>VBSM01001562.1:23739234-23908439 GCA_008086735.1 Cheirogaleus medius | reverse complement strand
AAAAAAAAAAAAAAAAAGATTTCACAAGTGCATGTATCTAAAGTCAATCTATATCTGATCAAAACTAGCAGACTGAAGGGGATGGGCAAGAAGTTTAGGGAGCATGCTAGAAAAACTATTTTTAAATATCAACTAAAAAAAATCAACTAAAAAATTAAACATAGAAGCAAATCACCACCACCTAATAGCACCACACCTACTATTTTATGGCAGCCCAATGTTATAGTACCTAATGACAACCTTGATTCATCAGGAAAAAAATTTTAAATTCTTATTATATCTTCCTTCATAAGCTAGAAAGGATAGAAAAATTTCTATCGTAAAAACAAAAGTTTGCCAAAGGTTGATTAAGCTTCCATTTTTCTGGAAAATTCGGTTGATGGAACTCTTCATTCTTTGACAGGGTTGGATATATACATCCTGAACTCCTCTGAGCACATGATGGTTCTATCAAAGATTACATAATCATCAGGGAAAAGAAAAACATGACAAAACAATAATAAGGGCCCAGCACTTAACAGTCTTAATGTACAGAAATAAATGCTAATGTCACTGCAATTAAATTACTTTCCAAAGAACCAAATAAGACAACCATACAACTTAAAAGAATATTACCTAACAAAATAAAGAATGGTTTAACAACCTAGGATATTGGAAAGATCTATCTAGAAGGTAAATTTCTTAAATGTGTTGATATTTAAAAAATCAAGTGGTTTTCTCTCTTTTCAGCAGGATCTTTCTCTCTTAATAAAACAACAGCTCAGCATGAATAGATGATGCCATAAAAAGCTGAGGTAAAATGCGCCTCAGCTGTGGAGACTTGATATATTAAAAATGAATTTCTATTTAGCCATAACTTGAAATAGTCATGCATCTCTTAACAACAGAAATACATTCTGAGAAATGCATCTTTAGGTGATTTTGTCATTGTGCAAACATCATAGAGCAGACACACAAACCTGGATGGTATAGTCTACTACACGTCCAAGCTATATGGAATAGCCTATTGCTCCTAGGCTACAAACCTGTATAGCAGGTTACTCTATTGAATACTCTGGGCATCTGTAAAATAATGGTAAGTATTTGTGTACCTAAACATAGAAACAATATAGTAAAAATACAGCATTATAATCTTGGAAGGGCCCGTAGACATATTCATATATGACGTCTGTCGTTGACTAAAAGGTCATTGTGCGGCATATGACTGTATTTCAAACATCTAAAAAAGATACAACAGCTGGCAAGGTGCTGACCTTGCTAGTCAATTCATTCATTATTTTTTTCTTTACTGACTACCTACTTAGGCCAGGCCCTTAGGCTGAGGAAATCAGAACCAGACCTTACCCATACAGAGTTTACATTCCATAACTCGTGTTAAAGGCCCAAAGAATTTCCCTAAATAGGTATAATTTTGAGAGAACTTGGTCAAAAGAAAAGGTTATTTTACCTCTCTGACGTGCAAGAACCAGGGTGGCTGACAGAACGTTTCATCTAGAAATTAAAAAAAAAAAAAAATGGCATAATCCATATATCAAGTAGAATCATGCAGCTCTAGTTTATTATTATCATAATAAACATAAATTTACTCAGAGAAAAAGGTGCCTGGCCAAAAAGTTTATCTTTTACAGACTCAAGTAACATAATTAGCACAATGTCAAGCTTCCTCTCTAATAACCATTAATTAGAATCTTTCTCAGCACCTACCAAAAACATGCTGGATTCTTTACTCAATACTAAAAACCAAATTTTATACATATATAATATACGTATGCGTATAAAAATATAAAAAACAGTGTATGTATGTAATTTAAAAGTCACATTGTTGTGATAAAAAGGAGTATCTAGCAAGCCAGAAAATATTCTAATAAATGTCTCTCTTTTAAAGGGCAGCAGTAGAGTATGGTAGCAAAGCTTCTCTTTACCATT
The DNA here is from genome assembly GCA_008086735.1 of Cheirogaleus medius. Lineage (NCBI taxonomy): Eukaryota > Metazoa > Chordata > Mammalia > Primates > Cheirogaleidae > Cheirogaleus > Cheirogaleus medius. The sequence continues at coordinate 23,906,513 of VBSM01001562.1, read as the reverse complement.
CATTATTCAGGTAGCCGATAAAGATGTTCTAAAGTATGGTTTTCATGGAAGACAGTATTAATAATTCCAGTATTTAAAGAACTCAGAAGTACCTTAAGTCTCAAATAGATTTCTAAAACATATATTTAAAAAAAAAAAGAACTCTCTAATTAAGCAGAGTATTTAATAAATATGACAAATACCAAACATAATTTAGAAGATCCAACCACTCCATCAAAAAATAGAGAGGCAGCCAAGTAAAACAGATTATTTCAAAGTTTAACAAGGTAGCAGAAAAGCAAAGTTTATACTAAAGGTTTGGGATAGTTGCTTTTATATATACATGGGCCCAAGAGTCTCACAAGCCCAGGTCTAATATTTATGTTATGTAAGCACCTTCTATATTTGGAATATGAGCCACTAGTTGCTCTGAGAAATCCCAGTTGAAATAACAGATATAACCTACCCAATTTATAGTCCAAAAACATCTAATATGATTAACATTAAGATGCAAGTGAACATTAACATCTGCTTTAACAGAAATTACTTCCTCTAGGATCACTCACCCAACAACATTCCCACTTCAATAATCACTCAATCTTTGGGTCAAAATGATAATTGTCTGAACTTTTAGATGATTTGAAATAAAATGCAAGTTTATTCTAATATGAATTCAATGAGATTAAGTACATAAAGTGGTTATACAGATCAGATTAAATAGTTGTGGAACATTCAAATATTTTAGCTTTATCTTCATATAAATAAATGTTTTTCATATAAATAAATAACTCATGTTACTCTAAAAAAAATAAAAGATTTACACATGAAGACTGTCTGACCTTACTTTCCATGCTGTTTGTCTCCAGAACTAATTACCGTAAGACAAAATTCTTACTTTTTGTTTCAAGTAAAATGGCATAGCTAGGAAAAATAAGCAGCCTTACCCTAGTATCTCCTAGATTAACTTATTAGATTTCCTGTGATTTTTCTACTGATAAGGGTTTTGGTTTTAAAAAGACAATTATTATAGTTTCTTATGTATAAAATACACACATGACTTCTCTGAACAACAGAGCATTTGTTACACAAGGTGTTTCCTGAGATATTCAACACAAAAACCAGGGCAGTTCTAAGGTGCTTTTATTTGCATTTGACTCTAAAAAGTTCATTTTTTTAAAAAAAGTGTACCTTTTGTATATCAACCTCAGGAATATAGCGCTATACATCCATCTCAAAATATTAGTTTCTTTGTTCAACTATACATGTTATTTAACAGTTTATAGCATATCTACAATTGTTCTAAAAAGCAACATCATCAAACTGAGCTCTAATGAACACTACAGTCCTATGAGTTGGTACTAAAAATAAAAATCATTCAACTGTCAAAGAAATTTCAGAAACACTGTACTCTACCTCTCCCTCTCAAAGATTCATAATATACTTCAGCATAAAAAGGCTCTGACAAGTCCTATCAAACTGTCTCCATCAGATTAGAATAGAAACTCTATTCATTTAAAATAACCTAAAGCTTCTAAACTAACAGACCATAAAATTCATTTTCATGGTACACTTGGCTCAGAGGACACTATTAGTCCATCATACACTGATTAGAAAATAATGCTCTAAATAGATTTAGGCAATAATCTTTACTCTCATAACTAAATTTGCTGGATGGTTAACAGAACCTAGAAATAAGTCAGACCCTATCCCTCAAACAAGTAAGTCTTCAGGCCTCAAGCAATACTACCACCTCGGCTAAACCAATAGCCACGCAGCATACTTCCTCATACAGATGGGCTCCTAAAAACACTTACATTAAAAACATTTAAAGTCTCATCAAACCTTATCTTACCTACAAGTATCCTACAGCATGCTAGAACAAGTTTACTAGCTTAGAAAGGGCAATGAATCTGCCACCCTCAGCAAAAAGAGTACTTGTTGTTCAATCAGGAGGTGAGAAACTAACATTAAGCACCTAACATTAAGCAGATCAGATTCTTATGTAGAAGACCCTTTAATTTACAGACAAGGAAACTGAGGATCAGAGATTAAGTAACTTGCCTACTCAGAGGTTCAAATCCAAATGCTGACTACAAAATACTGTTCCCACTGGAACATGTTTCAAATTCCTCACAACTTCTTTTATGATTTACTTAATTATACCCCATTGTGGGTAAAACATCACCCTATTGTAAAGTTTTCACCAAGTATAGTAGTACTCCCCAACCTTTTCTGTGTCCCAGTGCACACAATACATGATAATTTCCTGGACTCTGGTGTAAAAGGATGAAGCAGCTCAGGGGCAGCCTGTGCACGGTCCCTCCCAAGGGGAGGGGATTGGGACACTGGCACACGTGCTGAAGTCAGCGGAGAAGCTCCAATACAGAACAGTACAAACAAAAAAAATCAACCTGTTTACTGTTTCCCATCCACTGCTTGTTTCCACCCTTAAAAATAAAAACAAAATAAACAAACCAAAACATCCACATGCAGTATCACTACCAAAAAAAAAAAAAAAAGAACCAACCATTTGAACAGGAGAAGGTGACACAGGAGAAACTAAGGGATCCGGATGGGGCAGTTGAAACATCTCAGGTTTAAACTTGGCATTCGCTATCTTCACACATTCCTCAAGTGTTGTGATGAATGTATTACATGTGGCACTAAGCAGAGAAGAGGCTTCATTCATGTTCTGAAAAATTACACAAAGACTTAAACAGACTCACAAACAACTACATAGAATTATATACAACCTTATAATGAAGTAATAAAACATTATCTCCAATGGATATATTACTAGGTTATACACAATTTATTTAAAATACACTACCTTAGAAAATTAAATTAATGCAAGAATAAGAAATGTCTGTCTCTTAAGTAAACGTTATGAAATTAGATTCCAAGAAAAATTAGGCTTTTTTTTGAGAGAGAGAGTCTCACTCTGTTGCCTGGGCTAGAGTGCTATAGCATCAGCCTAGCTCACAGCAACCTCAAACTCCTGGACTCAAGCAATCCTCCTGCCTCAGCCTCCCGAGTAGCTGGGACTACAGGCATGTTCCACCATGCCCAGCTAATTTTTTCTATAGATTTTTAGTTGGCCAATTAATTTCTTTCTATTTTTAGTAGAGACGGGGTCTCGCTCTTGCTCAGGCTGGTTTCGAACTCCTGATCTTGAGCAATCCTCCCGCCTCAGCCTCCCAGAGTGCTAGGATTACAGGCACGAGCCATCACGCCCAGCCCAAGAAAAATAAGTTTTGCATTTAAACCAAATATATTGAAAAGTCATGTATAAAAATGTATCTTAGAGAAACCTAACCTAATGATAATTTCCTAACTATCTATAAGAATTCCAAAGGTGGACTGGGTGTCTCAGCTCATGCCTGTAATCCCACACTTTGGGAGGCCAAACAAGAGGATCACTTGAGCCCAGGAATTCAAGACAAGCCTTGACGACGTAGCAAGACCCTATCTCTGCAAAAAATTTAAAAATTAGCCAGGTGCTGTGGAAGCTAAGGTGGAAGGATGGAAGGACTGTCTGAGTCTCGGCTTCCAAGACACCGGAGCCCAGGCTTCTAAGATGCAGTGAGCTATGACTGCACTACTGCAGTCTAGCCTGGGCAACAGAGTGAGACCTTGTCTCTAAAAAAATAATAAATAAAATAAAATAAAAATTCTGAAGGTGATCACAGCAGTGGAATACCCTGAGTTACTCAGTGGCAGCACAATTCATGTCTACGCTACACCTATTCTCCCTCTTCTTTCCTGATAGAATCAAAACCTCCATTTTGTTTAGGACAGCAAAGTGCCCTAACTCTGGGGGATGAATAGACTGATCTGAGCCTGTCATGGCTAACCCGTGGCCCTTTGTCAAATACTCATTTTTCCTAGTTTCCTTTGAGCTAGACAAAAATATGATAAGAAGTTCATTGGAGAGTTTCCGAGATTTTTGTTCCCTAATTTAAAACCAAGGACAAGTTGAGAAGGTCTCTCTCCACCCTGGCCACCCCACTGCCTCCTGCGTCTTTGTGACCTTGGCAGTCACTCTGAAGCTTGGAGCATTAAGAGAAAAACCCAACACCAAGAATGGCAGAGTGGAAGGATGGAACAAGCCTAGGTGCCTGACACTGTCACTGAGCTACTGTGGCAAATGTGAGAGCACCTACCTCCAGAGGGCTTGTGGTGAAACAGTTAAATGCCCTTAGGGTTCAACATACCTGAAACCCAAACCAAACTCAGCCTGCCTCACACAAGATTTCTCCCCAAGAGAAGGCCACAGGACAGGCAAGAAGATTTCTTGTCCCACTTATACAAAGTCAGGCCAAAGGGGACAGGGAACCATGCTGGCCTTTCACCCAGAGAGCAGTAGGGCTCGCTAGTGCTACTTGACCAGAAAGAGTAAGCCTATTTCACAGCCTGATCCTACTAATCTGAATTTTGATTCCTACATCGCTATTCTTTCGTGATGAATTTTATTTTAAGTTACTTCGTAAAGGTAAGTTATCAACTCTCAATAGTTGAAGCTGGGACCTTATTACCAAAAGAAAGAGAATAGCAGTTGTCCAGTGAATTCACACAGTCAGCCTAGAGAACAAAGCCTGGAATGCTTCGTCTCTACTCCAACCTCCAAATTATCAAAGTGGCTGCAAAGACAGGCCCTGATCCCTGGAGAAATGTGCTGCTTCATGCTTTACTCTGGCTACAGGTTAAAGTAGGCAGACAGTCTACAATAGGCAGAACCCGGAATAGCTGGAAAAAACTCAAGGTGAAAATGCTTCTCTGCCATCTTATGGGATGACTACGGACTCCCTGTGCTTCCGGCCCAGTGCATTACAAAGCATAACCAGATGTGAAGAGATCCTCTTTTATACCTCTACGCTGGAAGATGAATGATTCTCATCATGGTGAACAAATTCCTGGATCGTGTGAACTTGCTGCATTAGGAGGTCACAGTAGAGGCGAAGTTCAGACATTTTGGTTTTCAGAGACTCACTGGTTTCACTTATTTCTGAAAGGAACATATATATAAACATCCAATTAGATCATTTTCATATTCTTTGGGTAATATGAAATGTAATCATTTAAAAAATAAGGCAATAAATATAAATACCTATAGCTTAAAGAGATGTAAGATCTTGGAAATAAGATGACAAGAGCCCTAAGGAAACACTTCTCTTTAGATAAATGGAAAAAAATTAACAGTCATAAGTCTGCCATGAAGTCCAGGTAATTTCCAGAGACAAAGTGATGAGCATTGGATGCTTTATACAGGATATTTCCATTCCACTACTCATCTTCCATTTGAAAAGTACCTGTGTTTCTTCTGTGAATTGGCTTTTTTTTGTCCTTCATACATTTTTTTCCATTTCCTCAAATTTTTCATTGAGTATATATTACTTTTATAATTAAAAAACAGGCCAGGTATGGTGGCTCACGCCTGTAATCCCAGCACTTTGCTTTTCCTCTTAACAATATATAAATTGATAATTTGTAAAAGTTTTTAAACATTAAAGATTGTACTCTTTCCTCTATCCTATATACTGCAAATGCTTTTCCAGATCTGTTAGCTCCCTGTCAGTTTTCCTTATTGTATATTTTGGCATACAGAAGTTTTTAATTTGTATGTAATTAAAACTATTGTGTATAACATTCCTCTTTCTTCTGTTCCTTTCACAGCTTCATTTTCACATTATACTGTTTTAAAAATTTTAAGAGCATACTTTCTTCTCTTTAATATCTCCAGACAAACATACAGCCACTCATAGGCCAATACCTTTTAAACTAAAAATACTAGCTATACAAAATAAAAATATGTAATAGATTCCTGGTGCTTCTCCATACTCCTTGTGCCAGGCCAGTGGTGATGCTCTCTGGTTTTAGCCACAAAGACACATTCACCAGAGTTGACAAAAAGCAGCTCTATCTGCCCAACTGATCTAACCTAAATTGATTCCTGTGAAAATTGAAGCCCATTTCTTCTTTTTTTTTTTTTCTTAAACTATGGTAAAATTTACATAACATAAAATTTATCATTTTAACCACTTTTAAGTACACACTTAAAAAGGTAGCATTAAGTACATTCACATTGTTGTACAACCATCACCACTATCCATCTCCAGAACCTTTCCCAACTGAAACTCTATACCTGCTAAACACTAACCCTATTCCCTCCTCTCCCTAGGCCCTGGCAACCACATTCTATTTTCTATCTGTATCAGTGTGACTATTTTGGGTATTTCATAAAAGTAGAATCTTAGAATATTTGTCCTTTTGTGATTGGTTTAATTCACTTAGCATAATGTCTACGAGGTTCATCGACTTTATAACGTGTCAGAATTTCCTTCCTTTTTAAGGCTGAATAATTCCATTTTATGTATATACCACATTTTGTTTATATGGACATTTGGGTTGTTTCCACCTTTTAGCTATTGTAAATATTGTTAATCTCCATTCCTTCTCATCCTAACCTTAGCCATACTCTAGCTATGATGTTCTTTCATATACTCGAAAATTGTTATAAATTCAATCCTTAGCCTCCACTACCCACAATTAAGTTGCTTCCACTAAATTAATTAAAAATATATATATATATATTTTTTTGGAAACAGGGTCTTACTCTGTCACCCAGGCTAGACTGCAGTGGCGTCATCATAGCTCACTGCAACCTCAAACTTCTGGGCTCAAGTGATCCTCCTGCCTCAGCCTCCTGAGTAGCTGGGACCACAGGTGCACACCACCACACACAGCTAATTTTTTTTATTTTATATAACAATGGGGTCTCCCTATGTTGCCCAAGCTGGTGTCAAACTCTTGGCCTCAAGTGATTCTCCTGCCTCAGCCTCCCAAAGTGCTGAAATTACAGGTATGAACCATCACACCTGGGCTGTTTTTCAATTATACAAGTAATACATACTCAGTGAAAATTTTTGGGAAATGGAAAAAAAAAATCAAACAACTGTGCCATGGTATGACTAAGGTTTGTCCAAACTCATGTTGAGGCTTGGTCCCCAATATGTCGGTGTTGAGAGGTGATACTTTTAAGCGGTGATTGGTCATTAAGAGGGATTAATGCTTTTCTCAAAAGAGTAAGTGAGTCAGTTCTCTCTTGGTACCAGATTAGTTATCTCAAGAGTGAGTTGTTATAAAATGAGGCTGCCTCGAGTGTTTGGTCTCTTTTTGCACACACCCACTTCCCCTTTCAATTTTCTGCCACGTCATCATGCAGCTTAAGGCCCTCACCAGAAGCTGATTAGATGCAGCCACCTGATCTTGAACTTCCATCCTCCAGAACCATGAGCCAAACATGGTTAAACAGTCTCAGGTACTTTGTTATAGCAAAAGAAAACAAATGAAGATAAACTACAATCTCACTATCATGATATAAATACTGTCATTATTTTCACATTATATCTGCATATAGTTGAACTAATACCATAAATCATTTGCTTTGCTTTTAATTTTTTTTAAAAAAATCCTTTTGAATTGGCAATATATGTACATGGTAAAGTCAAAAGGTTTCAAAGGCCATTCAGTGAAAAGTGAGTCTCCTTTCCACAAATTCCACTTCTAAAGGTAACAACTTGACCAACTCTTACAGTCTTTCCTAAGCCAGCCAATGAATACTAATACTATATGTAATTTTGATTCATGCTTTTCTGAATGATCATTTAAGCTTGGGCATTTGCTCACATTAAAATTTCTTGTAAACATTTTACTAGCTACATAATATATCAGCCAGTGAAAGCATGGGTTTGTTGAACCATTCCCCTAAACTATACCTTCTACAAATTTTTTATGATGAAGACCTATATATGTAAATCTTCTATTTTGAATTATTTCCTTGGGATAGATTACTAAAAGTAGATAGGACAATTTCTATTTATGTTTAAGAAAGCTGATACCACAAGGGAAAAATTTATAGTTACCTTTTTCTTTTCTAGTCCTAGTATCAGTCAAACATGCTTTGGAGCTTCCCAGAGCAACCAGCCATCTCTGTCTCTCAGCTGCATTCACTGCCTTCATGTAGAAATGCTGCTCTCCTGGAATGATTAATTCCATTCTTGTGTTGTCTGCTGAATGGACTATGACGATAAAAAAAGGAGAAATATAGTTATAGACTTAAGTAATTCAGGAGAAGCAAATCATCACTCTTACACAGTATTAGATGTTTCACACACCAGCGGCTCCCTCCAAACCACCATTCTCACGTAGATCCAGGGAGACAATGGTGCCAAAGCAATGGTAACATATGAAAGAGAAAACAGGGAGGAATTAACTACTGAGAAGTGAAACCCTCCTTTGGGGTCACCTAACCTACCTTAAATACAAACCACACTATAACACATTTTTACTAATTTCCTTGAAAATAATCTATGTTTTCATATCCCCTAAGCCTACAATAGTGTCTGCATATAAAAGAAGTACAATAAATGGTAACTATGGTCACTTTCCATTAGAACAGTAACTCTATGAAATGCCCATAATTATGGAGTATAGCATTATCACTTGGAAGGCATTTGTATTTTGAAGACCTTCACCTCTTCTACCCACACAACCCCTTGATACTCTGACAAAAAAGAACTAATTAAGAATTATGGTAAGCCAATCCCAAATCTTTGTTTTAAAACAAAATTTATATTAAGCTGTCATTAATCAAAAAGTATTTACTCAGCTCAGAGCAGTGCTGGTAGAGGGGAAGATATAGGAGAAGAAATATGATGCCGTTGCTTTTATAGAGCTGACAATTTAACCAAGGAAACAAACTGACACACCAAAAATAATCAGAACACAAATTGCTGAATTCTTTGGTGCAGAGATTTCATGTGTTATTATGAGAGAAAGTAAGAAAAGGCAGGAAATTTAAAAAGCTTCAAGAAAAAGAATTTGATTACAATGGGATTTGGTTAAGAAAAAACATGTGTGAGAAAATGCCTAGATGAGGAAATAAACACAGAATGTACTAAGGATATCGGGAAACAAGCCTCAATGGAACCTGGTGTTGTACTGCAAAATAATTTATATTCATGAATGGACAAGTTGGGTGGAGCCAAATTATGAGGTACCCAAAAAGTCTGGCAGAAACCCTAACTTGGACAATTAATAACTGAAAATACTGACCAGAAGCTCAGTGTATTGTAGAAATAAGTGCCACAGAAGCTTGGCTATCTTATTATTCTACTTATATGGGCCATTCTTGGGTGTAGATACTGAAAGATATAACCATGCAACAATGAATAATGGGTGAAAAGGACTTCTAGGCTAGGATAAAACTACTGAAATCCCAAAGCTATCAGAGTAACTATTCCTAATTGCTAATACTAGTGAAAGCACCAATACCTACCTTAAAATAAAACAATGTTCTGATTTCTAATGATGTTGCTATAAGATGAAACTAAAATAAGATAACTCATTTTTAAACACACCAGAATTTATGTGTCCACTCAAGGGTGGTCCCTTCCAAAGTTTCACCTGAAAAGGCAACAAACTTAAAAATGATGCTTCCAAAATATCAAGTCCCTAGGGAAAAATGATGAACAAGACCTCTAAACACAAAACTAAAAAACACTACTGAGAAAAATGAAATACCTAATTAACCATAGGAATATAACATGTTAATGAATCAGAAGATTCAATATTGTCAAGAATACAATTCTCCTCAAATTGATCAACAGAGTCAATAAAATTCCAATCAAAATTCCAGCAGATATTTGTGGAAATTTACAAGCAGATTCTAAAATGTATAAGGAAATTTTAAAAAGAGCCAATGATAGCCAAGACAATACTAAAAAAGAATAAAGTTACAATACTTAGACTATCAGATAAGAAGAGTACAAAGCTAAAGAAATTAAGATAATGTGATATTGGCACAAGGATATAAAAACAAGACCAGGGAACAGAATAGACAGTCCAGAAAAAGACCCACACATACCTGGTCACTTGCTATGTGACAAAGATATCCCTATAGTACAGGAGGGGAAAGGTTGCTATTAAGTTGATCGCAGAACTAATATAGATCTAAATATAAAAGGTAAAACAATAAACTTTCAAGAAGGTAATATAGATGTCTTAAGTGGGACATTAAAAGTTCTAATAAAAAATTTAACAAATTGGACTTCACTTCATTGCAATCAAGAACTTCTGTTCATCAAAAGATACCATAACAGGAAGAAAACACAAACTACAGAGTGGAAGAAGATATATGCAATACAAAGACTCACCCAGACTATATAAAGAACCTCCTACAAATCAGCACGAAAAATAGCTACATTTAGAAAATGGGCCAAAGACTTGAAAAGGGACTTCAAATGGCTCATTAATACCTGAAAAAGTATTCAACATCATTAGTTATGGAAGAAAAGCAATTAAAACTACCATGAGATACCACTACACACATAAGAAAAATTCAAAATTTTAAAAATTGATAATGCCAAGTTTTGGCAAAGATACAGAGCAACAGAAACTCTCATACTCTATTAGTTGAGGAATAAAGTGATATAATCACTTTGGAGAACAGTTTGGCATTATCTGTGAAAAAGATTCTCTCCTTGACCAAATTTTAGTCAAGTTTTGAGCCCCCTGTTCAACTAGGCTTCCATCTCCATCCTTGCAGAGTCCAGCAAGAATCCTGCTAAATCAGTTTAGCCAGAATCCCCTCCCCCACCTTGATATTTCATCACCCTCAATATCTGACCAATTCTCCACTCCCTACCATCCCTCAGGTGATGTCTGATCACCCTGGCCTTTGCCTGCCTTCTGTAAGAATCCTGTTAGGTTGGTTTAGCCAGAAGTTTCATTTACCCCTGATGTTTGCTCTTAGCAACTTTCCATCCACTGACACTCCCACACATACCCTGTTTCTTGGCTATAAATTCCCACTTTTCCTCGTTCTATTCAGAGTTGAGCCCAATCTCTCTCCACTACTGCAAAAACCCCACTGCAGTAGTCCCTATATCTATCACAGTAGTCCTAGAGAAAGTCTGCCACACCGTTTTAACAAGCTTGGTCAAGAATAATTTTTTCTTTAATATCTGTTAAAGATGAATGTATGAATATTCAATGCCTCAGTAATTCCACACCACTTCTAGATATATAAACTAAACAGAAATGCATACATATATTCAATAAAATAAATGTATAAGAATGCTCATGGTGGCCTTACTCATTATAGTCCCCAAATGGAAATAACCCAAAACTCTATCAGTACTAGAATGGATACCCAAATTTTGGGATATTCATACAACGGAATACTACACAACAATGAGAATGAATGAACTGTTGTCTGTTACACAGAACAACATAGACAAATTTTGTGAACATAATGTTGAGTAAAAGAAGCCAGACACAAAAGAAAATACTAAATAATTCCATTTATAAAATGTTCAAAAGCAGACAACACTTATCTATGGTGATAAAAGTCAGATTAATGGTGATAAAAGTCAGATTAATGTGATCTTCTGGGAGATTAGTGGCTGAGGGTACTTGAGGGAGAGGCTTCTGAGATGCTGATAATATTCTAATTCTTGAGCTGGGTGGTAATTACACAAGGTTTTCACTTTGTAAACATTCTTCAAGCTGAATGGTATTTAAAATGTATGCCCCTTTCTGTATGTTTTTCTTTGATAAAACAATTAAACAAACAACAACATAAAAAGATGCTGCCATGCCTAGAAACCAATTTGGAACTGCCTTAGAATTCTGCAGCTATCTTTTAAATATCCTCAAGGTTGGCAAATCTTTAAACTTTGAATGTAGCTTTGATTTCTGACCAAATTTCATTTAGAATCAAATTTGAGAATAAGATGAGATAAAACTACCACTTTTTTTAAAAAAAATTAAAAACTAATGTCTTGAATGTGCTTTTCTTGTGTGATTTATAAACTGGTTCATAAGGCAATTCCAAAAAGAGTTCTGAAGCATTTGGGGTGATGACAGTATAGTTAAAAATGAGTACATAAACCCCAAAAATGAGTACATTGAAAGACAGTGGTTATTGGTACATGTTTTGGTATGTTTATTAAAAAATAAAAAACAATTATACTCCATATACTTTAGGGAACATGCAAGTAAGAATATACCAGGCTAAAGTGTTTCTAAGTCTTATACAGCCATGACTCCATTCCATTAGAGCATCAGTAATTCACAACTAAAGGGGACATGATACAATCACCTGGCAGGCAGGTGTAGTGTGGAGAAAGCTTCCTGGATGACACTGATCTACCCTAAGTAGAGAATCACTGCTATAGATAGAGCCTTAGTGATGGCAAATCTGAGATGAAGGTGAAGAACCAGATATGTAACTAAAGAATGTGCACCCAAAGCAGAAATTCTCTTTTGTCTACATGGCTAAATCTTACTAAGAACTACCACAAAATCACACAAAAGGAGTAATCCAGCCCTGGAAAATGCAGCGCAACACATTAGATGCTGCTTTGGTTTAATTTAAATAAGAAAATGCATACAGTAGTAAGATGACTTTGGTAGCTATGACCAAGAGCTCATCATGTCAAAAAAACTCCCCTTCACAAATATTCAAGCTGCAGAGGAGAAATGAGAAAGGCCTAAAGGGAGTTTAACATTCATTCCTCTGGTGCTCTAGTTTTTCTTTAAATTCTCTTTGAAGAAAAATTCAATACAGCTCATTATCATTTTATCTGATTTCACTCTACCTACCTCTACCCCACACACCCCAACCACATATACAAATGAATCAATGGTCCATGAAATCTTCTTCATGAATATTACAGCATGACCTATTATCTTATTTCTCCCCCTTTCAAAGAAAAGGAAGCCACCTCTATCACCTAGAAGAGCTTATCTCCAAATTCAGCAAAGAACCAGAGTTTCTGACTCTGACTTCATACTTTATCAAAACCCTACAGAACTGGCCTCATCATCTTTAGAGCTTGGCTTCCCATGGTTACAATAACTTTCTACAATAAGAACAAAATATTAACAGAATGCTTGTAGACTCAACATGGATACTAAAGTGGTATCCACAAGAAATTGTTACTCAAGTCCAAATTGGAAGACTAGCACAGGTATTTTGAATTTCAATTCAAAGTATCTTTATAGAGACAGAATTACCAAAAACAATGTTTAACAATGCTAAATGCCACTCTAATAAATGGTACTAGAAGATCCCTATGTGGTTAGAAATGCTGTTTTTCCCTTTTGGAGTATACTAAAGAACGCTTTACTACCACAACCTCAAATTCCTACCATTCCGTATATGCACTTACCTTTAATTTCACAAACTGCCATCTTTATACTTCCTTTGCTCCCTTTGCAAACATCATCCTGTGAATCATAGTAGGATAGGATTCCATTGTCTAAAACAAACCAACGAGGCTGCCAACCTGCAAAGATCATAAAAAACATTAGGTTAATTTGGAAAGAAATTATTTTTATCACATAGAAAACTGTGATTTCAAAACCTGCCATCACATTATTTCTTGGCTCTCAAATAACATTCTGACAATGAAATTTTTAATGGCCAAGCCTTACATAAAATGTTCTTACATTAATCTCTAATTTGTTGGGAAAGATTTCTGAAGAAACCTCTAGATCAGCATAAATATGGGGAGTAATACTTTTCTTCTGGCTCACAACCTTCTCATAAACTACCCTTTAAGCCCCATCCTCAGTAATAGTCCTACACAGGGTACAATGTAACTGTCCTCTTTTCCTAAAAAGGAACATGGGGTTAGGTTGTAATGGAAAAAGCAACAGAAAACAGGGATTCTGGCTCCAACTCTATTTAATCATTCTTTAATTGGATAACCATAACCTGGAGAAATCTTTTCATTTCAGTGAATCTCTAAAATTCCCTGTCTCCAAAATGAGACGGTTGAACAAGATGACCTCTCAGGTGTCATCTGATCCTCTAAATTCTGCAATGGGACCTTCCTCTCCTCCTATAAAATACATGTTGTCTAAGCCAAACTCCCTTGAATACAGTAAGTGCTAAATGAATTTATCTTACACATAGAAGCTTCATACCTGGTAGATACAGATTCTGGTAGATATAGATTCATACCTGGTAGCATAGATTCCCCAGGCCACCCCACCCTTCCCTTCTCTGCAGCTGCACCACTAGGGCAGAAAGAATAGAAACTGCAATCATTCAATTAATTGATATTTATTCAGTGACTATCTATCACAGATTTGGCTCCAAGGCAAAGCTGGTGACCACGATAATGGCTTTCCTTGGTGTCCAACTCCCACTCATTGTGAAAGCCAAATTTGGTGTTCCCTGAAACAAGTATGCTACTAATTTACGACAGTTCATTGACTAATAACACGGTGACCATGCTGGAGGCAGTGTGACTGTCCTTAACAATTCCATGACTATTAAATTACAATTCAGCACAAGTATACCTAACTAAAATGTACCACCTTGTAAACTGTGGGTGTTCAAATCCTGATCATGTTAGCCATAGCCTGCAATATGATTAATTAATTTGTTTTTTCCAGGGCCAGAGAGTACCAAGACAGGGTAGATGGGTGAATCAACCATTCTTACACCTTGATACAGACCTAGGATTTACCTCCCCAAAAGGCTTTACCTGTAACACTTTTGAAATGACAACACTGAGTCATCATAAAAAGGTTAAATTTTACTTTGCACATTTTAAGACCACAGAGAACGCCATAATACAGTTCAGAAAGATACATGTCCAAAATAATCTAAATAAAAACAAGCAAGTCTCATACTCCTGGAAAACTCATTTTTATGAAACACTATAATATTCCCTAATGAGACCTAGCAAAAAAAAAAACCTTAGAAGTTCTCTTGGTACCTGGACTTTATCTTGTTCATTGCTGCATTCCCGGCAACTAGAATGGTGCCTGGCACATAACAGGTGCCAAAAAAATCTATTTCTCAAGTGACAATAAATAAATGAATTTATTGTATAAAGTGAGATACTGTATGTTATCCGTGACAGTATAAACATGAAGTACATCAATGAGAGTATCCTGTATTGAGCATGCATAGAAACGATAAAAACATTATTTTTCCAAACACTAATTTACCTTGGCAAACAAATTATAAGCAGGGTGTGCTGAAAATATACTCCTCCACCCAAGGTCCAGTGTGCCTATAGGGCAAATTATGATTTTGCAAGCCTGTATTATTGCAATTCAATATCTCTTTAAAACAAATATTGAGCAAAATGATTCATTTAGGATTTGTAGCAATGTGAAAGGTGAGTGTGGTTGAATGTATTAATCTAATCAAGCCTGTTAATTATCTCTACACACCTTTTTGAAGCAATATTTAATGAAACAATCTCTAATTGATTCACACATTTATATAACAGAGGGCTGTACCTGTGAAAGATTCATAGGTATTCCCTTTATAAAATTCTTTTTTTAAAAAACACATTCTTTTTATCTCAAAGTACTGTTACTGAAATCCTTATTCTCTACCAAGTATTCTCAAAAAACAGTATAATTACACTGAAAGGTTCCTTAAAGATCATTTAATATGAATATCTACTCATCCTTAAGACCTAAGATGAACTAAAATTAATAATGCCCTCAAGCCTAATTTAAATTTTAAAAATAGAATTCTTCCAAACAAAAGATTTCATTTCAGCAGGCTTCTACACTGCATACTATAAGTTAACTAAAGGCACTGCGACGACTAAAATCTAAAGCACATGTGGGTAAAAGCTCAACCGATGGTACTCAGTACCTTAGGAGATGAGAAAATCTCGCCACCAAGACCAAGTTTCACCACAGGTCTTAAATTATGACTCATCTCTGTAACTGCCCATTGCGCAGGGGTATACATAAATGGTTCCTCAGGCATGACCTCCCAGAACGCTGTGCTTAAGAACTTTGCAAAGAGGTGATCATTTGCATCTCAAAGCACAGAAGCTACTGTTTCACCGTTAACACTTTCCCTCAATCAAACAGTAAAACTGTGCTCTCATGACCACCCATATGAAAATGCTTAATAAAAAAAATTTGTCTTACTTTTTAAATGGTTCCTGTTAAAACATGTCATTTATAGAAATAAACTGTTTGACTTTTTAGTTGGAATAAAACATTGGCATAAATGTTAAAGCATTTGCTGCTATAAATCTGGCTTTCGAAATGTAATTAATCAAAAACCAGGGGCAACTGTAGCTCAGCGCTTATGTTTTAAAGCGTTTATGTGCAAATTTTGCACAAGGTCAGGTGGACGCAAGTTGAGCCTACCATACAATTACGAAGGGGTTCAATACTTTTGGCAGAGCGAATAAGTGCTCAGCAAGCCAAGATTTGCCTATTATGCTGGAACAAAAAATCTGTTTACTATTCAAATTTATTTTAAAGCCATTCTTCTTCCTCTAATTTGGTGAGATCATAGAATTCTGGAGTTGGAAGGCACCTCCACGATAAAATAGTTAATCACCCCGGCTTTATAAAACTGAGATCTTGAAAGAATAAATTACTTTGTTTTTACCGTTGGTTGATGGCAGAGATTCGACTACAACTCAGATTTTAAGAGCTTTTAATAAGGCTGTCAATGTCATGGAAAGGGACCCTTCCTTGCTGGTCTCTCATTTCTACAGAAACACCTAACTTTTTGGAGCTCTTTCCAAACCACTTCATGCGTGAAACTGACTTGTCTGCTCCCCTTCTGTGATTTCTTTCACTATTTCTCACACAGTTACCTGAATTCTCAAACGTAAAGATACCTACCTCATTGATAATCGCTAAGAGAATACTATCTGGAGATAGCTTCCAAAATCATGCTTGCCGAGCTAGAACAACTTTAGCAAGAGAACTTTTTTAAATAAACAGTGTTGTTGAAGAAATTAAAAGATTTCTTAAAAGTAAATCTTGATCTTAAAGAGTCTGTTCCAGTTCGATACTCCTACAACTCCATTATTAACAAAATGCTTAATAGTAAGTGTGAATAAGGATGGAGAGTGCAACAAACACAGGTAGGGTCGCTGGGAATTGTTCCGGAGGCTATAGGAGGCAAACAGAAGTATTATTACACCAGCAAAGAAGTAGTCAGGTGCACTTCCCACCCTCAGGAAGGTGCGCAGTCTCGAACCCTCCCCTGCAGAGGCCAGACAAGCTCTACATGGGACCCGGAGAGGGATTAAACCCTGGAACCCTGTAGAGCGGATTCGCTAAGAGGGTCACCGCGGGCCAGGCGGAGGGAGCCGGAGCCTGACCCGCCTTCTCTGCAGCCTCCCTGCCTAATCCCGCCCAAGCCCTCCGCCTCTCCCCTAGGAGCCCCCGAGCCCCCATACCTGTGAGATAGTTGGTCCACTTGTACAGAACCCCCTCCATGCTTCAGAGCCCCACACCGCGCATCCTCCTGGCCCGGCGCCGGCCGCGGTGCTGGGGTAGGCGCTGAGCCTGAGGCGGCCCCTCCCGGCCCGCCCGCGCCCCCTCCCCGGGCGCCCCCCGCCGGCACTAAGCCGCCCTCAGCCCGCGCGCGCCGCCGGTACGTGGCGGCCCTTAGAGGCTGGGACGGCGGGCGCCGCCTGGAGCTCGGGGGCCGCAAGGCGCGGGCTCAGACATCCCCGGGCGAGCCTCGGCGGCCGCGACCGCTACAACGACAAAAGCGCGACCGCAGCCGGCCTCCTGCTCGCGCTTCCGCGGCCCGGTGCTCCCTCCCACACCCCGGCGTTCCCTCCTCCTCGCCTGCCTTCCTTCCCCCCGGGCTCCCCGTTTGTTTTCATTGACCCCAACGTCGCTTTCACTTCCTGGATGAAAGGGGCCGGATCGTCCCGGGAAACCCCTCCCCGGCGGCGGGGCTGGAGGAGCAGGCGCGGCCTGCGGCCTCGCCGCGGTGCCGGAGGCTGCGCGAGGAGGGCGGGCCGACGGGCACACCTCGGCCTCCCACTGGGGCTGCCTTACTCCTCCTCCTCCTCCTCTGGCTGGTGGCTGCCGAGGCCCAGGCCGACCGCCACCAGCGTGGGGGCCTTCAAGCCCCGCCGCGCGCGCGTCCCCCAGGCCCACCCGAGGACGAGCTCCCCGCACACTCACCCTGCGGGCTGGGCCTCTCGGGTTTTCCTGTAACTATGTCTCAAGTCCTTCTGGTGATTGTTTTTTCTTCAAAATAATAATAATAAATAAATCCTTCCTATTTCTGTTTGCTTCATATTCTTTCCCTATTCAGGGTATCTGAGGAATTATCTCCTAGGAAGACAGTGTGCAGCTGACGGGATCCTCCGCAGCGAGGAGCTCCAAGGAATTGTCATTACACCAACGGTTAACCTTGGATAGCAACAATTTTATTTAGAATATAAAACATGGAACTAAACTAAGTTTTAGTCAAAAAATGGGGGCTTTCCCCTATCTTTTAGTATTTTTCAAAATCCTGCTTTGATGTGGTCTTCATCTTACATAATTGACAGTAATTTTCAGATTTATGAAATTTTGCAAACTTTAAGCCAAGTACACAAAGCAGGTCGGGGGCTGCAGATTTTCACTGAGGTAGAATAACATCTCTCCTCCCAGAACCTAATCCAGGCCAATGGAGGCCTGGGGTTTTCTGGTTTGGGTAGTCTTTGGATATTCACTTGGAAATACTGTGAAGGGAAGGATGGAGAGGTGGATGGATGATGATGTAATAAATCGGTTATAGTTCAACGTTAATCATAAAATCTAGGCGGTGGGTATATGGGTGTTCACTGTAAAATCTAACTTTTCTGTTATGTTTTATAAGTTTTCGTAGTAAAACGTAGGGGATGGGGTTGTGTCAAACAGATTTGGCCAAATCCCTGTTGGTTTTAGCTGTGAGATTGGGACAAAATGCCCAATAATCAAGTTTCCTCGTCTGACGTGGATGATTACAGATCTCACGGGGTTGGTAAGAACGCACGAGCTTTTCCTGCACTGCTAGAGGCCCTCAAGCCACAAGGGAAGGAAAGGCCGAGGTCTGCAAGTGCAAACGCCTTTCGCTGGGCGCAGGAGCAGCGGCGCCGCAGTGCCCTCGCTTCCGGCCGGCCTTCCGGTTGAGTCTCAGCCTGGAGCCCCGTGATGAATGACTCCGACCCCGAGAATGCGCTTCAGGGACACCTCAGAAGCACCAGAAAGCCACCACAAGGTTATGTTTAGCGCTCTTCTTCCGGAATGCCTCCCCATCCCAATAACCGCTTGTTCTCTAGGGGCTTGAAGAGAACCCTTTTGCGCCCAGAAATGACAACCGTATTCTAACTCCATGACATCCCACCCCACGCTGTTTATCTCCTCTTTTGTCAGTTTTGTTTTGGGAAATGCGTTACTGCCGAAGCCTGAGGAAAGCGGCTGTAAAATATCGGGTTTACCGAGGAGAAGCGGTTCGAGCGTGCGGTGCCACCTTCGCAACCGAGGGCAGCAGCCCGAACGCCCAGTCCCAGAGGGACACACGCCTAGTCCAAGACGCTCAAAACGCCTGGCCCAGCGCACAGGCGGCGGAGGGGCGGGGCCGCGCGCGCAGCCCCGCCCGGACCCTTTGTGACGTAGGACAATGCCTGCCACGCGTCGGAACTTGGCGGCTGGGGCAGCTACGGGGCGCGAGTGACACGCCGGAGGGAGTGCGCTGTTCTTCTAGGAGAAAACATGCATTTCTTATTCAGATTAGTCATATTATTTTACCTGTGGAGCTTTTTTGCTGCTCAGGGACAAAAGAAAGAGGAAAGTACAGAGGAAGTGAAAATAGAAGTTTTGCACCGTCCGGAAAACTGTTCTAAGACAAGCAAGAAGGGAGACCTACTAAATGCCCATTACGATGGCTACTTGGCCAAAGACGGCTCGAAATTCTACTGCAGGTAGGAAATACTGCGAACTGAATCCGCGTCTGGTAGGTGCACAAGGTCTTGCCCCTTTCTACCAACCAGAAGCCTAATTGATTGGTCGTCTCCTTTGTTGTTTGGGTTTCGTGTTTTTTTAACAGTAAGAGTTGAACCTTTTATTCATGGGGGGAGGTCAGATTATAATAAACTGAATATTACTTTTTAAATTATTGAAAATCTTGGCCGAAGAAACTATCAAAAATACACTACATCCACACACCTCTAAGCACCACCACTATTCCTAGGATGTCTAGAATTAAATCAAGGTACTGCCAGTAAGGATGTTCACATTTTTCTTTCCCGAGAGTTGGAATCTTTACAGATGATTACATAGGATAGTTAAAGATACTTTATTTTGGCCTTCAGAAGCACGATTTTTACAAGCTGGGAGCCACTTCCTAACTGTATCAAGACGCCACTACAACAATGACTTCCCTTGTGACCTCTGCTGGGCCCTGGTCCTCCCGCCTGCTCCCTCATCCCCACCGGCTGCTTATTCTGATTTAATTGATGCTTTATTACTCAGAAGGAGAATGTCTTAGCAAGACAGGATTGGGAAATGTTTGTTCTTCCCATTTAGAATAAAATAGAGAAATTCAATAAGAAAATTTTAAATTACCGTTACAATGACCATTTGAGGCTATACCTGCTCCACCATTTTTTAGAACAAACCCAGAGAAGTTAAAATGAGGTATTTGTACAAGCCATGCAGCTGGTTAGTGGCTGGAAACCCACTAAAAAGTTAACTGTTTGATAGTTTTTGTAAAGATGACAGTAAAAAAGAAGATAACTACTAATGACTATCTTTGGGTAAATCATACTTCTTTCTGGCAATTACAGGGAAGTTTGAACCAAACACACCACATCAGGGGGTTTAGAAAAAGTTCTGTTATGGGGAAAGAGACAATGTTAGAGAGGACTCCAATTTTAAATGCCCAACTATATTTTAAAGTTTGATTCTTAAAATCAGGTTACCTAAGGATTGTTTTTTATTATAGCCGGACACAAAATGAAGGCCACCCCAAATGGTTTGTCCTTGGTGTTGGACAAGTCATAAAAGGCCTAGACATTGCTATGATGGATATGTGCCCTGGAGAAAAGCGAAAAGTGATTATACCTCCTTCATTTGCATATGGAAAGGAAGGCTATGGTAAGGTATTTAATTTCCATTTCTTTTTTTAGTTATATTTAAAAATAAATCATAGACTTCTGGGTATATATGTCTAAAAGAATTGAAAGTAGAGTCTCGAAGAAATATTTGTACACCTATGATCATGGCAGCATTATTCACAATAGCCAAAGATGGAAGCAACTCAAATGTCCATAGACAGAAGAATGGATAAACAAAATGAGTATAGACATACAATGGAATATTGTTCAGCCTTAAAAAGGAGGGAAATCCTGACACCTGCTACAACAGGGATGAACCTTGATGACATGCTAAGTGAAATAAGCCAGTCACAAAAAGACAAATACTGTATGATTCCACTTATACCAGGTACCTCGAGTGGTTAAATTCATAGAGACAAAAAGTAGAAGGGTGGTTGCCAGGGGCTGGGTAAGAGGGAAATGGGAGGTATGGACCAATGGGTATAGAGTTTCAGTTTTGCAAGAGGAAGAGTCCTGGAGATTGGTTGCACAGCAGTGTGAGTGTGCTTTACTGAACAATACACTTGAAAATGGTTATGATGGTAAATTTTATGTTATGTATATTTTACCACAATTAAAAACCAAAAAAAAACTCAAAAAAATAAAAATAAATCATAGAAGAAATAATCACAGAACTCTGTGGCTGTATCTAGTTCAGTCCAGCCTCTCTTTTTACTTATAAAGAAAATAAGACGTCTTTGGTGTATAGATCTCTGGCCAGCGTTCTTTCCCCGATATTGTAGCAGCATCATAATGATTGTGTATATTCTATAAATTCGACCTTAGGCATTTTTATTTGATTTTAGTATGTTATATTATTACATAAATGTTTATAACACAAATCTTTGGTAAGAAGTACCAAAGTTATAAAACTCAGGAAACTATAACATGAATTTAGAATGCAAAGATAGCACTCTAACATTGTAAAAGGAATATCTGAGATATGATAAGTTGTCAGTCACTATTACCCCAATACAGGACAAGCCTTGAAATATTCAAGAAATGAACTTACTTTTTCAACATTTTGCCTATTTTTAAAATCCTGGAATGAGAAGATATGAAAAACTAGGTAGGGCAAGTGGGAAAATTGTTTGCAACATGTATGAATGAAGATTTACTAACCATTAATAAAAATTCCCTATTGCTAGAAATGAACCAAATCCATACAAAAGCAGCCCACTAGCAAAAAAAAAAAAAATACAAATAGCCTTTAAACCTATGAGAATACTTAATTTTATTCATAATTAAAAGGCATTATTTTTTGAAATGAGATCTCACTATGTTCCCCCATATGAGGCTAGGAATTCAAGGCTGATCTCAAGCTCCTGGCCTCAAGTGATCCTCCCACCTCGGCCTCCAGAAGTGCTGAGATTATATAGACATGAGCTATTACACCCGACCTAAAGGGAAACTAAAACAAAAATGAGACACCATTTTTCACCCATTGGATTAGCAAAAATAAAAAAGTTGGCAAAGGTATGGAAAAACCAGCAGTCTCAGGCATTATTGCTGGGAACATAAATCATTCAATCTAACAATTTGTTTCAGAAGTGAAAATGCACGTATCTTCTGACCCAGTAGTTCCATTTCCAGGAATGTGCACAAAGCTATGTGTAAAAGAACATTCATTGCAGACTTTTTTTTTTTTTTATAACAAAAGACTGGAAACTACCTGAGTATCCATCAGTAGGAAATTAAGTAAATTATGCTATGTCCATACAAAAAATTACCACGCAACTACTAAAAAGAATCAGGTAGAGCTATACATGTTAATATGTTAACAATAAAGCAGGACAGAATGTATTCCTGCAAAGAATATTTATTGAGCATCAGTGCCAGGCTCTGTTCTAGGCACTAAGTGGTGAACAAAGTCACCTCTACTCCCTCCCTCCCAATCCTCCATGCTTGCATTTTGGAGGGGGAATTTCACATATCTGTGTGTCTAGACAGACTATATTTAGAACGATATGCAGTCGTCTGATAACATTAAATGTCTCTGGGAAGGAGGCCTCAGGGTCAAGGATGAGAAGGAAATTTCTTCTCTAGTATTTTGTACTGTTCGAAATTTTTATCATGTGTATTAGTAATTTTTCAAAAATTATATATTTTTAAAAATTACTAACATTAGGAATAGCAGAATAGAGAGGGAAATTTGTAAATGGTAGGGCAAGGATAAGTAGCATGATAAGGACTGATTCCATATCCTCAGACAGGCCCTTGCTCCCTATTTCTGTGTGAAGGCTGTACAGAAAGAATCTGTGCCTCCTACCCCTGTTTAGAGCCCCTGCTAACTCCACCTATTTGGAATATGTAGTATATAAAGATTAATTTTCTACGATGAGATATGGCTACTACCAAATATTTCATGGAAGTGGCATGCCCTCATTGAGGCTGTTGGTTTAGTCATTAAGAGTTCTTTACAGCAAGACCATAGGGATCACTGTCTCAAACTGGATTGGAGGGAGGTCAGTGCTGCAAGTCAGGCCCAATCAGACTTAAAACTCCTAATGAGACAGTTCTAGATAATGACAGCTTTATTTTCAATGTTTTTGCCAATCATTCGGTCCCATCAAAATAGCTCCTACAGTACTATAATTTGTATACCCTGTTTTCATTTAGAGGAACTTGGGAGAGAGAAACAAAATTGAAGATGAATTAAGTTGAATGCAATTTTTGTCCAACAGATTTTGTCATGAATTGAGGCCACATCCAGGCAAAATGATGTAGGCAAAGTTTGCCTTTCAGTCTCTTTTATTCTCATTTTCTTTTTCAGAGTTTCCCCTTCTCTCTCTTTTTTTTGGAAACAGAGTCTCACTCTTGTTGCCTGGGCTAGAGTGCTGTGTCGTTAGCCTCGCTCACAGCAACCTCAAACTCCTGGGCTCAAGCGATCCTCCTGCCTCAGCCTCCCGAGTAGCTGGGACTACAGGCATATGCACCACCATGCCCAGCTAATTTTTTCTATATATTTTTAGTTGGCCAATTAATTTCTTTCTGTTTTCAGTAGAGATGGGGTCTTGCCCATGCTCAGGCTGGTTTCGAACTCCTGACATTGAGCGATCCTCCCGCCTTGGCCTCCCAGAGTGCTAGGATTACAGGTGTGAGCCACCACGCCTGGCCTCCCCTTCTCTCTTGTATTGTCTCATCACATGCCTCCACGCTCTGCCTGCCATTGGAGCACACATTCCCCTATTTGCCTAAAACACCCACCCCCTTCATCAATAGGTGCCCATCCTGGGTCTGTTACCCTAAGGCAAAGGACTACTTAGTTTATCCTTTTCATAAACTAATTTATGCTTAGATATAAAGGATTACCCAGGCTGCCTAAACTACTAATAAATCAGACACTTGCTACAGATATATAAGAAGCTTGACTTGAGTCAAAGTTTATATTCAATTTGAGGGGTCTCCAATAAACATAAAAATGATGAATCTCACGAGAAAGACCACCTGCACTTTCATTTTACATGTAAGGAAGCTGAGGCCCAAAAAAGTATGTTGTAGTTAACTGCTAGCCTTACCTGTATTACAATAGCTTGGATTACATTGTTTTAAAAGTTGCAGCATAGACCATAAGTAACTTTAACAAACAACTTCTTGATTAAATAAGCTTTTAAGAGTAAGTTGTTATTAAGACCTAACATTAGCTATAACTTTATTTTAGGTAGGACTTGAAGTCTTTCCTCTGCGAAATATCCTTGCCTCATCTCACAGAGCACCCCTGCATGTCTTGAAATGCATGTGAATTTTAATGCTTTAATTAACGATATATGTGGTATGTATAGATTCTTTACCTTAACACCTACTTCTTTGATCTGCTTCTGTAAGTAATTCTATAGCAAATGCATATTTTTGTCTTTTATATACTTTAATTTTTTTGCAAGAAAAAACTAATTGGCAGTATTTTCTATGTTTACGGTAAAATTATTTAGAAACTTCATATATACCTGTGATATTTTTTGTAAGAAATTTGAACTTGTGTTTTGAATTTGTTTTTCATTATTGTCAGGAGAAGTTATTTTTCTGTCATAAGGAGATTTTCTATCTAGGAGTCTAGACAGAATAGGAATGGCTTTTGTAAAAAATGGTCGCTGAATCAATCCCTAGCTCTTTTACTCTAAAGTCAGATAATATGTGGTACTTTAGGTTAGGACTTTCACACTAGTCACATGATACATGTGTAGATTTTTTTCTATGTCTTCACTTTGAAAATTACTGATCCTCTTCTTTTGGTTGTAACTTACAACCTCTTTTCTCTTTGGACTACATAAAGATTTTAGCAAGAATTCTCCACTTTTTTAAACAAATTGCTGTTTCCTTCAAAGGACAAAGTTAGCAATTTTTAAAATAAACAATATGGATCCTTTATTCAGCAAATATTGGCATGTCTTTAATAGATTAGGCACCATGTAAGACCCTGGCAATATATTCATGACACAAGCTACCTACTGCCTCTTGGCAAGTCATTTTTATGAAATTCTTATCTGAAATAGCCCATAGCCTATTAAAATCATCTGCACCATCAGCAAAAAGGTTAACTTAAGGAGAACTATTCAACTTAATACTTAAAAATTTGTAATGTGATTAGAAATCTCCTTGTAAGCAGTAGGATCGCTTGAGCCCAGGAGTTTGAGGTTGCTGTGAGCTAGGCTGACACCGTGGCACTCTAGCTGGGGCAACAGAGTGAGATTCTGTCTCAAAAAAAAAAAAAAAAAGGAAATCTCCTTGTAAAATTGTTACTGGGTTTTTCTGTCATTGTACTTATTTTTTAATGTCTATAAGAAATTTGAAAGATAAATATATTAATACTCATGTTTTATTTATGCTTCCAAATAACTACACAAAATCTTTTTCTAAGCGATTACTCATCTACACTTTAAAATTTTTCTGCCCTTGCATTTTCTTCTCTGCACTACCCCTCTTCTGTATGATGATAGAAGTGTACAGTCATCGCTTGGTATCCATGAGAGACTGGGTCCAAGAACTCCCTCAGATACCAAAATTCACAGAAGCTCAAGTCCCTCATTTAAAATGGTATAGTATTTGCATATAACTTCTGCACATATTCCCATATACTTTAAATCATCTCTAGGTTACTTATAATACCTAATACAATGTAAATGCTATATAGATAGATGTTATACTGTATTGTTTAGGGAATAATGACAAGAAAAAAGTCTGTACATGTTCAGTACAGACACAGCCATCCTTTTTTTTTTAATATTTTCAAGCTGAGATTGGTTGAATCCATGGATAAGAAACCCACTGATATGGAGGGCCGTATCAATGTATTAATAAAAAATCCATGCATTAATAAAAATTACATGATTTGTATTTATTTTAATTTAATCAGGAAATAGTCCCATAGGTCCTTTGAATTGACTTGGTTTAAAAACATGAGAAAAAATTCCTTTAAGACAAGGAAAAAAACACAAAAAGAATATTTAAAAGGCAAAAAAAAATTTTCTAGAAGACAAGAAAAAAATTTTTTAAGTATTTAGAAAGTAGTTCTTATAAATATGAAGTAATACAATCATAATACTATAATGGCTATTTGTGAATAAATATTTGAACTGTATCTTCATGTATGTTAAACAGTTATAATTTGTACCCTTAGCAGAAGGAAAGATTCCACCTGATGCAACATTGATTTTTGAGATTGAACTTTATGCTGTGACCAAAGGACCACGGAGCGTTGAAACATTCAAACAGATAGACATGGACAATGACAGGCAACTCTCTAAAACAGAGGTAATTCAAACAAATTTCATGTGTACAGTCTAATTTTTCATCATAATTTACATCTGTGTTACAACTATTATATTTTATTTGTACCTAGCATGGCCTCTGATCACTGCTTTTATAGAGTTGGCTACTAAAAACTCTAAGCACTGTGATAATAAAAATATTATTTTCCAGTATAAAACTTGTGAGTTATCCTATCCTGTTCAATTGCCTTTCTTCCTGCAAGTGGGTCATTACAATCCCAAATACTCATCTCTACAGGATTCTTCTAATTTATGGACTACAGGAGTAGATCTCTTTTTCAAGCAGCACTCGTAAGAATTTGTAGTAGGGAATAATTTCCACCTCATAGGATTGTGAGGATTACATGAGATTATGAAAAGAGCTAGCAAAAATTTGAATCCGATGGGCTAGAAAGTTGATAAACAGGAGCCAGGAGCTGGGCCTGGTGGCTCACGCCTGTAATCTTAGAACACTAGGAGGCCGAAGTGGGAGGATTACTTGAGCTCAGGAGTTTGAGAGCAGCCTGAGCAAGAGTGAGATCCTGTCTCTACTAAAAAAAAAATAGAAAAATTAGCCAGGTGCAGTGGCATGTACCTGTAGCTACTCTGGAGGCTGAGACAGGAGGATCACTTGAGCCCAGGAGTTTGAGGTTGCTGTGAGCTAGGCCGACACCATGGCACTCTAGCCCAGGTGACGGAGTGACTCAGTCTCAAAAAAAAAGAACAGGAGCCAGGAGTTCAGCTACCTAGCTTCTGTATCTCAGCATTACATATGAATTGAGGGATTGATAAAGATATTGTAAGAATAATAGATAACATTTTTTTTCACACTTTCTCAGTGCCAGGTATTCTTATAAGCATATTAAGTATGTGAATTTATCTAATCTTCTTGACAATTTATGAGGTAGACACTATTATCATTATCTTCACTCTATAGATGGGAAAAAAGATGCTCACACAAGTTAACTAGCCAAAAATCACACAGCTATAAGTGGCAAAACCAGGATTGCAACCTGGGCAATTTGACTTCCCTGCTGTATTCTTAACCTTGGGCCTTCACTGCCTTTTTCGGGGAAAATCATGAATGTTTCAAGCCTAATTGTTTGTTTATTGAAGTCTAGTGCCTTACTTATTCCCACTGACTCTTGCTTAAAATGAATAACCCAGTTGTCTCCCCTCTTAACTTGTTTGGAAGCATTTCAAAATGCATAACTGCCCCTAAGTAAGTATAAAAGGCAACTGGGTGAGTAAGGCCTTTTTCTCTGTTTCATTTTTTCCCCTCTCTCTCCAGTCCTTTCTCTACCCAGTTCAACTTCTTCCTTCTGGATATTAGTAAGGACTTTTCCCTGAATCACATTGGCCAAGAATGAAAGAGGGAGAAGGAACATCTTCTGTTCCTTAAGAAGGGCAGCTAGAAGGGTGGCAAACTGTTCCCAGTGTGTACTTGTCTATTGACTCCTTGTCACCTTTTGTAGGGTCAGTAGCTGCAGGTGAATTCATGTAGTACCCAAAGGCTCAGCCTGTGCACACAGACTGTTTCTTACCACAGACACACCAAGAGGCATATTCTGCAGTGTCAATACTACTCAGCAGACATTAGGGGATCTTCGCTTCTTTTCCGGAAAATAAAAGCAGTGAAAATCCAAATTAGTGACTTGCTTAGCTACAATTTCCCCAGATGTCTTTCAGGGATCAGCTACTTCACCAGATGGATGAGAGCAATTTTCACACACTTAAAAAAGAATAGCTATCTTTTACTGATGCCCAATAATCATTACTGCAATCCTCACATCAACCCTACAATATAGGTACTTACTGCTCTCCTTTTACAGATGACAAAACTAAGGTTCAGAGAGCTTGAATAATTTATTCAAGAGCACATAGCTAGTACATGGCAAAGCCTGGATTTGAAACATGAACTAAAAGAAACTTCCTTTCTTCATCCTCAAAAGATTTAGTAAATTATTTCTTCAATATAAATAAAGTGAGGAGGATGGAGAGAGAAATACAGTATTTTATTAAAGTACAAAGTGGAAGTAGTGTGGGACCTATTACTAGCAAAATTAAGGTCATGTTCTTACCCACTACCTTTTTGTACCTCTGTAGTCTAGTGTACTGAAAAAGGAGTGGATTTTGAGCATCAGCAATACTGGTTATGGAAAGTTAAATTTAATAATTTATAATCTGAGGAATATTTGAGGCTATTTAATATTCTTTATACCTATGTGGGATTACTATAGAAGAAAAAAGTCTCCCTCATATAGGACCAAAGCCCCATTTGAGAACAATTGATACATCCTTCAATAAGGTCCATTGATTGTCCTAAAATGAAGTCTACTCACAGTGGATTGAGGGTGGAATATGTATTGCTGAAAACTTCTAAGGGTTCAACTCTAGCTTTCAGAAATACTCTCACCTCTAAAATGCTAGCCTTCCTGAACATTCTTTCCAGATCATTGTGCATAGCTTTTTTTAGTTATATAGATTAGCACTTTCCAATGGAAACCTAATTGAGTCACATATATAATTTTAATTTTTTTAGTAGCCACATCTTAAAAAGCAAAAAGACATAGGTAAAATTACTTTTAATGATATATCTTAACTCCATATATCTAAAATATTACTTCATGAAATTAATATAAAAATTATCAATATTTTTGTCTTCAAAATTTGCTGTATATTTTACATTTATATAATAGCCACATTTCAAGTGCTCAGTAATCACATGTAGCTAGTAGCTACTACAGTGAACAATGCTTTCAATGTGTGTTTGTGTAGAGAAATTTCCTGTTGTGTAGAGAAACAGAGAATACTTCAGAATGTCTGTTCTTTATTTGACATTATTATTAGAGAAATCGTCATAGTTATGTAGATTTGGGGGAGAGATATAGAAGGATAGAAAAATTTTTTTAATTTTTAAAATTTCAAAACTCATGGTTGGGTTTTATTGATTATATAACCATTACTTTTAGAGATTATAAAAATGCCAATTTAGATCTTATTTACAAATGGAAATCCTTAAGAGTGATTTTCCTTTGATAATGTGAACGGTGTACATTATTGGAAAGCATTTAGTTTCAACAAAATTCAATTCAAATGCTAATCTTTGAGTATGTACCACTAACTATCTATAAACTCAGGGGAAGCTAATTTGAAAACCTGTTTCTCTCCAGAAAATTGCCTCAAAGGTTAAAAAAATAAATAACTTCAGTTAGCTTTTAAAAATTTTGTATCACTTAACTATAAGTAGTCTTGGGTATGAGTTTCATTATTGTTAACATTCCTCAAAGTTACTGGAAATTTACTGTGATAACTTTTTATTAAAAAATGTTATTTTGGCCCTCTAGATAAGTCTGTACTTGAAAAGGGAATTTGAAAAAGATGAGAAGCCACGTGACAAGTCATATCAAGAGGCAGTTTTAGAAGATATTTTTAAGAAGAATGACCACGATGGTGATGGCTTCATTTCTCCTAAGGAATACAATGTATACCAACATGATGAACTGTAGCAAATTTTTATTTCTGCAGTTTTATTTCTATTTTTTTAGCTACTTACTGTATTTTATATATAAAACAAAGTCAGGTCTTTCCCAAATTGTGTTTTCTATTTTTCCCCCGGTGAGAAGATATTTTGATCCCCTCAATACATGTAATTTTGATATAATAAATGTGAGGCTGTTTTGCATATTTAACTTTCAGTAAAGGTATGATTGTGTTTCGTATTGTTTTATCCTATGAACATGAATTGCAGCATCATAAAATAGACCTCTGTGTCCCAGCAGGCAATTTTCCCCCTTCAGGATATAGAAAGATATGTACAGTATGTCAAAAAACTTCAAGCTCTTCCCAACTCTAACCTTAACAAGTATGTATAAACATGTAAATAGCCAGTTAATATTTTAAATGTTAAAATGCCCCATATTGTTAAAATATCCAGTAGGGACCCAGGAATTAGCATTTCATTTGTTTATACATTTCACAACATTATGGATAGTGGAATATAAAAATCACAGGACAGAAGAGTCTTCATATGCATGCAGGAAGATATTGGTTGTCACCTACAAGAAGATATTGTTTGTATGTCTATGTCCCACAGAGAAAATCAATAATCTCTGCAGTCTTTGGTGCAAGCTTCTGGCCTTGGGTATTTGTTCCAGTGGGGAATGTCTGAAGACATTTGACCAGACCAAAGACTTTTTGCATTTTATCCTAGAGCAGGCATGAAGTGTATACTGCTCTGGGTCTTTACTCCTTCATATCTTATAAATGTGCCATTCCTCTTCTTGTAGGCTTGTATAAGGTATGTACCACCTCTAAATTTTTATCTTGATAGTTTTAAATTGATGCCATGGAATTTCTTAGTTTCCAGTTCCCTTTCTCTAGGTATCTCTTTCTTTGCGTTACATCATTTCACATCATTTTTGTCATTAATGATGATCCTTACAAACTGGTATGTCATCAAATTTTGATAAATGTATAAAATTTATTTTTGCTACAAATGAGGATACAGTACCATGGCCATTTTGTGTCATGGTCAAATCATGATGTGATCCAACTTGTTGAGAACATTGGCTACGAGATGCTATAGAAGATCATGTTGGTACTAAAGCAACAGCACACATATTTACTGGAACATAAAAGATTTTGCATATTGCCTATGTAGGAAAGTATGGACAGGCAGCAAAAAGTTATGTTCAAAACAGGTGAGTTCCAAACACTTCTGTTTGCAACACTTCTGAGTTCTGTTTTCCAAAACTTGCTCTTTCCGAGCCATTGTTCATCTTTTAACCTCTTTAGATATATTACTGAAAAGTAGAGAGGTAACACAAAAACCACCAGATTAGTAGATATCACATATGCATAGCACAGAATTTGGCACCTCATAAAACAGAAATCTTTACTAACTTTTATTTCCTCCCAGTATTTTTTCATTTCTATACTCAAATGTTCTAACACTTTCTCACTTGCTTAATCATCAACTCTTTCACCTTTACTTCCCTCAGAAAAACCTGCTCAGTTGAGGTAAACTAAATTGATAATTCAATATTCTTATATTTTGGTCTGGAAACTGACCCCATTCTCTATATCCATATTTAAAAAGTCACTAGAGCCTTTTTATTTGTTCAGTATACTCATATTTAATTTGAATAATATATTCTGCCCCCAAAAATATAGTAAAATATATATGGAAATTATCCTATAATTTAAACTATAATTCTATACTTTCTGTTCCATTGTTTTCATGCAAAGTGCTTTTAAACTTGTCTTAAAAAAATTATAGATGATGTTAAATGAACAGAGATTTACTCTAAAACTTTCACATTTATATACTTAAAAAATTTTTAATCATTCTACATATACAGTATACAGGTATTTTGTATCTACATGATTATTTTATGCTTTCATATGCATATACCTAGCAGTGAGTGCTGACATTTTGAGTTCTGGACTTTTAACATATTATTCTTTTTGCTATTATTTTAATAAAGGTAGATAGTAAATTAAGTTTTTATATATGAAAAATTCAGATGTCTTAGAGTAGATGAAAAAGATCTTTCAGAACTAAATATGTAAAATGTTTATTTTCAAAGAAGAAACAGACGTGTCCTATCGGCCTTAACTCTATAATGACAGTGAGTTTTATGAAAATAAAACTAGCAAGCATATGTACATGATAGAATGGCAGCCCATTACTTATTATTTGTTACCCTATTAACTGTGTACACAGAACCCCATGCTGAGCTCAGTGTGCTTTTAATTTGATACTACGATTAAATATTTAGGATTACATTAAATTATTAACACATTTTTCTCATTTTACCAGACCTAGGGCAATAGTTAAAGCAGCATAAAGTTGCCTCTTAAATGTATGCTTGTCCTTAAATGTTGAATTAAAAGTTCAGTAAAAACAGATATTTAGAAAAACCTCTTAATTATTTAAAAAGTTATCTAAAACAATAGACTACATCCAAATCCCAAAAATGATTCTAAAGTGACTGGCAAATTTATGAAAGAACATCTAAATTTCAATGAAACAATATTGGTAATCTCTATGACAATTTATGAGACAGACACTATTGTCATCTTCTCCACTTTATAGATGGGAAATATGATAACCAGACAAATTAACTTCTTTTTTCTTCTTCCTATTTTTTTTTTTCCCCTGAGACAGAGTCTCACTCTGTTGCCTGGGCTAACGTGCTATAGCATCAGCCTAGCTCACAGCAACCTCAAACTCCTGGGCTCAAGCGTTCCTCCTGTCTCAACCTCCTGAGTAGCTGGGACTACAGGTGCACACCACTATGCCCAGCTAATTTTTTCTGTTTTTAGTAGAGACCGGGCTCTCACTCTTGCTCAGGCTGGTCTCAAACTCCTCAGCTCAAGCGATCCTCCGCCTCAGCCTCTTCTCCCTTTTTAGTTAAAGCAAACCTAGATAATTTAGGGAAGGTTTGTGGCATAACTGCATCTAAAACACCAGCAAATATATGAATTTTTCATTTTATTTCATTCTCTTGTGCCAAACATCAAAACAAGGAACTGCATGAAGTCTCACATACTTCTGTCCATTGACAGAACATTGAAAGCATCCATAAACCGTCTCCCTTTTAAAGTTCCCCATTCCACAGAGTATACAAGGCCCTTTTGGAATGTTGTGATTAAGTAAGTTAACTCGGATATGTGTCCCTTCTTTGAGTGAAATATCAGTCATGCTGAGAGGTTTGTCGTAGTAGTCAGAAAAGAGATCATCCAAGTAAAGCTGTGAACGAGAAATGGCATCCATCACTCTTCTATCTAAAAGGACAAAAACAAATGTGTTACAAGTCAAAATAAAAAATAAATAACCTAACTGTATTTATAAATATGTGAATTTTAACCATCAGTCATGAAATGATGAGGCTTTTAAATTTAAATTTTTCCTTAACAGATGGGATTATGGAATGGATAACTTCATGTGTTAATCCAGAAAGAAAAAAATACATTCAAAATACTCTTCAGTGGACATACTTCTTTCAAATAGTATGTTTCTCAGTCGGTAGAGCAGTGCAAATGTTGCTGTTTCTTCCCTTTCAAATCCTCCTTTTGACACTGAAGTGACACAAAGGTCTACAAAAAAATTTTTAGAAGATGTTATAAGTTGAACAATTCATATTTCACAGGGTGTTTTATGGGGTAATGAATTCTTTTACAAACTATTCCTGGTATTTTTTTAAGTTAAGTTTTATGATTTTTAGAAAAGGTAACGTTTATGTGGTACAAAATTCAAAGAGTACAAAAAGGGGATACAGTGACAAATCTCTAGCCCACCCAGAACCCAACCACAGTCTTCTACCTGAAAGGCAACCCACTGTTAAATTTCTTGTGTATGCTTCTGAAATACTCCATATAGTTTACAAGCATAAAGGAATATGTATAGATTATATATGTATGTATATAAAACTCTCTAGGCCCAAAGAGTCACACATTATACACATGTCTTTAAAATATCCTTTAGAAATTATTTCATGTTAGGACCTATACTCATTCTTAATAGCTTCATAGTAGTCTTTTGTAAGGATGTACCATGATTTAATTAGTATCCTTAAGATTGTTTCCAATTTTTTGCTATTAAGAACTGAATATCCTTGTACTCATATCATTTCATATATGTGTAAGTATATCTGTAGGATAAATTTCTAGAAGTATAAGACCAAAGTATATGTACCTTTTCAATTTTGATGGACATATCAGTTATATCAGTGTATATTCCTCCCAACACCCAATATAACTTATACCTAAAGTGTTCCAAATAGAATTTAGTGTGTAATTTTTGTTTTGTTTCTGGACTCCCTATTCACTCCTCCCACAGAACTGCAGAAACAAACAAAAACAGGTCTAAAAATGTTTATAAATTACCATAGCTAGGGGGCCCCCTTGCTTGATTCTTTGGGCTACACCTGGACTTGTGCCAATTGGCCAACTAACCTTAAAGACCTGTAAAACGGAGAAATCTAAAGTGAGCTGTATAATACCTCTAAATTGAGGTTTTATACAAAATGACAATTTTGGAGGAAGTATTTGTACTTTTAAAGTTATTTTTTAGAGGGAGTATGGAGGGAAGCTAGGTCTGCGATAGGTAAAACTGAAGTAAGAAAAGTTGTCATTGAGTGCCCTGGTTTGGGAACCCTGACACTTCAGGTATCTTACCTCTACCTCTACCTACTCCTCTATTTGCCAAAAACTACCTATAAGAGGGTTATTGATTATCTCCCCAGGTAAGCCAAGGAATACTTTGTCAATGGATTGCATTTTAGCCTTTATCTATAATTGAAAGTGGGGTAGTGAGGAGTCTACAGCCTTCACTAAGAAGCAGAAAAGAGGTATTGGATAGGTAGGGAAGGGAGGGCCTTTCCAGATACCTCACTCAAGCATAAGATTGACAGTGCTGAGAGCATCACTCTTCTGTAATTATCAAACACTGAGAAAGTTTTCTATTCTCCTTAAAACAATAATCATCTGTGTTTCATGCAGATCATTCACTCACCAAAGGCACCATCCAGGTAAATGAAGAGTTCAAAAACACTGAAAGCTATGGTTGTATGTGCTGGGAAAACAATAGCTTTGTCTCTTCCCCTGGGATTCTGTTCATCCATAAAATGAAACTGTATGAAATAAATAAAACATTATTAAGGAACATAACATACAAGGGCAGCTTTTTAGAGAAACAAAATATCCCCTACAATCCTACCAAAACAAAACTTCCCCAAGTAAAGACTTATACTGTTTGAAATAAACTGTTCACAGAGATCTAGTGGTCTAATGGGAACTCACGGTCTACATTAGGAAATTTCTCTCCACTTTTTCCACTTACTTTGGTATTGGAGCCAATGACTGGCGCTACCACAACAGTAATGCTCCAGAGATGGAGCAGAAGCCTTTTTCTTTCAACTGCAAATCTTAGAAAGCAACTGTGTTTAAGTGCTAGCTATAGTTGAAGTTTTCAGCCTAGCCTGTCTACTGTTCCAAAGCCCCCAGAGCTTTCAGCAGCTTTCCAAAGCAACCACCAATTTATTTTCCAAAGCTATCACCAACAATCGAGTAAATATTTCAGTTCATGTCTCAAAAATGATCCAATGTTAATCATAATTTGGCAGGTAGCTGAATATTAGGTACTTGACAGAACTTTTATTCGTATAGATTTGAAAAGATTATCATTGAGCCCTATCTTTCAAACAACTGGTTTTAATCCCATCAAGTCATTATTAGGTGTCACTGAATGACAGGATACACAGCATCATAATTCAGCTGAAAATTAAACACAAATAATTTTCTAATATTTTTTAAAGGATTTAACTAACATTGAATAAAGCATGTTTGGCCATTAATAATATTAACTTAGAAAAATCATTTTGTTTACTTTTTTATTTTCTTCTTTTTTAAAATTAGAGACAGGGTCTCACTCTGTTGCTCAGGCTGGTCTTGAACTCCTCAGCTTCCCAAAGTGCCGGGATCATAGGCATGAGCCACCGCACCTGGCCTAGAAAAATCCTTTTAATATAAAAATATAAATTGAACTTTTAAAAATTCAAAGTATAAACTATACTAAAAATATAATTTAAAAAATTCAATCTAAGCACTCAATTTTTATTCTTAAAATAGCACTTAGGCCAGGCGCAGTGACTCATGCTGGTAATCCTAGCACTATGGGAGGCTGAGGCAGGAGGATCGCTTGAGCCCAGGAATTTGAGGTTGCAGTGAGCTATGATGATGCCACTGCACTCCAGCTGGAGCAACAGAGCAAGCCTCTGTCTCCACAAAAAAAAAACAAAAAAAAAAAACAAACAAATAGTAATAGGAGGGATTCCAGTACACACATTATTTCACAAGAATTAGTGGAGGTTTTGGGGGGATTTTTTTGTTCATGCCCTTTTTTTTTTATTTTTTAATTATTTGTTAGTATTTCAATAGGATTAGTGTTTTGTTTGCATTATATTATACCTGTTTAGAATCCAAGTTTTCTTGGATTTCTTCCCATATTCTGAAACAAAGACATTGCTATGCAAAATCCTATATAATTGCAAATCTTTCATCTCAACATTTCACAAAATACACAAATCTCATTAGAAACTGAGTACTTTTTAAAAATTCCCATGGCAACATTTTATTAAGAGAAGCCTAATAAGTGTGGTTTACCCGCATTGCTTCCCCACGAATTCCAGCATGCACAGACAGTGAGCACTGCCGTGTGGTTCGAATGCTTTCCATGACCACACACAATATTGCCTTTCTGCTATTCCTTGACTGACGGATCAAGCTGTGGTCAAAGTTAATTTTTCTAAAATAAAGAAGATACATTCACAAGACTTTAACATCTAATTATATATAACCAGGTGCATTTTTTGCTTTCATGTTATTCATTCCCGATTCACCTTAACTAAAAGTAAATCAAGGCAGGCCTAATACAAATCAGAAAATACACCCAAAAGAAATTCAATAATCTGCCTCTCCTTTATATTATTTTCTTAAAACATGTCCATATAGAATGTCTTATTCTATCTGTTGAGAGTCTGTTGGAGGAGACACTTAGTATATTTGTTGCAGACAGATTCCTGTATTATTTTAATCTAATAATTTAGCAAATGTGTGTAGAGCCAAAGTGATTTTGTACAACAATTAAAAATCTCAAGCCAAATGATTTTGGATATCTACACTTATCCAAAGTTTGAAAATACTACTAATTTGAGTATTTCAAACATATCAAGCAAATTACCCTAGTAAAATACAACCTCAATGTTTTAAGCATTCTTTGTAATGAAGTTTATATAGTTAAAATATTTAATGAAAACACTGAAGTATATCAGGATTATTATACTGACCGTGTAGTGATTTCTTTGAGTAATGTTGATACTTCCACTTCATGTTTGGTTACTACCCCAAATGAAGCTTTTACTGCAATGGAATCTGATCCAGCAACGTTAATCCCAACATCATTTACAATATGGTTGCCTCGCCTTCCATACAGTGAAACATCTGATTCATCTTCATAATTCAGTAATTGATAAGATGAAATACCTTTACAAAAAGGAACTTAGTGTTTTTTTAAATGTTTTGAATTCAACTTATGTAGATTATACATAGTAACATGTTAATTTACAATTGAAGACTCAAGTACTCAAATGTTAGAAAAAGGCAACATTTCAAACCAAGGTTAAAAATAGCAATTCAATTAATCACACAACAAAAAGAAATAGCCAGAATTGTTAAAATGAACTCAAATTTTCTGTGCAGCCAACAAAACATCTTAAGCACCAAGACCCATTATGTGGTTAAAAGAAAAACAAGTGTTTATAAAGAATAACTTGTCAAAATATTAATTTATTTCATAACCTAGCCTTCAAATACATTTGTGTACCAATTGTAATAACTGAATCATAAAACACAAAAACTTTCATCTCATTTGACCATGTGAGATAAGCTGCCCAAATAATATCCCATTTTATAAATAAATATATTCTAAGTTGATGTGGTTCATTTATAAAATAATTGATAGATTTGCAAATTATTTGACCAATAAGAGATTTGATACTATATAAGCTTTAGACATTGTTAATCTTAATCTTAATGTTAATCCTACTATTACTACTATCATAATAGTTGCTATTATTGACAATGTATACATATTACTAATATAAATAGTATGTGTATGTATATCTATATATATATAACCTATATTTAGGATACCAATAATACGGCTGAATGAGTAGTCACTCTCAAACATTTAAACTTACCAGCTGCAATTTCTCTGTCTCCTAGCAGAACATCTTTCAGTGTAAAAGGCGTTGAGGTAAATTTATATCTAGGAAACAGAAAGCATCGCTTCTTTTTTACCACCAGACTTAGAGGTTGATATTTGTCAGCTTCACTGAGGCTTGGAACAGGAACTAATCTCCCTCCATCTCCAACTTGCTTGACAAAGCTCTTGGTGGCAGCAGCAAACATATTAATATCAAAACGTCATCAACTGCAACCCCCAAATAAATCCATTTTCAAAGAAGAAAATCAGGCACAAAATTAAGCCTTGCTTGATTTTAAATATAATTATACACCTTAAAAATAGAAAGCGTGGTTTCACCAAGTAGTTTACCAGTGTACAATTCACTGTCTCCCCTCGTGTGCACAGGTAATGAATTATAGATCAACGGTGTAAAATGATATACTAAAAGCAAGTCTAATTTGGAATGGCAGGCTATAGCACTAAAATGTACACAGAAAACTAATAATTTTAAAATATGACCAAAGTCTTTGATGAGGATCACAGTTGAGAGTGATTTGCCACTGGCACTGGGCCAATTTTAAAGGAAGCATATAGCCCTATGAGAAACAATGCAATTAAGGCACTAACATTAGTCCTGAGTATCACCTACAGTGGACCTAGTCCAAAGGGAATTCCTTCACAAGTCCACCACTGGAATTCTGGCAACAGAAAAATGCAGTTTGGAATACTCATGGTATACATTTCATTGAGCATTGCATTCATTTTCCATCTTGTGTGTTTACAAAACCAAGTGTTAAATATAAATTCACAGAACAGAGGGGAACAATTATATAAAGATCTTTATAAAATACTAAATTAAAGCCATATTACATATAAATAAGTTTAAAATATTATCTAGTAGTTTCTTACTCTGAAGCTGGGAACATAGACTACATCACTTTGAAATGGAGTCCTGCTTCATTTTTCTCTTTTTCATCCTTATTATCTTAATTACTTAACCTTTCACAAGAGCTATATAAGGTTTTGGCTTGTTTTTAAGTAATTTTGTAGCTAAAAATAAAGTTTAGAAACAAATCTGAGTGCTGAAATACTGTTTTGCCATACATGGACGTCAATATGTTTTGAAACAGCGACTACGTAGTCCTTCCCATAAGATATTCATTAAAACGTAACATTGGTGGATAGTAATCTACATACATACATATACAGAAAGAGTAGGGAGAGGAAGCTCGACTGGGCTTAATTCAAGCCTCAAATTAAAAATGTTAATTTTGATTACATTCTGAACATCTTTCACTTGCTTTCCAGTATCCAAGGCTCCAATGCAAACAAAAAATAAATTACTCTTAATAATGTCCTTTCATGCGAGCAGCATTGTGCAAAGCAATCTTCCAGAACACCGAGT
The DNA here is from genome assembly GCA_008086735.1 of Cheirogaleus medius. Classification (NCBI taxonomy): domain Eukaryota; kingdom Metazoa; phylum Chordata; class Mammalia; order Primates; family Cheirogaleidae; genus Cheirogaleus; species Cheirogaleus medius. The sequence continues at coordinate 23,866,700 of VBSM01001562.1, read as the reverse complement.
AAACACAAGGAGGCATTCTGCAAGGGGCTAGCAAACCCACAAAGAGGCGATAGGACATCTAATGCGTAGTCTGACCCCTACCAAAGGTGGTGCATCCCAGGCAAATGCCATTACAACCGACAACAGACAACACCGGTCTACAGAAACTGCGTTTGACTGGAATCTGGTCCACAGAAAAGCCTTCGTTTACATTTAACGTGCCCTGCTGGGACCCGCGGGCCCAGCGTTCATCTCCGGACGAAGGCCTAGAAGACAAAGAAGCCCGCACGGCGGGAGAGGAGGGTCTCTGGACGTCCCGCGTGCTTCTAAAAGCAGGGCTCTGGGACGCGGAGTGCCAGCCGCAGCCCCTGGAGCAGATATCCCGGCGCTCCCCAGCTTCCCAGCCAGGCCCGGGAGGCTCCCCGACAATTTTACATTCGGAATTTTGAAATCTTTTTCTTAAAGTGCCAGCCCCATTCCTCCATCCCCACCAAAAGTCTGAGCTTCAGGCCTCCGAGACCCTAGGCGCATCCCGGAGAAGCCTCCTCTCGGGGCAAGAAACGGCCTCCTCCTAAGGACAAAGAACTGCAGCCCTTGAGGCCACCGCCGGGCTGGCTAGGGCCGGAGGGGCCAGAGGCCTGGAAGCCCTGGGAGCCCGAGGCGGGAGCACGGGCGGGAGACTGCAAGAGCCAGGGCTGGATGAGGGGGCGGGGCCTGGAGTGGAGGGGCGGGGCGGGGCCAGGACCCTGGCCCAGAGCGGGGGCCGTGAGGGGGCGTGGCCGGCGCTACGGCACCGAGGCCCCGCCCCCACCCCGCCCGCCCCCTTCGCGAGAGGGACGCAAGCTGGGACGAGAGGGGGAATCGGAGGAGGCGGCGGCGCAGGAACGCTCCTCTCGGGGACCAGCCGACCCGGGAATCGGGGTCGTTGCTCCGCAGCGCTTTTCCTTCTGCCGTCCAGCCGTCCCTTCTCGCCATGTCCCAGAGCAGGCATCGCGCCGAGGCCCCGCCGCTGGAGCGCGAGGACAGCGGGACCTTCAGGTCAGCGCCCAGGCCGTCGGGGCCGCAGGGCCGTGAGTGGTGGGCAACAGAGGCGGGGGCGGGGAAGCCGGCTGTCCAGCGGCATTCTGGGTAAAGCTCCGAGCGCTCGGCCCCGCCCTCGGCGGCCTGGGCTGGGGTCTGCGGCCGGGCCCCGCCCCTCTAGTGGCGAGCGGGGTGGTCAGGATTGGCGCGCGGTCGCTGCGCCGGGAAAAGGGATGGTGGGCTTGGTCCTGAGGGGATTCGGCGCTGGTGCCCGCCCTGTTCCCCTGAGAATCCTCCTCCTCGCATTCAAGTTCTCTCTCTAAAGACCTCCCTCACCCTGCTTGCCCCTGTGGGGTGATTGCCGCAGCGGGGCCGGGAGACAGGTGCGGCTGGGCCTTGCCAGCCCTGGCCCTGCTGCCAAGGAGCTGCGGCGCCTTTCCCGTCACTGCTGGTGACGGCCAAAACTGGCCTCTGTATGCTTCTGCTTTCCTCTCTGATTTAGCATGCAAAGCACACCTTTTCTGGTTTTTGCAGTTTGGGGAAGATGATAACAGCTAAGCCAGGGAAAACACCGATTCAGGTATTACACGAATACGGCATGAAGACCAAGAACATCCCGGTTTATGAATGTGAAAGATCCGATGTGCAAATACATGTGCCCACTTTCACCTTCAGAGTAACCGTTGGTGACATAACGTGCACAGGTCTGTATGCACAGTTAACCCGGATGACCATGCTGGTTGGCAGTCGAGACTTGGTGTTGTTTTTCAGTTCGGAAAAGTGCTCTTTTTGCCAGAGACAGCTTTGTGGAACAGGCTCTGAAACTGAGACCTCTCATCTCAGATCATTAGGACTTTCCAACTTCATCTGATTCTCTCCCTAATTTCTCTTCCCCAGATACCAAGGAAGCTCAGAAACTAAAAAGTTATCCAGGCATTCTGCAAGTCTTTCCTACCGTAGGATCCTCTTAGAGTTCTTCTGAGAATTAGAAGCAGGAAAGGTTCTCGGAGCAGTCGTAGTTGTGTCAGTAGGTACTGTCAAGTTTCATAGATTATAGCAGATGCCAGGAGACACAACCTTAGAATTTTCTGACTTTCTACCCTTTCTGTATGAACTCATTTGGCAATTTAGGTCCGTTGTACAAGACTTGATTGTATATCGAAGCAAAATGAGGAAGGGCAGAAGATTCCCATATACTATATTGCATAGCAGCTTCTAGTTTCTGAAACTGAACGGGTATTTTGTATAAGATAGTATCCCCTTTTTATACTTAAATAGATTCAGAGAGATAATAAATAACATGCCTAAGGTCACATAGCAATGAAGTTGAAGAGTTCATGGCCTGGTTCGAGGGCTCACTCCTGTAATCCTAGCACTCTGGGAGGCCAAAGCGGGCAGATCGTTTGAGCTCAGGAGTTCAAGACCAGCCTGAGCAAGAGTGAGACCCCATATCTACTAAAAAAATAGAAATTAGCCAAACAACTAAAAATATGTATTAAAAAAATTAGCCAGGCATGGTGGCACATGCCTGTAGTCCCAGCTACTCGGTGGCTGAGGCACAAAGATTGCTTAAGCCCAGGAGTTTGAGGTTGCTGTGAGCTAGGCTGATGGCACAGCACTCTAGCCCGGCAACAGAGAGAGACTCTGTCTCAAAAAAAAAAGAGTTCAGACTCATTGCCCTAAGCTTGATCAATAGATAACTAAATTTGTTCATCTGTAAATGTAGACATTGTTTTTCTTATGTATCTATTTAATTGCAAACATAAAAAATATTGAATGCTAAATTTAACTTGGAAGACTGCCAAGAAAGAAATTTAGTAGGAAGGCTGAAGTTCCACCATCTGGTAATCTGAAGGCATCATTTGTTTGTGTCACTGGAAATCTGGAGTCCTTTATTTTCATTGAAGCCACTTTAAGACAAGTTTAAAGCCTTTTTGTTTATGTGAGGCAGGTGGGATTGTAGGTGCTGGCTGGAAGGGTCCTCATGTAAACCATAGGGTCAACATTGCCTTACTACTTTGGTCTACTTTTAAATATTCAGGGAGAATTCAAGATAAAGTAGCCTTCCCCACCCCTCCATGTGTTTTAGACCAGGGATTAACAACCTATGGCAACCATTGCCTCTGCCCTCTTTTCTCACACTACCCTGTCTTCCCATGCAAGCTTGTGTGCCTTCTTGGCTTCAAATACTATCTAAAGGCTAATAATTCTGAAGTGTCTGTCTTCCAGCCAAGGGCCAGTGACAGAACAGTGGATGGGCCCGTGCTTGCTAGGGCATCTTTGCTTGGGTGATACAAAGGCGCCTCAGTCTTTAATGGTCCCAAACCAAATCCATCTTTTCCCTCAAATGCATTCCCCTCCATTCCCTTTCTCTGTAAAGGCACCACAGTCGTCCAGTTAGTCAGCAGAAATTTGGGTTGTCTTCTTGACTCTTTTTTTTTTTAATTTTTGTTCACCTAATCCTTTATTTCCCAATATTTTTAACATTTATAATTTAATTTACTTCATGTTTGTGTTAAGTGAAAGCTACTGAATTAGAACTGCATCAAATTCAAACCATTTATATCCTTTACCTATCTTATGTAAACATTTGAACTAAAACATTTTAAAGTTATTTTACTTACAAAGTCAAAACTATTATTTGATATATCGCCAATCATTTAGCTTATATTATATAAACAACATAATGTGCCAGCTTATATAAACCCACCAAGTTCTCTCCATGGAGTTTTCCTTTAAATTCACAGAAGTGAAAAATCTAATTCAAAAACTATATGAAAACAATGGGTACAATAAACAGATTAGCTTACTGAAAAAACCTTTAAAGATGTTTAACCAATCCATTTTCAATAAAAATTCTGTGTTCTCTTTTGTCTGTTTGATCACACAGCTCAAGATAATTGTCAGTAAGCTTCCTGATCTGTTCTGCAACACTGAAACGTCCCACACCCAATCCATGTGACCTGGCCCACACCCAGGCAGTGGAAAGTTTTTCTGAGGCTTCTCGCTTTCTAAAAATTTTTTTCCTCTAAACTATAACAGAACCTGTAAAACGAGTAAGCCATGATGGCCAAAAATGTGACCTTATTATTCAGATTTATTTGGAAAGAAGCTTTAAGGCATGTATGTTTTTTAATAGTTAAAAATATATACACATTCATCCTTTCATGTTTTCTCCTTTTCCTTCTTAACTTTCAAACAGTGTCTCCACTGGCAAAAATCATTTTGAAACAAATCCATTTATTCCATGGGCATTTAAGTTCCCAAAAAGATGCAGAAATTCTGAGAAAAGGGAAAAGGCTGTCTGATGCAAATGCTGTATTTACATCATTATACAGGCTAACCACAGATCACTAACTTACGAAAATGTTTCCAAGCACCCTGGAATATAGGTAGCAATAACTATAATATTGTAATAAAGTTAGGGGATTTCCTAAGGCTTAAAGATAAAACTTTGATAAAATTGTCTCAATATCAGAAAATAGCATGGAAGGTTTTCCAGGACTATTAACAAATAATAAAAATTATATTTGAGTTTTTAGATTTATATATAACATCTAAAACTGAGGTATTTTTCCTCTTTGCTCTATGATATCATTTTAACTATCATTTGTTAATTACTGCCACATTTTCTGTAGTCCCAGTGTCAGAATACCGGTTTTGGCACCAAAGATGTCAGGATGGGAGTCTGCCCTCGGTTCTTGGTGTACTCTTGGTCAAATGACCAGGCACACCAAAGTGTCCTCTGACTCCTTTCTTGGAAAAGTCACCAGCAAGTCCAATATGACAGAGTAACCTCAGGCAGAGAACAGTTTCACAAGAGCAGCTCTTTGCTGTAGTATAAAATGGGTCTGTCTCCACGAGTGGAGAAAAACAGACCAACTCATTCACTGGCTAACCCACTCACTACTTCCTGACTTCTCAGATTGTTTCCTTTTATTAGCCCAGTCTGGAGGAGGGCTCTTGGGAGGTGTAGGATGTTATTAAATGATCAACAGGTGTCCTCAAAATTCCATCTGCGTGTATGAACTCCAAAAAGCCCACCTGGGGAAGTGGTGAACAGCAATGCAGTTTTAAGCTAATATGGTAGTATATTAATCACCCTTAGGTTACTTTAGGTCACTTTCTACTTATGCCTGGGCTGGCGAATTCCTAGATTGATAAAGCACCCCTTTCTTCCCCTGGAGTAGCAGTTGCTCAGGATAGGATTAAGGGTGGGGAAGCGCAAAAATCAAGTGCCCACCCTTATCCTTCTTCCCAGGTGGAGCAACTGCTTGAAACAGCACCAAAACAGAGAACCCTTATGCTAAGAATAGCCAGAGAGTCTAACTATCTACGTAACATCAGGATACCAGTAACCTTTTAAAATGGAACAAAAAAAGTCTATTTAGGTATTCTTAGTCCTCTCTATGCATTCATCACTATGAAACATACTTTAATAGAAACTACCTTAATTTTCCCCAATACCTCTGATCAACATGCTTTAAATAAATATCCAGTATTTATAAAACCAGAAGTATTACTGATTCTAACTCTGGTCTCTTCAGCTATTCAAGATAAATCTCTGATTTATCTTCCATTTAAAAACTAAAAATAGGGCTGGACACAGTGGCTCATGCCTGAGATCCCAGCACTTTGGGAGGCCAAGGCGGGAGGATTGCTTGAGGCCAGAAGTTTGAGAACAGCATGGGCAATGTAGCAAGACCCTGTTTCTACAAAAAATAAAAAAAAATTGCCAAGCATGATGCACCTGTACTCCTAGCTACTTGGGAGGCTGAGGTAGGAGGATCACTTGAGCCCAGGAGTTGGCGGTTGCAGTGAGCTATGACTGTACCACTGCACTTCAGTCTGGGAAACAGGGCAAGCCCATGTCTCAAAAACAATATAAAATAAAAACTTAAAATAATGGTATTGTTTGCAAAATCTTAAAATCTGAACACAGTTATCTCTGCAGTTAAACATCACTGTGACTACATCTGTTAAATTACATTTAGAACACTGGAAATAATTTTAGTTCAGAAATGGATATTCCATTACTTTATATCTTTGAGTTGTACTATAGTTTTTGCTGTTTTACAATAATTAAAAACATTAAATATTTGTCTTCTATTGCTGATAATTAAATCATTCTGGTCTAGAATAACAATAATGTTGAATAAGAAATGAAAACTAAGCCAGCTGCAGTGACACACATCTGTAGTCCAACTACTTGGGAGGATTCTTGAGGCCAGGAGTTCAAGTCCAGCCTGGGCAATACATCAAGACTCTGTCTCTAAGGTATCCTTTAGGTTTTTTACAATAGATGCTTTCCAAGCACTGTTTTTCCTTTCTACATGGTTAGAAAGCATGAAATCTGTTTTATTCAGGGAATTTCAAACTTGCTACCGGATTTAGAATCATCCAGAAGCCATAATCTCTCATTCTTCTTGATGTCCAGCTCTTGTTCTTGTTGGCCACATAATCAAATTTGGCTACTACCACCACTACTTCTGCCATCTTTCAGGAGCTTCAGCACTTCCCAGCCTCAGATTATGCCACAACTGGCAACAGGACTTTTTCAGGAGGAAGACAGCCAGAGAAGCACCCGCCGCACACTCAAGGCAGCCGCTGGGGATCTCCCCATGCCCTGGTGCTCCTGGGCCATGGAGGGAGGCCACTGGGTCGTGCTTCCTGGGGCAGTGGCCCGAAGGTCCCGTGGAGCCACGGTGAAGACTCCCAAGCCGGGTGGAGCAGCTTCCCTGTCCACTCCGTCCCTGCTTCCTGTCTTCTTGACTCTTTTCCTGTCCCCCTCCCTCTTGTCCAGTCTGTCACTAAATCCCATCTCCTAAATATTGGTTGAATCTGTCTGCTTCTTTCTTCTTATTGCTACTGTCCAGGCTACTGTCATCTCTCATTTGGATTATAGCTGCAATCTGATAGCTGCTCTTTCATCTTAGAGTTTTGTCATGTCCTTTTGCCACATGACAACTAGAGTGTTCTTTCTAGCGTTCAGATTTGTCTTCCTCTTCTTCAAATCTATTCAGTAGTTTCCCCATCATTCTCTGAATAAATACAAATTTCTTAACGTGACTTACAACCTTGCTTCTTAAAGTGTCATCTACAGCAGCATTGATATCACCTGGGCACTTGATGGAAATGGAAAATAGAAGGCCTGTCTCAGATATGTGTATTTTAACAACTCCCAGGCAATTCCTGTGCACATTTAACGTTTGAAAAGCACAAATTCCCAATACCCTTCTTTGACCTCTTCCCCTACTGGCCAGCTCTCTAGACTTTTATCTCAAAAGTCCTTACTTCAAGTTCTTAAACTTTAGCCATAACTAGCTACTTGGGGTTCTCGAGAACATGGTACTCTGTTGCCTTTGAGCCTTCCCAGGTGTTCTTTCTCTCTGCCTTTAAAGCTCTTCCTAATCCCCCATCTCTCTTCAGTTTACTAGCTTTTGCTTATCATTCAGATCTCCATTTAGTTATCTCTTCCTTCATGAAAACTTTCCGAATCCTTACAAAGAGTAGGGGAGCTACTGCTTTTGTGTGCTCCCCTACCGCATACACACAAGCTTGTAACATTTTCACTCTGTATTTCAGATGCCTATTAACAGATGAAATCCCACACTAGGCTGTTAGCTCTTGAGTGCAGGGACTGTTTAGTTCTATGCTATATCCCTAATACCTCTGTTAGTAGATAAATGAGTGGTTTATGTGTTTTCTGACACTTGAGAGTCATAGTTGAAACTGATTCCACAAGGGTTTGATTTCAAAAGAAAAAAGGCTGAATTTATCATGTACAAAGTGTGATTGCTTACTGAAGTTTAGATTTCAGTTTTGTCCCCAGTCTCCCCTTACCTACCCATGCAAGAGATACAGGTTGTGTAGAAGACACATAATAAGCCTTAGCCCATATTTAAACCCTTCCCCACTGTGTCCAGCCTGTAGTCATGACTGCTTAGTCTAGCAGAGGGGTTTGATACAGCATAGTTTGAAACAGGCTGTTAAAATTGTTTTGCTATCAAACAGTTCTGTTGTAAGTGGCTCTTTAAAAGAAACTTCTTGCTGTAGTAGAATTTCCCCTGTCTCAGGAATAAGGGAAGAGTAAAGTACTAAGTTGCATTTCTTCAGAAGGTGTGACATGGTCTACTTTATTATCATTTTATATTGCAAACATATATAATGTAAACATAATAATGTTCTTTATACAGGTATGCATAGAATTAAATACATAGAACTTTTTAAATTGCCTTTTAATGTATTAACTTCACATGGTGAATATTTTAGTGCAGTGTCTAACTGCGTGTAGTGTATGGTTTTATTACCTAGTGTGTATGTGAAACCTGTAGTGACTTTGGTTTTATTGGTTTTATTACCTAGTGTGTATGTACAACCTGTAGTGACTTTGTTTTGTATTATGAAAACATCTATGCAAGCCACCCATCTTCCACAGGAGATAAGACTTCTTTTTTTAAACCTTAATTCAGGTGAAGGTACAAGTAAGAAGCTGGCGAAACATAGAGCTGCAGAGGCTGCCATAAACATTTTGAAAGCCAATGCAAGTATTTGGTGAGCTAAATTTCTTTGTATTCCGCGGCTCAAAAATATCATGGCTGAGGTAAGATTAAAAATTTGAACATGCTCACAAAAGCAACAAAGTGAAGTTGTTGGTATCTTAGCTCTAAAATTCTATTTCCTTGTGAAAACCTGTCATCCATTAAAGACAACTTTATCCAATCAGATCCAGCAACTAACTGGCACAGCTAGTTCTGGCTGTGGAAGGCTCTTATGAACTAGGCTTTACTTTTCTTTTCCCCCCAGATGGGGTGCAACAGTAGAAAATCAGAGTGTTTCTGGCAAATATTAATACTCATATTCTGCATTGAGAATTTGATTATTTCTGTACTGAAGGAAACAAGATGTGAGATGGAAAAAGATCAGCTGAAAGTACTCTTTTAGGAATTCTAATTTGGAAGAAAGAGGCAGAGATTTTCTTTTATTATAGAATTTATACCAAATAGAGGATGTCAAGTGGAATTTTTTTTTAATGACTCATTCTGTGGCTAGGGATATTAATTTTTCTCCTTTTTTTTTTCTTTTAAGCAGTATTCCCAGGTATGGATAGGGATATTAATTCTTGACATATCTTTCCAAATTAAAGTTTTTTACCACTTACGTATTTTTGGAAAGAAGTTTGGTTCTAGAGCATCTCGTGTGTCATAAAGTGGTGTCCTTTGGTTTCCACTGGGCACATTGTGGAGCATGGCATGCCTTCACATACTTCTCTTACGTGCACTCAAATATGTTTGAAGTACAACCTGGTATAATCTGCTCATAGCTGACAGCAGAGGCCCATGGGAATTTGGTATGGATTTTTTCTTCCCTACCCATAGCAGGACTTTTGGATTAGGGGTATATTTAGGTTCTTCTCTTTTTCTAAGTCATCTAAACCTTTTGGGGAGTTTAGAACTAACCATTGACATGACAACCCTCAAGGTAAGCACTTGCCCAAGACAAGCCTTGGATTTCACAAGATAATACTTGATTCTTTACGTCATGTGTTATAATTGATTTATGCCAGCTTTCAAGACATGCCAAATGGCATGACAGGTGTTGAGTTTCCCCCTCCACTGGTGTTGGCCATGCTATTTCTGTGCAACCCAAAGTGTTGAGTATATTTGTAGAAATGAGTGTACAGAGTGTCCTTTCTCTGCACATGGGTACTTCACTTTGTCAGCAAAAAAGGCTAACAAACTTTACTATATATTTGTGCTTCTTGACAGATAAGATGGGAATTACTAAGCTGTAATCAGGCCTAAAGTGGCCTGATTTAATACAGAGACTTTCTCACTTCTCCATCACAATTATTTGTGTAGCTTCGGCATGCAGCATTGTAAGTGAATACTCATATATCCTCGGCCTATGTAAAGCTTGAAATTCTGGCATTTGGAAAAGAAACTTGAGGAAGTAGCAATAGTTAAATCTCATTTGTCATGGAAGAAATAACTCTTCAGTTGCCTAGGTGGTAGTAACCTTGGAGTGCTGATCTCCCAAGTAACTAGTAATTTCAAACTACCTAGAAGAGATTGTTCTCTTTTTCCCTAATCATAATCCTCACGTACTGAAACCACATCCATATAGGCCATCTTTTTTATGCAGGATACATATAAATCTTAGAGGATTACCCTAGCATTGAGCAGATAATAGACCAAACAGATCTCTGTTCCATAGATCTCTGCATGAAAAAACAATATTTATGACCTGTATCATCCACATTGCCAGCCAGGCTAAATTTTCTGGCTGTTAGTCTTCCATTTTTTATGTAGTTGTAAAAACAGTATTCTTTAAATATAGTTTTATTAAGCGCTTGTTATGTACAAAACACCACAAAGCTTTTTTAGGTAAGTAATACATAGGCCCTACTATTAAAGAGCTTACAGTCCAAACAGGAGAGGTGAAGTGAGAGGTGGACAAATAACATGTATTTGTAAGAGTATATAATTTATGGTAAAATAATTTCCTTAAGAAAGGATCAAACCAAATGTTACAGTGGTTCAAAGGAGGGAGAGATTATGATTCATTGGGGTAAAAGCATAGGCTTCTTAGAGGAAATGGCTTTTGAGATATACCTTGGATGATGGATAGATCAGATTCCCACGGAAGAGTTTAGAGAGAAAGGTATTCCATGTACAAGAAATGGCAAGAGCAAAGGCATAGAGAGTTAAATAGAAAATGCTTATCATTTATTTAGTAATTTGGATGAAATTATTTTGTTTTATAACACTTTAAAAAAATGTTTAGCTTTGCAGTTCCGGATCCCTTAATGCCGGATCCTTCCAAGCAACCAAAGAACCAACTTAATCCTATTGGTTCATTACAGGTAAGTTGTACAGTTTTTCCATACTTAACATTTTGTCTACTGATAAAAGATACAATAAATTGATAATATCACAGGGGCTAAGACAAGGAATTAATATTTTAAAGATAAGATAGTGAAATATTTTCTTTCTCAACTTATCATTAGCTATTACAGAGCTAACTTGAAATTATTTTCCTAGTTATTTACATTTTGGATTTTCTTCCATGTAGAGTATCTGCCTTTATTTGTGGAATTCTCATTTGAGATCAACAGGACCTCAGTGCACATGGGTAGAGTGTTTTATACTTTAAGAGTATTTCTTGCCACTCTTAAGACAAACCTCTTTCTACTTCTGCTGAGACAGAAGACTTTGTAAAGAGCCCAAATTGGGTAACCTAATTCAAGAAAAAGAAGGTAGTCTGCCTACCAAAAATATATATATTCATGTTTGAATTACTGCATGCAGAATATCGTTCCTGCACATTATCCGTGTGCTCTGTTGGGACATTCTCCTCCCTATTATTCAACCAGTCCTTTGGTCTCTTTTTCCTGCTCTATGGGTTTTTCTATAGTTGTTTTCACCTTCCATCCCTGACCTCATCCATCTGTTTGTTTGCTAACTCTGCTCCTCATTCTGCTCTTGATTGAATACAGTGTTAGCCAGCTGTGGGTCTGGAAGTCTATAGCTAGGACAGGAGAGGCTTTGGACAGTGAGACCTGTAGCTGTCTCCTGGTGTTCCCGAAGAGCATGGTAGTAGCCTGTCTTTCTAGTTGAACTCTTATATTAGCTCACTGTGGCTTAATGGAAGAACACCATTCATAGCACAAAATTGCTTTAGTTTTGGTATTATGGTATAAAAATATAAAATGCTGGAATATCTTTGAGAAATACAGGGTCTTCCCTCATTTTTCCATTGCAAGATATCATTATTCTTCTCAAACATATAAATAGAAATGGGATCAAGATCAAGAAAGAATATCATTTACATGATTGCAGCATTGAATAGTTAAAATTACTATTAAATCCTCATCTTGATTTTATAGGAATTGGCTATTCATCATGGCTGGAGACTTCCTGAATATACCCTTTCCCAGGAGGGAGGACCTGCTCATAAGAGAGAATATACCACAATTTGCAGGCTAGAGTCATTTATGGAAACCGGTACTTATTTCTTACAATTAAAGACATTTGAAATATTTTCAGATGATGAATGACCATAGAAATTTCTGTTGTAATATCTTTTCAAATATTTCTGTGGGGAAAAAAACTAGTACACTCCTGTTCTATTGTCTCTAATTTTCTAAGGTAGAACTTAAGTATAAATATTTAGTTTAAGATTACTTATGTTTCTTAACTTGATATTTTAAAAAATTATAGACTGTTAGTGAAAAGACAAATTATTGGCTGTGTACTTTAAATAATCTACATTGATGTATTAGTGACTAAAAAACTCATTTTGGAGAAAAAGTAATAGTAAATCTCTTGGAGTTTCAACAGCTATTCTAGAAAATAAAAGGACTACAGGAAGATTACATTTGAAAATGAGATAATTAATAAGAGACTAGATAGTAAAAAGTTGCAGTGAGATAAAAATAAAAGTAGAAATTATCTTTTTTATTATAGCCATTTCTGTGTTGTAAAGGATGTAAACTATGAGAAAAAGCTGTCACAGAAAGTACTAGTGAGAATTTCTCTGTTAACTTCTGTGGCATGTTTTTGTCATTTTGGAAGTGGCTTCAAGTGGGATTTTATCTTAGCTAGATATTAATTTCAAGTAATAGGCAACTGTGATTGCTCTTGAGAGCTAGTATGGGCCAGTAAAGAAAGTGCTGGGCCCAAAACAGGAACCTCAGCTTCCATTCTTGATGCAGTCCTTGATTTGCAAGGTTAAGTGAATTACTTAATCTCTCTGGGCCTCAGTTTTTAAATCTATAAAACAAAAGTATGGAGTAAGTATTTATGGTATCTTTCAATTCCAGGATCCTCCTATGCCTTTCTTTTTCATGTTAAAGAAAGAAATTCCACATAGTTGGCAGTTTATAGAAGACTATAACTAGGAAATAGGCATTAAGAGATAGGGCTTATAATTCAAATATATTTTGATAAATCCGAATAATTGGTCAGAATTAAACCAAATAGTTCTGTAAAGCTAGGCGTAGGGAAATATAACTATTAAAGAAAAACAAGCCACAGCCCACATCATACTGAACAGGGAAAAATTGAAAACATTCCTGCTTAGAACTGGAACCAGACAAGGTTGCCCACTATCACCACTTCTATTCAACATAGTGCTGGAAATCCTAGCCAGAGCAATCAGACAAGAGAGGGAAATCAAGGGCATTCAAATATCCAAAGCCAATCCTAATAGCCAAAGCAACCTTAAGCAGTAAGAACAAATCGGGAGGCATCACTTTGCCAGACTTCAGGCTGTACTATAAGGTTATAGTAACCTTATAGTATAGCACAAAAATTGAGACATAGACCAATGGGCCAGAACAGAGAACCCAGATATAAAACCATCCTCATATAGCCATCTCAAAAACATACACTGGGGAAAAGAAACCTTATTCAATAAATGGTGCTGGGAAAATTGGATAGCCACATATAGAAGACTGAAACAGGATCTATACCTCTCACCACTCAAAAAATTAATTCATGATGGATAATAGACTTAAACCTAAGATATGAAACTATAAGAATTCTAGAAGAAAATGTTGGAAAAACTCTTCTAGATATTGGCCTAGGCAAAGAATTTATGAAGAAGACCCCAAAGGCAATCACAGCAACAACAAAAATTAGTAAATGGAACTTAATTAAATTAAAAAGCTTCTGTACAGCCAAGAAGACAATCAACAGAGTGAATAGACAACCCATAGAATGGGAGAAAATATTTGCATGCTATATATTCAATAAAGAAAGGGCTGATAATCAGAATCTATAAAGAACTCAAACAAATCAGCAAGAAAAAAATCAAACAACCCCATAAAAAAGTGGGTAAAAGACATGAACAGAAGCTTCTCATAAGGAGATAGACTAATGGCCAACAAACATGAAAAAATGCTCAAAGTCTCTAATCATCAGGGAAATGCAAATCAAAACCACAATAAGGTATCACCTAACTCCAGTGAGAATGACTTTTATGAGAAAGTCCCAAAACAACAGATGCTGGCGTGAATGTGGAGAGAAGGGAACACTTACACACTGTTGGTGGGACTGTAAACTAGTACAACCTCTACAGAAAATAGCATGGCGGATACCTCAAAGAACTAAAAATAGACCTACCATTTGATCTAGCAATCCCATTATTGGGTATTTACCAAAAGGAAAAAAAGTCATTTTATCAAAAAGACACATGCACTCAAATGTTCATAGCATCACAATCGCAGAGATGTAGAATCAACCCAAATGCCCATCAATACATGAGTGGATTAATAAAATGTATATGTATACTATGGAGTACTACTCAGCCATAAAAAGTGGTGAAACTAGTACCTTTTGTAACAACTTGGATGGAACTGGAGACTATTTTTCTAAGCAAAGTATCACAAGAATGGAAAAACAAATACCACATGTACTCACTATTAAATTGGAACTAATCAATCGATGTGCACATACAGCAATAAAACTCAACAGAAACCAAGCAGGTGGGGGGGGGCACAGGTAAATACACACCTAATGGGATGCACACTATCGTGGTGATTGGCACACTTATAACTTTGGCTCAAACTACACAAAAGCAAATAATGTAACCAAAACGTTTATACCCTCCTAATATTCTGAAATTAAAAAAAAAAAATAAAAAAGTTTGTTAAAGAAAAACTGTTAATAGAAATGCCTTCAAAAATGTATGAAGTACAACAGAGATAGCAGGTCAGTAAGAAAATAGTATATAAAAAAGATGAGGTTCTCTGATTAAGCTCAATACTTTATACATTTGATCACCCTCTATGGACACTAATTTCTTTTCTAAATCTACCATTTCTTTCTCTTTATTTAGGAAAGGGGGCATCAAAAAAACAAGCCAAGAGAAATGCTGCTGAGAAATTTCTTGCCAAATTTAGTAATATTTCTCCAGAGAACCACATTTCTTTAGTGAGTAATGTTACAGACAGCTATAATGTTAATGTGATTAAGCATCTCTTGCTGTAGGAAACTTTCCTCGATTTCTTGTTATATAAATACTTGAGTTTCAATTTTTAAAAATCTCTTCATTGTCCAATTATACACCACCCCACTTCTAAGTGCTTCCTAAATGTGAGCCAGGGTCACAGGGGTGACCAGGTAAGAGGGCTTGGGAGACACAGTCAAATTCAGAATAATAGGGTAAAGATCTAAAGATGATAGGCTAGTAGTGCCATTTTTTTGCCTTCAAAGTGACAGTGCATTCCCATCCCTTTGTTCATTCATTTATTCACTCAGCAAACATTTAGTGAGCTCATACTGTATGCCAAGCTTTGTGCCAGGTACTGGGATGCAGTGAATAAGCAGTCTCTGCCCCTGAGGAATTTAGAGCCTACTGACAGAGAGAGAAGAATTCTTCAGACTGGTCCTTACAGAGGATGATGTGGCAGCATAGGAGAAGGCATCCAACCAAGACTGGGCTTTGGGGGAGGCTTCCAGGAGGAGCTAATGTCTAAGCTGAGATCTGTATGACGAGAATAGGGGGAAAAGGATTCCAGCGGGAGAAAGAGCATGTGGAAAAAGCCCAGGAGTGAAACATTGTGTACAATCTAGGAGCCCGAAGTAAATTGGTATGTTTTGAGCATAGTTTTGGAAGGAGGGAGGGAGTCTCAAACAATAAGGCCAGAAAGGTAAACAGTCATTAAATCCTAAAGGGACTCCTGTATTAGGGAGATTAAACTTTATCCTGAGGGTAGTACAGAGTCCTTAAAGAATTTTAATCTGGGAAGGACAGGATGTAATTTGTACATTAGAAAGGAAATCATGTGGCTGCATTATGGTGAGTGAATGAAACTAGAATCAGAGAGATCTGCTGGAGTGCTGTTATAGAAAATAGGTGAAAAATGATGGTGGCCTAAACTAAGGTAACTACAGCAGTGGAAATGAAGAGAAGTGGGTAGATTTAAAAATTATTTAGAAAGCTGCAGTGAAGGGGCATGGTAATTGCTTGGATGTAGGGAGTAAAGAAAAGGGAAGAAATAAATATTTTTAGCTTGGCAACTAAGTAGATAGTAGTACCCTTCAGAAATATGGGGAACACAGAAGATGAGTAGGATTTGAGGCAAGCAGATAATGAGCTAAATGTAGTGATTTTAAAGTGTTTGTGAAATATCTAAGTGGATATATTGAGTAGGCAGCTGGGCAAACAGATATAGAGCTTGAGAGATTGGGCTGCACATGAAATATAACTTGAGGTTCTGATATTCATAGATAGGCATATCGTGCAGTACATTATCTGAGAGTAGTCTATTAGGTAGGAAATGAGAAGGTACAACTATAGCAATGTCCTCACTGAGCTTATGATAACATAATACTCATTCTGTAGGGAAAAAAATCAAAGACTATATATAAATAAGTAATATAATTTTGATTTTACTTTTTTAATAGAAAAATGTAAAACATTGCATTTGCTTCTTTTTATTTGAATCAAAGATAACATAGAAATCACAAAGCACAGATAGGTTTACAGGAGAAATAGGTTAAATCTTCGTGGAAGAGATAATTTCCCATACTACTTAAACTCTTTCAGGCAATATATATAGCATAAGGGAAGCTTCTAAATTTATTCTCCAAAACTAACATAACATAAACACCAAAACCTGACAATAGCAAATCCCAGCAGAAAATTATGGATAAATGTCCTTTATGGTGAAACATCTTTGTAAAATATTCAGTAGAACATTAAAAGAATAATATACCATAGGCAAGTAGGGTTTATTTCACAAATGCAATGACCTTTTGAGGTTAGTAAATTGGTTACTATAATTAACCACATTCGTGGATGAAAGGAGAAGAAACACATAATCCTCTCAGTGGATGCCAAAAAGATATTTGATAGAACTCAGCAGTCATTGCCAATAAAAACTTTCAAAAAAATCAGAATCATGGTTACATTTTTACATATTACACTCATTAATATCAGAAATAAGAGAAGGATGCCTACTAACACCATTTTTATTTAACCTTGTTCTAGAAGTACCCACCAGTATATTTAATACTTAGACAACTGAAAACAATAAGAACTTAGAAATAAGAAAAGAGGTAAAGACCGGGTGTGGTGGCTCAACGCTTGTAATCCTAGCACTCTGGGAGGCCAAGGCGGGTGGATCGTTTGAGCTAAGGAGTTTGAGACCAGCCTGAGCAAGAGTGAGATCCCGTCTCTACTAAAAAAAACAGAAAGAAATTAGCTGGACAGTCTCTATATATATATATATATATATATAAAATTAGCCGGGCATGGTGGCGCATTCCTGTAGTCCCAGCTACTTGGGAGGCTGAGGCAGTAGGGTTGCTTGAGCCCAGGAGTTTTAGGTTGCTGTGAGCTAGGCTGACGCCACGGCACTCTAGCACAGGCAATAGAGTGAAACTCTGTCTCAAAAAAAGAAAAACAAACAAAAAAAGAGGTAAAAATGATTGTTAACTGCAAATGATACAATTGTATCCCTGTAAAATTCTAGAGAAAAACTATTAGAAACAATAAGAGAGTTAATCAAGGTAATTGATCATGAAATTAATATACAAAGTCAATACCTTTCTCATATTATTTAGAGTTATAATGGGAACAACCAGAATAATTAAAAATAGAAAGCTAAAGATTATTATTTCTGGGAAGGGAGGAGTAAAGGTCGGGAGAGGGCAAGGCTTGTGGGTTGTTGCTTTTATAATTATACTTGTGTACTGTTTGATTTTTTTACTATATGCATATATCACTTTGATACTTTGATTAACAAAACTTATGAAGCTGGATAATATTGATCATTTTGTAGAAAAATAGACAATCTATCCTGAAAAAGTAACTAGGACAAAGTCAATAGTTTTCTTAATTACAAATAATGAAAGCTAGAATGTAGAAGATCCCATTTTAAATAGTATAATAGAAAAGAGGCCGGGCATGGTGGCCCACACCTATAATTCCAACACTTTGGGAGACCAAGGCGGGAGGATCACTTGAGCCCAGAAGTTCAAGGTTGCAGTAAGCTATGAATGTGCTACTGTACTCCAGCCTGGGCAACAAGGTGAGACCGTGTCTCTAAGTAATTAATTAATTAATAGCAGGAAAGGGGATGGTATGTCTGAAAATAAACTTAAGAAGAAATGTGCAGGACTCATGTGAGGAAAACTTAAAAACTCTGCTGAGGAATATAATAAAATTGAATAAATGTGAAGCATTCTCTTTATTTCCAATAGGGAGACTCAATATTGTAAATTTATAAAAAGGTAACATAGTCTCATTCAAAATCTACCAGAGTTCATTTTGGGCCTTGATACGACTTTACTCAAGTTTGGGAAAATAAACCCTCAAGAATAGCCAAGAAAACCGAAAAGGAAGAGTAGGGGATTGAATGGGTGCTACTCTACCAGAGAATAAAACAGACTGTAAAACTACAGTTGTTAAACAGGGTACTGGTACAAAAATAGACAAAGGATAGAATAAAGAATCCAGGAGTAGATGTTAACCCATAAAGGAACATACTATATGGCAATAGTGAGATTTCATATCAGTGGGTGAGAGGATAGATTATTCAGTAATAATGTAGAAACAACTGACAGCTACATTTGGAGGGAATGTATATATATTGTGTGTTTATATGTGTATGACATATATTTAGGTTGCTACCTTATTCTTTACACCAAAATAAATTTTAGGTGGATCAAAGATTTGAACACAAGAAATAAAACTGTATTAGAAAACAATTTTCCTTTTTAAATATCTTAATATGAAAAAACGTTTTTAAGTATAACTTAAAACCTAGAAGCTTAAAGTAAAAGATTCATAAATTTGACAACATAAAACCTGCACAGCAAAAAAAAAAAAATCTGTAAATAAAATCAAGAGACTAAAAACAAACTGGGAAGAAATCATTTTCAACACATAACTGTTAAGCGACTGTTTTCAGTACTACATATAAAGTTCTTAAACATCAACGAAAAAGACAACCCAGTAGAAGAAATGCAAATGATTAAAGAAAAAAAGTTTTTTAATGTTCAACTTCATTCATACAAGATCAGATATTTTCACCTTTTAGATACTACAGAGTTTGGCACCTGCTATTGGTGAGAGTGTGAGAAAACAAGCCCCCTCCAAGATAGTTGATGGGAGTATAAATTGGTTCAGAAATCAGTTTGGAAGTATTTATCAAAATTAAAAGTATACATATTTTGACTCAGCAGTTCCACTTCTAGGAATAATTCTATAGAGAAACTCATCCAAGTGGAAAGTGTTTATTGCAGCATTGTTAGTAAAAGCAAGAAGCCAGAAACAACTTAAAACCCACAGTCGGAGACTGATAAGGTAAATGTAGTGCATATATGTGTGCTGACATGAGAAAAATGAACGAGATGTAAGAGTTAGCTGTCATTTTTGCTTTAAAAGAGTAGTGTGTGTGTACTTGCATATGCATAAAACATTTATGGAAAGGTACCAAAGAACTGTTTAACAGTGAGTACCTCTGGAGAGTAAAACAGAGATCTTCAGGGAGGGCCGGTAAGGAAGAGAGACTGTACTCTTCATCATGTATTTGTCTTATTGTGTCTATTTTTTTTTTTACCATGTGGAAGAAATATGATTTTTTAAAAAAACAATATTTTTAAAGTGCCAATCAAGGAATGTAAATTTTTATTTAGTAAATTTAACAAATTACTTAATTCTATATCATGGCCATCCCTATAATCTTTTGAAAATCCCTTTACCTCTGTCAGGCTCAGTAATAAAATAAACCTAAGGATAGTTGCCCTACTTATTTCAGAAAGTAGTTGTTTTTATCAATGGTATGTGAAAGCAATTTGAGAACCATAAACCAACATGGAACTAGAAACCATTCTAAGAACATTGATGAAAAGGGAAGGACATAAAGGAGAATAAAAGAAAGAGAAAAAGGAGAAAGAAAAAAGAAGAAAAACAACTTATTTGGGTTCTGGGATAGAGGTCTGATAAGAACTTTTTGACATCCTGCCATTCACTTGAATGACCTGTTCTTTTCAAACCCAACTTGCCCATTTCACCTTTTAACAGTTTTTTTGTTTTCTGCCTTATATTAATAGCTGTCAGTTATAGTGATTGGTATTTAATACAAAATAAAAATAAAAATATGAAAATTATTTTAATGTATAAATTGCTCTACTAGGCAAATTTAATTATTTGTAGAGTTGCTTATGATGCTCTGAAATATCTTATACTTCTCAGAAAATCTGATAGAAACTTTTGTACTATGCAAAATTGTATTTTTCAATACTTTTAGTATATTATTGTAAGTGCTTCTCTTTTTTAAAAATATCATAGTACCTGTTAAATGTGTGTACTTGTTCGTGTTGTCTTGTTTAAATTGGAAAGTTAAGCAAATGGTATCCATTTAAACATGCTTTATAAAGTATTAAATGTGAGTGCTTAGTAAGTACTTTTAATTATACTGGTACTGGTATTGGAGCCCAGTCCTAGTTAAGAGTCTAAATCTTCATCTCTGTTTTTCAGACAAATGTAGTAGGACATTCTTTAGGATGTACTTGGCATTCCTTGAGGAATTCTCCTGGTGAAAAGATCAACTTACTGAAAAGAAGCCTCCTTAGTATTCCAAATACAGATTACATCCAGCTGCTTAGTGAAATTGCCAAGGAACAAGGTTTTAATATAACATATTTGGATATAGGTATGATTTTTTTCTTTGGATTATCCCAAGAAATGTTTCTTTTTAAAATGTGTTTGAGACACAAACATGTCTATTGTAATTTATTTCATTGATCAGAGATTCTAACTATATGTAATTAGCAGGACAGTAATATGTGTAATTCATATGTCCATTCTTGTGAATAGTAATAAGAGCTAATATCTATACAGTTATAATGATAAAAATGATAGATAAGATTTATAGAGTTTTACTGTGTGCTAAATACTGTCCTAAGGGAGTTGCATGTATCAACTTACTGAATCCTCAGACTGACTCTATGAAGTAAGTTCTATTATCAAGTACAGAAAGTTGGAGAAACTTGCCCAAGATCACATAGCTGGTGAGTGGTAGAGCAAGATTTAGGGGAAAAGTCCCAGCAGATGCCCTGGTTGTTAAACTAGCTTTGATGGGATGCCTGGCGAAAGAAAAAGCACCCACATTTCTAGCACAAGTACCAAGTTTGTGAGGGCCAGACCTCTTCTCTCTACTTTGTCACTGTGTGCTGATTCTGGGAAGTAAAGGAACACAAGTAAATTTATAGCTTTATCTCATCCCAGCCACCCTCATCTTGCCCTTAATCATTTAAATAGACAAATATGGACAGATGGGAAAGCAAGTCAGTGTGGATTTTCTTTTAATTCAATTTATAAAGCTAGTTAATTATGTGCATGTGTGTGTGTATGTTTGTGTTTGGTGTCTTGATTTAACATCAGCATATAATGCATGAGGATTTGATATCCCTCTTCTACCTTCAGTGAGATGTGGGTTCCTAACCTGTCAGAGCTACTAGAACTGGGAAAGTAGGGTATTTAGGGGCTGTAAAAACTTCTGATATTCTCTGCTACTTTGGGATTGAAGGATGGGTCCAGTGCAGTGTCTTAATAAACTAAGGAGATATAGAACCTAGAAAGTAACTGCAGAAAAGGTGACCAATGAGAGACCATTCTTCCAATAAATATTTATTAGTGCCTGCAGTTTATTGAGGGTTTAGAATACAGAGATGAATGAGCCATATCATGAACAGGACTATGGAAGATATAGAATCTAGGAAAAAAAGGACACCTGAGGTGAATTTTTAGATTATGTATTAATGATGCCTTTGAAACACTTTTTACCAATTTTAAAAACTACATAGTTCTTACGGATATAGAAAGCAGTCTAAAAACTGGAGTCTGTTTATTTGGCTACTTCTACGCAGCAACCTTCAAAAGAACCTAGATATTCTCCAAAAACGATATACAAATGACCAAAAAGCACGTGAAAAGGTGCTCAACATCATTAGTCAATAGGGAAGTACAAATCAAAACCACAGTGAGGTACCACTTCCTACCCACTGTGGTGGCTGTAATCAAGAAAGTAGAAAAATAACAAGTGTCAGTGAGGATGTAAAGAAATTGGAACCTTATACATTGCTGATGGGAATGTAAAATGGTTCAGCCTGCATGGAAAAAGTTTTTCATTTCCTCAAATGAATTACCATATGACCCGGCAACTCTACTTCTAGATATATACCCTAAAAGAATTGAAAACTGATATTCAAACAAATACCTATACACACATGTTCATAGCAGCACTATTCACAAAAGCCAAAAGGTGAAAACAGCCCAAATGTCCATCAACAAATAAATGATTAAACAAATTTTGGAATATCTATACAATTAAATATTATTCAACCACAAAAAGGAATGAATTTCTGATATATGCTACAATATGGATAACCCTCAAAAACATGCTAAATGAAAGAAGCCAGACATAAAAAGTTGCATATTATGAGATTCCAATTATGTGAAACATCCAGAATGGTTTAATCCATAGAGACAGAACACAGATTGGTGGTTGCCAGGGGCGGGGAGAGGAGAGAATGGGGAGTAGCTGCTTAATGGCCATTGCGTTTCCTCTTCGGGTGATGAAAATGTTTGGGGACTAGATAGAGGTGGTGTTTACACAATATTTTGAACATGAAATGCCACTGAATTGTTTACTTTAAAATGGTTAATTTTATGATATGTGAATTTTACCTCAATTTTTAAAAAGAACCTAAATGCCAGAACTAGAAAGTCTCTTCATTCATTAAATAATCCAATCGTATCTGGATATTTTCCACTAAATCAACTAGCTAAAATAACATTTAATCATGACCACTTTAAATGAATCATACCCCACTTGTTTCTACTTCTCTTAGTAAGAGTGATTCATCAATTGAGAAGAACATTTGTATCCTGGATTAGGTATTGTTTTTAAAATACCATAACCCATTTATAATATATATAGAGAACTAGACTCTCTGCAGACTTATCATCTAAAAATATGAATGCACAATCCCATAAATATGTATCAATAAAAAATATTTCTTTTAAAAAAAGAACATGAAAGTACAAGGGAGGTTTTACCCCAAACCAGGAACCACATGCCTCCTGAAAATGACTTCCTAGTGGAAAATACCTTCTCTCCAGTTCTCCAGCAAATGATTCTTTCTCTTTTAAGTAAGTAGATGTAGTTCAGTCGTTTGCAAACTCTGTTCAACTACCTACCTTAGAATTGCCTTGGGAGCTTTTTTAAAAATGTAGAAATCAGCTACCCCCACTCCTACATTTCTGATTGGGTGGACTAGAGTGAAGCCTAGACATCTCTATTTCTTTAAAGTTCCAACAAGTGATTGTGAAGCACAGTATGTTTGATAACTACTGCTATAGCGGAGCAGTTGTTTTGGGTTTTTTGTTCATACAAACATGACAAAGATGATAAGTTAGTGTAGTAGTATACTATGGATGCCTGAAGAGAAAGATAATAATAAAAACTGTTTTTACAAAGGATCTGCTTTATACACACTTGGCATTAATCATCATGTTTGAATGTGTCATTACAGAAGAACTGAGCGCCAACGGACAGTATCAATGTCTTGCTGAACTGTCAACCAGTCCCATCACAGTCTGCCACGGCTCGGGTATCTCCTGCGGCAATGCACAAAGTGATGCAGCTCACAATGCTTTGCAGTATTTAAAGATAATAGCAGAAAGAAAGTAAACTTGGAACACCTTTGAAAACCCTTCAGTAGCACGTAAGAAGTTCCCCCCTCACCCCTTCCCAAGTAAAACATTTACCATAATGTTTGGTTTATGTGTTGTTTCTAAATCTCTTCTTAGATTCCATCAACACTACAGATTTAATTATCTCCTAGTAGTTGTTATTAAGCTCTTTTTAATGGCTTCAACTTTGTATTGGTATATTGTATTTATAAACTTTGTACCACAAGGCGGAGTGTAGCATTTTACAGTGCCATGCACATCGGAGGAAGAAACTGCATGTTTGTTGTTGATGATGATGATGATGAAATAAAACTGCTAGCAACAGTCTTTCTTACTGGTGCTTAAACTCTTCTTTGCGCAAGGCTTTGTAAAGGGAATATGAAGGAAGCCTTTTGGAATTAGAGTGTTGAGGGATAGCA
This sequence comes from Cheirogaleus medius, assembly GCA_008086735.1. Lineage (NCBI taxonomy): Eukaryota > Metazoa > Chordata > Mammalia > Primates > Cheirogaleidae > Cheirogaleus > Cheirogaleus medius. Next base: position 23,842,569 of record VBSM01001562.1, on the reverse strand, counting down.
CTAACAGGATTTGAAATGTGATTGTTAAATTTCAGGGAATATGATTGGTCTGCCGTGTATTTGAATCCAGATAATAAAGAGCTGTTATAATGGTGTCCTGCTAATTTTATTAAAGAGCTACCGACTTGACTGTGGCCGTTCTTTTTAGCCATTCTTGTGAATAACATTTTAATGTGGATATTCTGTTACTTATATATCTCTAGTTTACTTCTGAAAATCAAAGGCTAAAAAAAAAAAAAAGCAAAATTTACAAGTATAGATGTGATGAATCACTTCCTTGTTTTCTCTAAGCATATATAACCTTGTATTTTTCTTTGACATAATCATTCATAGATAAATTAGTATTTGAAAGAGCATCAGTAGAATTACCAACAAACAGGCCAGGCATAATCCTAGCACTCTGGGAAGCCAAGGCAGAAGGATCACTTGACGCCAGGAGTTGGAGACCAGCCTGAGCAAGAACAAGACCCCATCTCTACAAGAAATAGAAAAATTAGCCAGGCATTGTGGTGCACACTTATAGTCCCAGCTACTCAGTAGGCTGAGGTAGGAGGATCACGAGCCCAGGAGTTTGAGGCTGCAGTGAACTGTGATCATTCCACTGCACTCCAGCTGGGGCAACAGAGTGAGACTCAAAAAAAAGAAAAAAGTAGAATTACCAAAAAACCACCATTCCAGTTCACTCAGTTAAAAGAATGTTCCAAATAAAGCAATGAGAAACTCAAAGATATTAAGTCTCACAGACAAATTTTAATTTTACCTTTGATGTTTCCGCATGTCTTGTAACACCTCAAGTCTTCATCTGTCACTGCTAGCTAGTGCTAGCTTTATGGGTTAGATGAAAGTCTCTCCGCGCCCCATGTTCAGAGCTCAGGGAAAGCCTCGTAGAAAAAGCAAGCTACAATTGATGAAGGTAGGTTTTGCCAATCTCAAGTATTAATCCAGAAGGATGTATGTAACAAGTATTTTTCCATCTGAAAAGAAATACCTTATTGGAATCCTTTGGGAATAAAATAATAAAGGAAAACTAGTATGTGTTACTTATTTAAAATTCTAAAGAGCACTTAACATAGTTCTACGTTATATTGATCATGGAAACAGGTACTTTTTTTGATGAGATTGAAGAGTAGACTTAAAGACTGGAAACAAAGGCATAAGAGGATCTTGTGGCTCATTAAGATTGGACTAATCTTGGGTATTTGTGAATGCTCTGGAATATGGGAAGGGCACAGTGAACTCACTCTAAGGAAGACATCAGACTCTTATGCATAGTGAAATTCTGACTTCAACGAGGGTAAATCAGGGAAAGATTTCATAAGGCAATGGAAGAAGAGGATGAGGTTCAAGCGTGGGAAGGGATATCACTTGATTGTGAACAGTCCAAATGTATTGTGATAAAAAGGAGATCTGAGGATAAGGTGCCCAGAAGACAAGCTCTTCCTGCTGCCTCTGCTTTCCCTGCTTCTGGCTCTGGCGACAAGGTGCAGTCTTAAAGACACTGTTCATATATCACCTGTCAGACTCTCCAGATTTTCTAGGGAGTTAGGGATTCTTCTAGGACCATCAAGTATATTCTTTAACACCGTTTTGTTCACCCTTCTGTTAACCACTTCGGTACGGTGCTCACCGGCTGTGAAACCTTGCCCACAGCCAGCACTCACAGTCCGCACGATAGTGTGTGCTGTGCATTGACGACGAGTCCGTTTTGCTCTTGTGTGACAAGGAAAGCTTTAAAGCACTGAAAGCTTGTTTTCCTTTACAGGCAACTTTACTTATAATATAAATCAGAATAGGTAACATATACATATATGTTTTCATTATGTTATTTTTAAATGTTATTTTGATAAATGAAAAATCAGAAAAGTCATATCACGGCTGTCGGCTAAAGTTGACACTCGGCTGTGCGCCTTCATATCACGGCTGTTGGCTAAAGTCCAGGCTCAGCTGTGCACATTCATCTGTGGCTATCGACTATAGTCGATGCTGGTACCGAAGTGGTTAAGGCTCTTAACCCATCTAATTGGTCATAAGTCTTAAAGGTAGGTTAGTTTCCCAAATAGCCTGAGCAGGCAACTATGCCATAGTGATAGTTATGGCAACGGTTCTAGCACGTGATACGCATCCAGTAAGCAATACATGAATTTAAAAGATGAGGATAGCAACAACGTGATATGATGAACATACTAATATAATAAATTATTGAGCACTACTGTGCCCAGCATTGTAGTGGCCTCTCAGAATGCAATGTTGTCCCACATTATGTTTAATGAAGAGCTAGTGCCCTGCTCTCAGGGAGTGCTATGATATGCCACTCATACTCCCCGTCAGTGCTGAGGGACTTAGTTTCTTCACTCTGGGAGTCTGCTGGCAGATGGCCCTCAGTTGTCAAATCTTTTCAGGATTGCCTTAACTGAAGATAGCCACCTTACCTGAGGTCACATTTCCTTCCTGGGGCAGCCTGCATTCAAATACTATTTCCTTTACCCCATATTAGGGCAATCTGAAAGTCCATCCCAGCTTCAGAGTTCCCCAGTAGGGTCAGCTGAGAGCACCTTTGAGATTGCATCATAGCCCATGTTCTCTCACTGCCCAATGGAACTTTCTTTCCTTCCTCAGCTGGCAATCCCTAATAAATCTACTCACTAATCTCATCTGTTTCCCAGGGAGCCCAATCTGTCATACTTGGTATCAGAAGTGGTGCAAGAAAGTGGATACTTCACTGGGATCTTGGAGCTGGTTCTCCTGCTGCCATGTGGTTTCACAGATTGAGACCCCCCTCACTGGTGGTAGGTGGAACACAGAGAACCCTTAGCACACCATTAGCCAGCAGTGAACTGGGATGGCATGTCAGTGGAAGGGAATGAATGCCACTATATGTCAGGCCATTAAGAAATGAGGGGAAGCAGTAAGGATGGTAGAATTGATGCTAAGCTCCCCCGATGCCTTGGAATGGGAGTGATCAGTTGGTAATTAAAAACTAAGGGTGAAAGCCAGAAGGCCTCCCCAGTAGCTTACAATGAGACTGTCATGTTCTGAAGCCAGTGGGGACAGAAAACTGAGGACCAGGACCAGGACTTAATCATGAGAATAGCAAAAGTCCAAAGAAGTTAAAAGCTAACCTGGGAAGATCTGTTATGCCATGGTCAGGGCCCTGGTTGGGGAAAAATGGAACCCTGATACATGGCATGGGACCATCTGGGTTGATCTACCTGAAAATCTTGAATCCTCAGGTTTTCTGAATGCTCTAAGGCTACTGAAGTGTCCCATCCTTCTCTAATAAAGGCTGGTGTGCCCTCTCTGCTTGAAGACAGTGAAGAGATCTCTCCTCAGGACAACATATGCATTCCTCCAAATCTGCCACCACTTCCTCTCTTGGCAACTAAGCTAATAAGAAGAGTTAAATCACAATCCAATCAGAGACAAGTAGATCTGATACGGTGAAAAGGTAATATAACTCCAAAAAGCCGTGGGACCTAGCTGATACACACCAGCACACCTGGGAGAATGTGTCAGGGACTGAATATTGACGGTGCTTCACAGTGGGGTGAGATCCAAGTAGAATTTATCAGTGTGGGAGCACACTCCCAGGACACTGGATTTAACATCCTGGCAAGTATTGGAGGGGTGTTGCAAACATGTTGTTAGGATGGCTCCTACAAGCATGGAAAAAACAGCCCATACAAAGTGAGAGAGAAATTCCAGAACTGCCATGGAGAAGTGGGCATGCTAGAGTGAATATACTATGTAAAGCTGGAAAACCTACCAAATTGCTGCATTCTTTGGGAGGGTCCAGAAGAAATTCCACTTACCAAAGCTATAAGGAATGTGTTAGTGAGAGTGGCCTCAGGAATCACTAAGAAGTTCAGTGGTGCTTCTGCTTTGTAGGCCAGGAATAAGGGTAGGAGATGCCATTACAGACCTGGGCCCACTGATAGCAATAGACATGATAGGACCTCAGAAAAACAGAGGATACATGTTATTGGTAGCTGTCAGAAGCCAGGTGGATACAATTATAGTATGTGGAAAGTCCAGCATACTAGCCAGAAAAATACAGAGATGGGCAATAGAACATGGCAAAATCGACAGTCAGTCAGCAAGGATACTGCTCAATCTGTACAATCTAAATCAAGATGGATGATCAGGAGGCCAAGGACAATCATCCCAATAAAAATATGATCCCTTGCCCAATTTTCAGACTTGAGCCAGTTGTTAGGCTCAGACCCATTAGCTAAGGGAGAGTCCAGGTCCCCAGGAGGAAGGATCATGCAATACCACAAATGTGCACAATGAAATATTCCCCAGTCCTTCTCCAGAAGGACCTATAGCCATTACTCAGGTAACCATACAGTGGTGAAAGGAGAATGCTCAACATTTGGATATCTGTTGGATACAGAGTCTGAGTCAATGCTGTTATCCACAGACCTGAAATGTCACTATGTGCCCCCAATTAGAGTAAGAACTATGGAGGACAAGTAATACATAGGAGTCCTGGCCCAAGTCTGGCTCACAATATATCCACAGACCCACCTAGTCCATGAAGTATATAATTGCAATAAATATACTTGATTAGTGGTACCAGGTTTCTTGGCCTGTGTGGTAAGAGCTATCACAGTGGTAAAGATGGGGTGGGAGCTTTAGAAACTGGCCCCTTTCCCATACCAAGATAGTAAATCAAAAATAATATTGTATTCCAGGGAATGGCAGAAATTAATGTCGTCTTGAAAGACCCAAAGGATTCAGGGATGATAGTTCACATTATATCTCCATTTAATTCACCAATCTAGCCCCTACAAAAACCATGCAGTGGACTACCGCAGAGTCCATGGGTGGTGGCCTCAGTGGTAGCTATGGTGCCAGCTATGGACATCTTTGCTAGAGCAGATTAACATGGCATCAGGCATATAGTATGTAGTTATTGGTCTGAAAAATACAACCTTTTCCATCCCCATTAGAAAAGAGGATCAGAAGAAGTTCACATTACCTTGGACCAGACAGCAATGAACATTTATAATCTTCTCTTAGAACCATGTTAACTATCCCACCTTTCATCATAATATAGTCTGAAGAACCAAGACTATCTGGGCATCCTGCAGAACATCACTGGTCTACTGTATTGATTACATCGTGTTAATTGGACCAGATGACCAAGAAGTAGCTACATTGGAACTAGGGCACATATGCTCAAAGGGTGAGAGATAAACCCTACAAAGATTCAAGGGATTTCCAGTGGTAGCTCCCTGGTGGGTCCAATAGTCAGGGGGATGCCCTCTCAAAGTAAACAAGAAATTATTGCATTTTGTATCTCTCACCACAAAGAAGGATGCATAAAAGATGATGGGTTTCTTTGAGTTCTAGAGGCAGCATATTCCTTTCCAGGGAATACTTGCTCTGACCCATATACTGGATGACGTAAAAGGCTGCCAATTTCGAGTGGGGCCCAGAGCAGGAAAGGGCTCTGCAGCAGGTCTAGCCTGCAGTTTTACCACTTGTGCCATACAACACAGGAGATCTTCTTGTATTAGATGTATAGGAAAAGATGCTGTGTGGAGTTTATGACAAGTCATAGTGGGAAAATCACAATGCAGACTCAGGATTCTGGATCAAGGCCATACCATCTGTAGCAGAGAAGTGAACACCTTTCAACAAATAGCTCCTGATGTGCCACTGGGCCCTTCTAGAGATGTAGCATCTGATGAAGGGATGCCAGGTGGCCTTGCAGCTAAGACCATCCATCATGAGCTGGATTCTGTACATCTAGTATCTAACACAAACACAGCCAGAGGGCACAGCATGTTACATTGGCAGGTACCCCAGGCCCCCATGTCACCTACCAGTGTTGCACCAGTGCCTCTCCCTTAGCTCACATCTATTGTCACTGATCCCACATGACCAGTTGATGGAAGAGAAAAATGCATGAGTTTGACTCGTGGATGGGTCTACAGGGACAAACTGAAAATAGATGATGGCTATACTACAGCTGCACTCAGAGGTGGCCTTGAAAGGCAACAATGAGGGGAAATCCTCCCAAAGGGCAGCACTTCAGGCAGTACACTTTGTCATCCACTTGTGTAGACCGTGACCCAAGGTTAAAATACACACGATCAGTGGCAACTGGCTTGGCCTTTGGGTTAGGGTCCTAGAAAGAGACAGACTGGAAGATTGGGGATGAAGAGATTTGGGATAAAGGTATGTGGATGGGCACATGAGAGTGGGCACAAAGTGTGGGGAGTATTGCATTTGACCTATACCATAAAGTACCCTTGATTTGACCCATACTATAAAGTGCCCTGAACAACCAAGTTGATTACATGACTTGTCCAGTTAATGGCATACAGCACCTGGCACTAGAATCACCACTGTGGCAGGATTGGAGTCTATGGATAGACCTAGCAGGATGGACTCGCACCTACTGAGGCTGATCTAGTCACGTCCACTGCTGAATGTTCAACCTGCTAGAAGACCTGCTAGAGACCAAGGCTGAGTTCGCATTCCTCAAGGAGGCCAGTCAAAGGAGGCCAGTCACTTATTAGTGGCAAGTTGACTTACAATGATCCTAGCAAATGACAATGATTCATTTTGATAGGAATAGACATATATTCCAGGTGATTCACCTTTCCTATCTGCAGGGCCTCAGCCAACATCACTATAGGTTTTCAGAATGTTTTATCTACCACATGGGGTCCATTTTGCAGCAGGGGCAGGAGAGTGGGCAAATGACCGTGGGCTCTACTTGTCATATCACATACTGCATCACCCAGAGGCTTCTAGCCTGATAGAGTGATGGAGAAGCCTGTTGAAGGCCTAACTATAGTGGGTGTCATCCTTCAAGATGATGTGTACACTTTAATGACTTTTATATGGTTCTGTATTTTCAATATGTAGAATACATGGGTCCAGGAATCAAGGAGTGGAGGCAAGAGTGGTCATGCTTACTATCATTCTCTTGGGGAATTTCTGTTTCCTGTTTCCACAACACTGGGCTCTGTGGCTTAGAGGTCTTGCTTCCCAAAGGAGAAACACTTCCACAAGCAAATGTAGCTTATAGTTCAAGAAGAGTGTCATGGATATCACTGAACTATAAGCTACATCTGCTAGCTGGGTACTTCAAGCTCCTTGTACCAAGAAAGTAGCAGGCAAAGAGAGGAGCCACCCTCCTGGCAGGGATAATTGATCTGATCATGAGAGGAAGTAGTGCTGCTGTTACACACTAGGAGCAAGGAGGAATATGTTGGCACCCATGCAATCCACTTGGACACCTCTTGGTACTTTCTTGTCTAATTTTGATTGCAGATGAACAAATGTAGCAGCAATGATCAGCCTAAAAAGATCATGAAGACCAGGAACTCAGAACCTCTGAGGATCAAGAGCTGGGTTTCATCACCAGGTAAGTCATTCAGGCTAGCAGAAGTGCTAGTGAAGGGTGAGGGAAACAAAATATGCATAGAAAAGGAGGAAGATGATGATTATCAGTTCTAGCCCCAAGACCAGCTGCTGTGTTGAGGATTGTAGTTCATCCCACCAACTTGCTTCTAATAAGTTTCCTCCAGGGAAAGAGGCTACCCTGGAATCCTGGAGAGTGCCCCAAGAACTTAAGCAAAGAAGTGGATTCAAGCAATGCAAGGGGTGGACTGTGGTGAACACTGTGATCTATCACCTAGATCCTCCTTCAGGACTGAGGGACTCATCGCCCCGGTTGCAGAGAGTGCTGCGGGCAGGCCGCTCTCAGCTGTCAGCAGGTCTAATTGCATAATTTATAGGACCCAGCAAAAAATGAAAATGCAGGGCTTCTTAATCAAAAATTACTAAGAATTTTTAGACAGCAACAGCAGAGTATTAAACCCATATGGGGCCTTTCTATGTGTGAGTACCCAGGTTGCACATCTATGAAGCCACCTCTGGCTATCAGCCCTCTTTAGAATACCTCAGTTGAAGAATATCAGTGCATCCATGGTGACACCCCTGTATTTGTGTCGGCAGCCTGTATCCAATGACTGGACAATAAAGACCTGCTCCTCATTCTCCAATTTGGGACAATTCAGAAGGGCCAACAAGCTCCAGAGTTGGAGTCAGCTGAGAACTTTTTTGAGACTATATCACAACCAACAGAGTCACGTCTCCTGTGGTAATCCCTTCTCCAAGGAAAAGCAGAAAACCAACTCTTGGTTTTCTTTGACATCCTTGCAATTTTTCTTATCTACCTGCTGCCGCTTCTGTTATCAACTGACAGCTATTACTATTTTTTCTCTCTTCGTCCCCTTAAAGTCAGTGAGCCACTTGGCCTCCCTGCTGGCATCCCCTTCTCTTTCTTTGGGATGCCACACCATCTCCCTGCTCTCTTCCCCCCTCTTCCCTTCTCTTTCTCCCTTTCTCTCTCTCTTACTCTCTCATTATCCTTCTGAGAAGATAAACTATTTTTACTTTTATATATTAATCTCTGTATGAGAAATCTTCCTCCACCTGCACCGTGAGTACCTACTAAGCCTTTCCACCCTACCACGGAACATTAGAGACAGCAAAGTAGGCGGAATGGAATATATAGTTTTTTGCTCATCTGTTTGCGCTGGGGCAAGAGTGAGGTGTTGTGGAGAGAGGACCTGAGGAAGCTAGTTTTTTCTATGCTAATCTTAGTGAGTGGATAGCTGCCCGCGCGTATAGCAGTCTGTGCTAGTATGTATAACTAAGCTTTGGAAAAGATTCATAGGTTGTTAGGTTTACTTAGAGTGGGAACCCGAAAAATATCATAAAGCTTGTGAAACAAAAGCCACAGGAATCTGGAGAGTCCGTAGTTTGTAAATCTAACTTCGGCCACAGACAACTGCAGCCACACCAGCATTCCTGTCCCCCCTGATAATGGTCCTCCCCAGAAAACCCTCTATAAAGCCCAAGGCTTTCCCCTCCCTTAGGGTGGACGCTTTTTGGCCTCCACCCATCTGCACCCAGATATTCAAAATAAAACAGCATTTTGCTGGCCACTTGGCCATGCTGCTGACACCCCCTTCTCTTTCTTTGGGGTGCCATGCCATCTCCCTGCTCTCTTCCCCCCTTCTCTCTCTCTCTCACATACATTCTCTCTGTCCTTCTAAAGGATAAAATAAACTTTTAACTTTTTATATCTTAATCTCTGTGTGAGAAATCTTTCTCCACCTGAGCCGTGAGCACCTGCTAAGCTTTTCACCCTAACAGCAGTGCTGGGTTCTATTACAAATATTTGCATTCCTGTTTGTGAGCTTATGCCTTCATTCTAGTGCAATCTCCTTTACGGCCAGATGGGTGTGTTACTGCACAGTATTTATTGGTTTGAAATTCAGAAATCAATAGCATCTATGCCGGATTGCTTGGATTATTTTATTCATTTTGTCTTATAGTTCTAATTAAGAAAGGTAAGTTTTAATGGCAAAAGAAAGCAGGCTAAGGATTTAATATTTTGTTCTGTCAATGGAAAAGAAACCAAACTCTGTAAAATAGTTGAAAGAAGTTTATTTTGAGCCAAATTTGAGGACCATGGTGTTACGTAGATAGGGATTCTGGGTCTCCTAGGGATGAAAATGGATGCTGTTGCCCCCATCTTGGTCCTGCCCAACCCTGATTCTCCATACCTGGGGGGAGGAGGGAATACTTTATGAATCTGCCAATCAGAACTTAGCATGCCAGCTGCAAAAGAATGCAGAGGACTCTCTAGCCCATGGGCCAAGCAGCATAGGTACCATAGAATCCGGAAATTGACCTAGAATAACTGGCATGTGTAGTTAAGACTCGGGTGATGTGACTCCCAACTGTCCAATCAAAGTGGTTCCATGGTGACATCTGAGCCACTAGCAAGGTCCCAATCGGGCACTATAAAACAAGACATAGACCATAACCAGTCCCAGCTTAGTATCTGGCCAGATGTGCAACTAGTCCAAAAGAAGGAAAGGAACAGAAGGTCAAAAACCAAAATGGAACAAATAGAAAACAAATAATAAAATTGTAGAGCTAAATCCAACTTAAGCAGCACTTACATTAAATATAAATAAACCAAACACCCCAATTAAAACGAGAGTAACAATAGTATCTAGTATCTAATTTTAATGGAATGAAGATTAAATAAAATTATACATAATAGCAAGTGCCCAGGCTGGTGTTTTATTTCTGAGCCAGCACTCTTAATTATAAACTTAAAGGATATCAGGTTCAATCCACAACTGATGTTTGGGTTCCACTTTACTGCACCCCAGCAAATATACCAGACTCTGCTTGAACCCTCAAAGAGACATGTCAGGGAAATCCAGTTATGAAGGCAATAGGTTTCCTAGGCCAAATTTAAATGACGTCCAATGTGTCTTCTGCTGGCCTTCCAGGGAGGCATAAATCAGCATGGTTATGTAACCAAGGTGTTATCTCCTTTGCAAAACCATGTGATCATGCTTTCCCATAGCACGTTGCCACTATTGTTCTGAGCCATATAAGTGCTTGCCATGTTCTTGGCCATGCTTTTGCTGTGCTACATCCCCCTGACAATAAAGAATATGTCTCATCTGCCCGCTGCTGCCCATCTCTTCTTTCAATTCCTGGAAGCCTGCTCCAGTGCACTCGCTAGCCACAGAGCCCACTCCCCACAAGACAACTGATTGGATGACCACAATTTTGTAATATTATCTATATAGAAAGACTTGCCGGGCATGGTGGCTCATACCTGTAATTCTAGCACTCTGGGAGGCCGAGGCAGGAGGATCGCTTGAGGTCAGGAGTTTGAGACCAGTTTGAGCAAGAGCGAGACCCCGTCTCTACTAAAAATAGAAAGAAATGAACTGTACAACTAAAAATATATATATATAAAAAAAAATTAGCCGGGCACGGTGGCACATGCCTGTAGTCCCAGCTACTTGGAAGGCTGAGGCAGGAGGATTGCTTGAGCTCAGGAGTTTGAGTTTGCTGTGAGCTAGGCTGACACCACAGCACTCTAGCCTGGGCAACAGAGTGAGACATTGTCTCAAAAAATAAATAAATAAAATAAAAAAGAAGATTAGAAAGAAAAGTCAGTCTTTCCTGTAGCATAGTTGAATGAAAAGGATTTTAAGATGTTAAAGCCTTACTTAGAGTAGTTTTTAAAAAATCTACTTACCTATAATTTCTACTCATTGATCATTTCTGTGTCCTGTGAATCACAGGGAACAAATCTCATCTTTCCTCAAGTCAGACTGTTAGGTAGATAGTTAGGATCTCCGGCTTTACTGGACAAGGGTTCCCTGTTTTGGTGCTATTTTGGGAAATTGCTTCACCTGGGAAGAAAGATAAGGGCAGGCATTCCATTTTGGTGTTGCCCCACCCTTAATCCTATCCTGATGGACTGCTACACCCAGGGAAGGAGGGACTGCTTTATCAACCTCAGAATTCCCCAGCCCCAGCAAAATGAGATTTGGAAAGTGACCTAGAGTAACCTAAGGGTAATTAATATATAGCTTGAACTACATTATTGTTCACCCCCACCCCCCGTGGACTTTTTTAGAGGGAGCTCCTCATGGAATTTTGAGGACACCTGTTGATCATTTGATAACATCCTACACCTGCCAAGAGCCCACCTCCAGATTGGGCTAATAAAAAGAAACAATCTGAGAAGTCAGGGAGGAGTGAGTGGGTCAGTGAGTCGGTCTGTCTCTCACCACTCACAGAGACAGACCCATTTTATTCTACAATAAAGAGCTGCTCTTGTGAATCTGCTCCCTGCCTGAGGTTACTCCATCCTATTGGACTTGCTGGTGATTTTTCCAAGAAAGGTGACAGAGGACTGGGATAATAGTGTGGACTTGACACTTTGGTGTGTCTGGTCATTCTTTGTCCAAGAGCACACCAAGAACCAAGGGCAGATTCCCACCCTGACATCTTTGATGCTGAAACTGGGGATTCTGACAAGAGTATCTTGTTAAGGAAAGTTACAATCAGTCTTTCACTGTAGGGTAGGCTGAGGTAAGCTCTGTCTCACAGCTCAATATCAGCCCAAGGTCTCTGTGGGGCCAAATTGGGTGGAGTAAGGACCGGATCCAGGTTTTCTGGGATCTAGAACTTCTACAATTTGGAGACCCTCTCTAAAATCTGTATGTCCAAAAGATTTACAAATAGCAAATTAGGTATGAAAACTAACATTTATGTAGAATGAGAAATCACAACAAATCAAAATGTAAGCTAACAAATACCACAAAACCTAGAAAAATCATATATTTTTATGAATTAACTGGCTGACATGCCTATGTAATACTTCCCCTCCCCACATTTGGAGGGCCACACATTCTTTGATATACTCTCTTATGAAAATGGTTTTGTAACATTTTCTACAGAAATTGATTGAAATTTGACTTTATTGATAGCTTGATTGATCAAAATGTATTTCTTATTATTAGAAGTTACTTTCAGCTTCGCAACTCATTATTAATAATGAATTAGTTTGCTAGGGTGGCCATAACAAAATACCACAGACTGGGTGGCTTAAACAACAGAGGTTTAGTTTCTCACAGTTCTGAGGCCCAGAAATCCAAGACCAAGGTGTCAGCAGTTTTGATTTCATTCTGCGTCTTCCCTCCCTGGCTTGCAGATGGCTGCCTCTCACTGTGTCCTCACATGGTCTTTGTGCACTCACCCTGATGTCTCTTCTTGTGTCCAAGTTTCCTCTTCCTATAAGGATGCCAATTATATTGGATTAGTGCCCACCCTAAGGGCCTCGTTTTAATTAAGTCACCTCTTTAAAGGCCTTACCTCTACATACAGTCACATTTTCAGGTACTGAGGGTGAGGACTTCAACATATGAATTTTGTGGGGATACAATTCAGCCCATAATAATGTCATGTGCATTTTTTATTTTTTGGCTTGTGGTCACATTTGGGAAAACTGCCAGATTTTTTTAAAATGTGAATTGTAAGATTTAGAAGAATTCTTTACAGACTTGTTTCTATAATATCTCTCTATACATTTATCAGTTATTGCAAACTATCTCCCAAAGTTAGTGTCTTTAAACAACAACCATTTATGTAGCTCATCTGTGCATGGGTTGGCCTTTTCAGGTCAGAACAGCACTTGACAGATCTCCACTGGGCTTTCTGTACACCTGCAATTGGCAGGGGCCCTTCTGGTGTAGAAGGGCCTCATTCACAGGGCTGATCAATAGCTGGCTATGGCCTGGGATGACAGGAGTGCCTGGGTCACATGTCTCTTGTCTTTTCATCTTTTTCACGTAGTGATCACCTATGAAAGATAGCAAAAATACACAAGGCTGCCCAAGGCTGGGACTTGAATGTACTCCATTACTTCCATAGTATGCAAGTCACAAAACCAGCCCAGATTCAAGAAGTGGGGAAACGAACCCACGTTTTCATGAGTAGAATTAAAAAATCACATTACAAAGGGCATGGTTGCAGGGAAGGGGGAAGAATCGGAGACATTCTTGCAATGGATCTACCACAGTTCATTTCAATCTTTCTTCTTTACTACCTGCAAATCTCCAGTCTCAAGCAATAGGTCATATTCATACCATAATGTGATTTCTGGCCCTGCACCTGTGTGTAGGGTGCATGTGAACCCACACAGCGCCTGGTAGGAGTATTCCTGGAAACCATCCCCACAATAACTATACATGGACGTGACTACAGACTGCATATATATCTCCCTCCCATTAAACCCAAAGTCAATGTATCCCCAACTCAACTTATCCTTTGGCCAAATGCCTGTGGTCATTCCAAAACTTTGAACCGCGGACTGTGCCAGAGGAAAGTCAGTGGGAAGAAGCATCAGTCCTAATTGTCAAGGGCTAAGCTTAGTTCCAAGGAACTGAGTTTCCAGGTGTCAGAAAAGCTTGTTATGACAAGAAGCCAAAATGAAAGTCAGAGTCAAGCCTTTAATCACTTACTGTGATAGAACAGTACCAGTCCAGAGTCTGGTGGATTCGCATTGGCTTGCTGAGGGAACCCCCCAAACAAAAGGCTCCCTCAGTTTTATGAACCTGGGGCCTGGGGGGAAGAGAAGATGAAAGGGTTGGGGTGGAAAAGTACTCGGTTCTGAGCCAGAAAGGGGGAAAAGTGTCTTCAAGCTTCCTCCTTTCCTCCCGTAAGGACGTCTCTGCAGAGGCACCTGAGGAAGCTCTTCCTCTGCTTAAAGACCTCCAAATGGAGGCACCTGGGCTAGGAGAGCAGCTATTCATAAACATGCCCAGCCAGAGACCTTGACTACAACTCCCCTTAGTGACTTCGGTTCACTGGCTTTGTCCCATGCCTGGTGGGGAAGGCAGGTTTCCCCTGTGAGGCCTGCCGAGTAAAGCCTTTGTCATTGCCTGTGGTGGAGCCTGAAAAATCACACATAACCTTTTGGCCTGGAGCCAGACTCCTCATTAACTAATTCTAGTAAAATTCCCTCTTGCTAGGGACCCTCTCAGGGCCTCGGAAGGGCCCATAAAGTGAGGAGCCCTGAAGCTTTGTTCTGAATGGGCAAAAGTGGGAAACCATTTTTCTGGTCATGTAGGCTGAGGGGTGAACATATAATGGTAAACTGGATACAAAGCTAAGAACAGAATAGGTAGTTAGGGTGGTGCAATGGCTGCATCCCTGAAGATTCGGACAAAGGGTGGTGGTGATTCTTATCGAAATAAACATGTGACCATATTTACAATTCACTAATCTTGACTGCTTCAAAATTATGAAACTCTTGATGAGTTTTTTCAATTTCTTGACCACCTGCATTATTTCAAATACACATATTAGTTACAATGTACTATTTAAAACTCACATAATTTCATTTTGCATAAAGTGTGACCTCACTCTACAGTGAACTAATAGCTGATGAACACCCCACCTAGTGGACAGCAATGGCAGTTATTAAATTATGATTTTAAATTGTGTAATCATGTATGTTCCTTTGTCATGGAGGCACTAATTAGAAATCTATAAGCTTATATAATGTTACTTGGATGAAAGCAAAAACAAGGAGTCCTTTAAAAGTTTGTCTCTTCATTATAGCATTATAGCATAAATTAACAACCATAAGTTGACAACCAAAGTCTCTTTGTGAAGGTAAAGAGAATAATGGGTTGGAAGTCAAGAAATTGTAGTCCCAAGTTACTCTGGAGCCTAAGGTGGGAGGATTGCTTGAGCCCAGGAGTTTGAAGCCAGCCTGGGCACCACAGTGAAACCTCATCTCTAAACAAACAAACAAACAAACAAAGAAATCTGATTTCTAGGCCTCTGCCATCAATAATTATTAATAGTAATAATAATGAGAAGGAGAAGGATAATTATAATAATACCATTTATCAAACACTAAATACTATGTATCCTAACACTGTAGCTGTTTAGGCTTTACAGCAACACTGCAAAATAGACAATATTATTTAATATTTCCCATCTATGAATGAGTAATGTCAAATTTGGAGAGGCTATGTGATTTATCCAGAATTAATGCCTACTGGGCAGGGCGTGGTGGCTCACACTTGTAATCCTAGCCATCTGGGAGGCCGAGGCAGGAGGATCACTTGAGCTCAGGAGTTTGAGACCAGCCTGAGCAAGAATGAGACCCCTTTTCTACTAAAAATAGAAAAATTAGCCGAGCGTGGTGGCATGTGCTTGTAATCCCAGCTGCTCAGGAGGCTGAGGCAGAAGAATCGCTTGAGCCCAGGACTTGAGGTTGCTGTGAGCTAGACTGACACCACTACACTCTGGTCCAGGTGACAGAGCGAGACTCCATCTCAAAAAAAAAACAAAAAAAACCCAATGTAACTTAACAGAATTAATGCCTACTAACCACCTGAGTACCTGGGTTCAAAGGCTCAGCTAACTCAAAGCCCTTGTTCTTCTCACCATGGTACCTGATCAGTCAAACCATTTTATCTCTCTGTGCTCTGTTAAAGGATAATGTTCAAAAAGTACAGTCTCAGGCACACATAAAATAAATACATGTCAAAAATTTTATTCCACTCATTAAACATAAATAATAATCAGCAAGATGCCATGTCATGCCCAGTTCAAAGAGCATTTTTGAAGCTAAGATATTTATTCATAGGAGAATACGATTACTGTGTGAAATACAAAACTGGTTAAACTATCATGTTTGGGGTTACTTCTTCCACTAGACAGAGATTATTTGCATTTCTGCCAGAAAAAAAAAGTCTGCAATGTAACATGCACCATCACTAAGTTTGGGACTTTTAACCAAACATAAATAGCAAGTTGAAGTACCGTCAGCCCTGTGTATGTGTGGGTTCCACATCTGCGGATTCAACCAACTGTGGATCAAAAATATATATATTTTTAAATTGGATTTCTTTCTTGTCATTATCCCCTAAACAACACAGTATAACAACTATTTACATAGCATTTGCATTGTATTAGGTATTATAAGTAATCTAGAGATGATTTAAAGTATACGGGAGGATGTGTGTAGGTCAAATACAAATATTATGCCATTCTATATAAGAGACTTGAGCATTTAGTAGATTTTAGTATCTGAGGCCGGGTCCTGGAATCAATCCCCCACAGATACTGAGGGACTATGGCATATCACCTTGGATAATCCTGCAGTAGCCTCCACTCCCATATATCATTGAAAGGACACGCCACCCACCTTTTTGCCTTAATTCCAAGTATTAGATAATTTATCTTAACAGCTGCCGTTTCCTTACGTAGGAAATGAGACATATTCATTTATAATTCTTCATGCCTGCAAAGTAATTCTAAAAGGAATCTCTATTATCAACTAAGGGGATTTACACAGCAGTGTTTAAGAACGCATTTAGAAGGATCAACTCTTGGGCTGGAATACTAAACAATAGTGCTAGAACTTTGCTACACCTAGGTATTTACCCTTAATTTGAATGATACTAAAATATAATTTCATACTACTAATAACAGTTAAATTATCAAATGTTTCCTAGGATTTAGATGGTGCATTAAGTGTTTTACATGGATTATCTCAATTAATACTCACCTTAATCCTTGGAGATACCTTGGAGATAGATATTCTATTCTATTTTAAAGTTGAGTAAATAAGACTCAAATAAACAGACAAAAATTGCTGTTCAGGCCAGGCATGGTGGCTCATGCCTATAATCCCAGCACTTTGGGACATCAAATCAGAAGCATCGCTTGAGGACAGGAGTTCAAGACCAGCCTGGTCAACATAATGATACCTCATTTCTACAAAACATAAAAAAATTAGCCAGGTATGGTGGCACATGCCTGTAGTCCCAGCTACTTGGGGAGGCTGAGGTGAGAGGATCACTCGTACCTAGATATTTGAGGCTGCACTGAACTATGATCATGCCACTGCACTCCAACCTGGGAGACAGAGTGATACCCTGTCTCTTAAAACAAACAATAAAACCTGTTCAAAGCCACCCATCTGGGAAGTATTGGATTTCCTGAGTCCAAGTCCAGTGTTCTTTCCATGAACTCATACTGATTAGGTCGCTCTGAGTCACTGTTCTCTGGCATCCTTAATTCTAATGTTCTTTACATCACATGGATTCTTTGAGCCTCACCAGTAAAATGGGGGTGATATGCTTGCCATTCCTCCCAGGTTGTTAGGAAAATGAAATGAGATAATACATGTACAAGTGCTTGGAAAACCTTAAAGATGCACGAATGTGAGCCATTCTCTCCTTATGACGTTATGAAATTGAGGTGACTCACTCTAATACAAATTCCCTCTGTAACATTTCAATTGAACAGGCTTAAAGGATCAGCAGAGAGAAAGCAAAGGTTTGACCCAAGGACAGAATCTCAAGGTCATTTATGGCATTCTCTGAATCTCCACAGTACTTCCTGTTGTTACAATCTGTGCTGTATTATCTGATGATGCTCTTTTATCTTAAATGATACTGAGATATTTTGTTGCTGTTACATCAGCACTATCTGAGAAAAATGCAAACCACATACATAATTTTACATTTTCTAGTAGCCACATTAATAGAAAAAAGAAACAGGTGTATTGTGTTATCTTTTATTTAAACCAATATTTTCAAAATACTATCATTTTAACATGTAATTAATCTACACATTATTAATGAGATATTTTACATTCTTTTTTACATACTAAGTCTTTGAAATCCAGCTTGTGTTTGACACATACAGTACATGCCTATTCAAGCTAACCACATTTCACATGCTCAATAGCTACGTGTGGCAGGTGGCTACCATATGGGACAGCTAAGGCTCACTTCCCAGACTACATTGCCAGGTCCCTGAAGGCTGCTTCTGGCTTCTCTGCTCTGCTTCTCTGTTAAATTTTCTGCCTTCCTTTTATTTAGCTTTCTCTGACTTTCTTTTTTTTGCAAGCATGCAACGAAGTTTATTGAGGAAGACCAAGATAGGTTTACAAAGCAAGAGCAAGATATAGGTTTACAGAGTAAGAGCAAGATACATTCGCCATAGAACAGTGAACAGGCCTCTTGTCATAACAAAAAGGGCTAGTTTTCTTTGACTTTCTAAGGAGTTTCTGCAACTGCTTCTTCAGACTTTTCCCATGTCCTTTAAGACCTCAACTTACACTTAATTGCAGACAATTTCTTCCATGATCACAGAGAAGACAGAGATTTTTGATTTCCTCTTTTCACCACAGAAGATCACTCAAGGAAGGCATTTAGTTGTAGTATATATAAGCTGCCAAAACTGTGCTATAAGCTAATATGACTTACAGGGACTCAAAATGAGGTAGTTAAAGCAATGCTTTCCAAAATGTATTCCGCTAAACTAATCCCACAATGACTTGACACTCAGTGTATGCACACTCATATTTACTTATATTTTAATTTTTTCCCCAGTGTATAGATCTAGTCTTACTCCTTCTGGGTACATTTTGTATCATGCCTTTTCACATGTCAAGCTTCTAGAACAGTGTCTTATATTCAGGAGATACTTGCTCCTCATAAATCTTTACTCTTGAGCTACCGTAATACCGTAAAATTAGCAATTGCCTTTAACCATAGAAACTTCAACCCACTGGTCATTAGAGGGAGACACCCACAACCTTGGGCCTAGCCCAGCTTGCCAATTCGCCACTCAAACCCCCTCTCGGTCTTAGAAGACATTGACTACCATCCATTTCATGCTATTGTGGCCAGGGAGCTTGGAGTGGAATCATTTGCAAAGCATCTCGTCCAAGACTGACCAAGCTGAGATTTAGCTGATGAACAATTGAATTTAAAGAGTAAAACTTGAAAGAGTACAAATCCCCAATGCTTGTCCATGCTACTTGGGTTTGAAGAAGTAATGTTTTCCCCTTATCGTTTAATTTTAGGACCTGTAAATAGAACTGGTTTTTAGATGCATTGTATAATCCTAAATCAATTTACTGTGGTAATAGAAGACAATTAGGTTAATATGAACTGCTCCAATGGTTTTCTGATCAAGGACTGAATTTTATTCATTTGAAATGAGGTCAGTATTTAATTTTGCAAGTTAAACAATCTTAACTTTACTCTTGAAGGGGGCCTGAGATAGATGAAGGAAAATTTCTATTTCATACATGTGAGAAATAAACTGATTCTTACACTCATATTCGCTAGTATAACCATTAGTCCAAGGTGAGGTAATTAATATCTTTAGGAACACAGAACCTTACTCATAGAAGGATTGGTGTTGGCCCTTCTGTACAGTATTATAAAATCTGAAGGAACAACTCTATTAATATCACTTTATAGCCACTTGCTATAGGACAATACCAATACTATACTGAGTGGGTTGTTTGCTAACTTATTTCTCAGTGAAGATATCTTTTCTGGAAAATTCCTCATAAGAAAACTGAAATTCAAGCTCCTGCTCATTCTTCAGCCATCACAGTTTGATCCTGCTTTTTGTGCGCATGACGTCCTCCTGTCTTTTTCAACCACAGATGTAAATAACCATGACAGTGTTGACTTCCAGGAGCAGGAGCATGAAGCGATGATGAGGTCACTGGTGAAGCCTCTCCTTGGCCCTGCCTGGAGACTGTACGGGGCACATGGGGGCGACCCCTGAGAGCCCCTTTAGGAAGGGAGGGGCCTGGCAATCCAAGCAGGAGTGGGAGCAGATTCCCACGCCAGCTGGGTGACTCCAGAGGAAATGGGTGCTGAGGCCACCCCTCTGCGAGACGGGCGGCAGCATGAAGGAGGCCCAATAAGGGGCTGGCATCCCCTGAGGTCCGCCCTGCCGACCCCAGCACCAGCGCTGGGAAGGCCATGCCAGGGACCTGGGGGCCTTGAGGAGCAGGGTCGTAGGATCGGGAGGCAAGTCACTGAGAGTGGGATGGGGTTTGAGCCTCCATCAAGAGTCTTGGCCCCGGGAAATTGGGAGGAGGCGTGGGCAACCGTGCAAAGGAGCAGTGAGCTCCTAAGGAACTAAGATAAGATGCTCATCTTATCTGCATAGGCTGGGGGTGAGGGAAGACAGGGACTAGGGAGATGACATACAAGTTTTAGAAATTGACAGGGAAAAGAATGGGTCTTAATAATCAGAAAGAACAAACTGAATATTAGAAATAGACCATATAACTTCATCCCAGCAAAATAAAATTCCATCTATCCAATGGAAGTCAAGAGGGGGAAAATTTAAAAACAAAACAAAAAAACAACCCCAAACCCAATAAGCTAGAAATAAGTCTTAACAGCTAGCTTAAAAATTAAATGGATGAAATTCACAAACTAAGACAAGATTTTTGATTCAATTAAAAACTCAAAAGATCTAGCAATGTGTGTCTATAAGACACATTTAAAGTAATAGAATACAAAAATGTAGAAAATAATATAGGAAAAGATATACCAGATTTTATGAACCATAAGAAATCAAGGGAAGCAATTTTAATATCTGAAAAAATTCAAGGTGAAAATCCTTATATAGGACAAAGAAGAGCATAATAAATAGGTAAGAATAACTGATCAAAAAGATAAAATGATCATGAAATGCATGTATATCATAAAAGGCCACAACTTATAAGACTGTGGAGAGAAATAGATCAATTAATTCGATTTGTAGATTTAACACCACTTCTCAGAGCCTCATTGAACAGAAAAAGAAATTCATAATTAATATTAATAATTAATCACAATTAATGACTTCAAACTAATAGAGATTTGGAGCCAACAAAGAATATACATTCTTTCTAATTCCATGTAGAATATTTGCAAAAACTTTCTGTGACCTAGGCTACAAAGAAAACCTCAATAAATTCCAAAGAATCAACATCATACAAACTATGCTTCCTGACCATAATGAAACAGAACTAGAAATCAATAGCAAATTGACATCTAAATTCCATTAAGTCTGGAAATGAAAACTATGATAGTTGGGTTAAAGATAAAATTATTAAAAAAAATCCTCAAATATTTACAGCTGAAGGACATGAAAGCACTATATGTTAAAATTTGGGAAACAGCAAGCAGTACCTAAAGGAAAATGTATTATATAACCACATTTCATGGAAAGCAAGAGAAAGAAGCTAAGAAATATGAAATTATAAAAAACTAACAAATATAGCAAGGAAAACAAGGAGAGAAATAAGCATAAGGGCAAAAGATAAATAAAAAGAACACAAATATTGGGGATTAGTAATGAAAGCAAAGATAATTCTGCTAGAGAGACCTCTGGCAAAATTGGTCAAGTGAAAGATCAACATGCAAACCAACCTAGAGAGAGAAGATGCAAAGAAACAAAATATGTAATAAAAAGAGGGAAATAATTACTTACAGATGTGAAAGAATTGAGTCATTCTTTCTTTATTTTCTCTTCTCGTCTTCATTTTTTTTTTTTTTTTTTGAGACAGCATCTTGCTTTGTAGCCCAGCCCAGAGTGCAGTGGTGTCATCACAGCTCACAGCAACCTCAAACTCCTGGACTCAAGGGATCCTCCCGCCTCACCCTCCCAAGTAGCTGGAACTACAGCTGCGTGCCATGCCTGGCTAACTTTAGTAAAGCTGATTCTCACTTTTGCTCAGGCTGGTCTCAAACTCCTGAGCTCAAGCCATCCTCCCACCTTGGCCTCCCAGAGTGCTAGAATTATAGGTGTGAGCCACCAGGCAGGCCCAGATTGAGTCATCTTTGTCATACCCAACTAAAACAGAGTCAAGAGGCCAGGGGGAAAAAGTACTCAGTGCATAAAACATTGCTCCAAGAATGTAACTCTCTGCAAGCCTGGCAACTGAAACTGCCCCCTGTAACCTAAAACCAGTTTTATCTAGTGACTGCTTCAACAACCTGCTGCAATCTAGGACAAGTTTTACCTACTGCTGTCACTCACCAGAGTTGCCAGCTCCCCCAAACCTTACTCATGCCAATGAACTTTCTTAAAGGGCAATACATAACATTTCTCCTTTTTATAAAACCTCTAACCTTCTCTTTGTTCTTCCAACATGCTGAAGACCACCCAGTCTGTGTGTGTGCTCGAAGTTGCAATTCTTTCCTCTCAAATAAAATGTTTTAATTTCAGAGATTTGTCTCTGTATTATATTTGGCTTTGACACAGACATAGGAGATTTTAAGAAAAAATAAACCAATATTATGAGCAATCATGCAACAATAACTTTCAAAATCGAGATGAAATATACAAATATTCAAGACATAAAACTCTCCAAGTCCTAGAAATCTGAATAGACTAATAATCATTAAAGAAATTGAATCAGAAGTGAAAACCTCTAGAGGAGGAAAAAAAAAACCCAGGCCTGAACATTTTTTAGAGGTGAGTTCAAACTTTCAAAGAACAAATAATTCCCATTTTATATGAATTGTTCCAGAAAATAGAAGGAATAACCATTGAACTACTGTTTTGTGGTTGTGTAACCTTGAAACCAAAACCAGATAAGGACAGTATAAAAAAAGATAGTTAGAAGCTCACGAACCCAGTGGGGCTAAAGATTTTTGGCAAAGGACAAATTACACTGCTATGTTGTTTCACTTTAACGGGAATTTAAAAAAATATATTATAACTATACACTGTAATCTCAATGAAGACAGACTGGTTTGCCTTTTTTTCTATTTTTTTGGAGACAGAGTCTCGCTCTGTTGCCCTGGCTAGAGTGCTGTGGTGTCAGCCTAGCTCACAGCAACCTCAAACTCCTGGGCTCAAGCTATCCTCTTACCTCAGCCTCCCAAGTAGTTGGGACTATAGGCACACACCACACGCCTGGCTAATTTTTCTATTTTTAGTGGAAATGGGGGTCTCGCTCTTGCTTAGGCTGGTCTCGAACTCCTGACCTCAAACGATCCACCTGCCTCGGCCTCCCAGAGTGCTAGGATTACAGGTATGAGCCACTGTGCCTGGCCCCTCTTTTTCTATTATATCTGCATCACCTACAATAGTTCCTGACATCTTGTAACACTCAATAAATATTGGTAGAATGGAAAAGCAATTCCTAAGGCTCGCTTTTCTGTGTAGCATAAATTTATTCGACAGTCCTTAAACTTCTCTGTGGCAGGCAGAATAGCAGCCCCTGAAAGATGTCCATGGCCTAATCCCTGTAACCTATGAATATGTAGGTTATATAACAAAGGTGGATTAAGGTTGCAGGTGGAATTAATGTTGCTAATTAGTCGACCTTTAAAAAGGAAGATTATCCTGAATTATCCAAGTGGGCCCAATGTAATCACAGGGGTCCTTCAGAGTGGAAGAGGGAGGCAGTAGAGAGAGAAGCAGAGAGAGGCAGCATAGAAAGAATTTAGTTTCATTTCGTTTCCTTTGAAGATGGAAGAAGGGCCCCTGAGCCAAGAAAAGTGGGTCCCTCTAGAACCTGGGAATGGATTCTCTTCTAGAGGCTCTAGAAAAGAAGGTGCCCTGCTGAACCCTTCATCTTAGTCCAGTGAGATCTATGTTGGACTTCTGATCTACAGATATGAGATAATAAATTTGTGTTATTTCAAGACTCTGATTTTGTGGTGATTTGTTACAGCAGCGATAAAAAAACCTGATACTTGGCTAATTGCCATTGTTTACATTTAAAATTTTAGTTTTCTTTTATATCTATGGGTTTCCTTCTTACTGTTTCAACCACATCCTTACATATCATTTAAAAAATTCTATTATTCTTTACTACTGCCCATATTTATTTTCTTGTTGATTTTTTTTCTTCCTGTGACCTTGGGCAAGTTACTTAATTCTTCTAAGCCTCAGTTTCTATAATTTGAGGTTAATATGTTATTTATGTTGTATGTTTGTATGTTGTTGGAATATTAAGAAAAATGTTTTAAAGCATTTAGTACAGAGATTTTCAATAAATCATTATTACTGTTGTATAAATATTGAATGCTTTTAATTGGGTAGTGTTGCTTGCAAGATGGAAAGAGAAGAAAATACTTTGAATTATTGTGGTAGGCCCTAAAATGGCTTCACAAGAATTTTCCTAATTTTTATTTTTTGACTCAGCCACAGATCACAGTTTTTACTTCTTGATCAGAGTTTGGATGTTATTGCTTAATTTTTTGGTGTGTATTACAAAATCACACAAGACATGAAATCTATTCTTCTTTTTAAGCCCAGTATTGGGCCCTTATAAGTGTGTTTATTCATGGTGAATGGGGTAATATAACTCACCTTTGTGTGCTTATGAAACAATCCTGGTTGCTTGACCTTGAAAGAAGAGATCTTCCCTTAGTTTTCTCCATAACTAGCCTTATGTGAGAGCCTTTTGTCAGAGACAGGCAAGCAGTAAAGTTTCTTCCAGAAGCAGTCACTGCAGGGGAGAATTTGGGATTTGAATCATAGATGATAAAACTAGATAAAATCCTAGACATTACCTCCAATCCCTTCCTTAAAAAATTTGAGACTACTCGAATTAAGAGAATTGGTAGTTGAGACAGACTGGGATCAATAACTTTTAGACTCCTGTAGACCTTAGTTATTAGGAGTGCTGGAGACTAACATTTTTTCCAAGGGAAGGGGTAAATCTTGTGTCTTTGAATTTGGAAGGAAAATTCTGGTACTTGCAATTTGGCATTGGTCAGAGGCAATAACATCAGTTATGCCTTCACAGTGTGATATTGAGGGATATACACAGAGAGAATCTAGGCTGTAGTTTATGGCTTACTGATTTGGGGAAACAAGGCATTTGACATACAAGGAAATTATTGTCAGGGACTCTGCTCAATAGGAGGCCATTACCAAGGCCTCATGCCAAAGGGAAACCTTGTTAATTCCACTTTCCTTAAAGGCTAATAATTTGTAATCATCATTACATGGATTACTTGGTCATGCTGGGTCCCAGCTTGTGAGATTCTTTCTGATCAAAGTTACCCTTATGGGCAGGCTGTGGTTAAAAAGGCTTTAATCTCTGTGTTTGTGAAATTCTGTTATCCTAGTCCAAGAGATTGAATCCGCAGTCTATAACTTCCTTTTTTTTTTTTTTTTTTTTACACAAGCATGAAATTTTTAAGAACTTTTTGGTTTGAAATAATTACAGATTGATTCACAGGAAGTTGCAAAGGTAGTATGGTGAGGTCTCCTGTACCTTTCACCCAGTCAGTGCCCTTATTGGTTACATGTTACATAAATATGATACAATCTCAAAACAAGGGAATTAACAATGGTTCTGTTAGGTAGGCAGCAAGGTACCTCCGGCCCCTCCTGGGGACAAAGGCAGGCACCCCGAGCAATTGCCACACCTGTGGGAGGAGGTAATGCCCTACCAGTGCAGCTCATTTCCCTCCCTTCATGGACAGGCAGCGTTTTTGCAGCTGTCCTGACTGGGGAATCTCAGCCCCTGGGTCTCTACGTCACTGGATCCGCAGCCAACGCTCCCCAGCACCCACTCAGACCAGGGGACTACGGGTCTCCTGGAGCTTGGGCATTGGGGTGAGTTGCTTCCAGCTGAGAGGAGAGTGCAGCGCACGAGAGAGCCCTTGAGGACAAAGAGGACCAGGGCACCAGCTCCCTCCCATTCAGGCCCTTCTCATCCTCTTCCCCTCTCTGCCCAGGGCTGCCAAGGTGGCGTGGTTGTTTCCACTTGAGACCAGCGAGGGTTCCACAGGGAACGATTAAGCCAGGGCACTTGGGAATGGCTGCACCACCTCTGACAGAGAGCCTATCATACCCAGGCTTCTTCAGAACTTGGGGCTCACTCCTTTCCCTCTAAAAAGCCACAGCAAGTGCTTTTGTGTGCCACAAAGACAAAAACTACTTCCTCCCCTGAGGGACTAGCAGTCCTGTCCCCCTGGAGCTGCCTGTCTTTTCTGGAAGACATCTAACCCCCTGGAAGCAAGTCTCTGGCACAACTACTCATCCCCCAATGGGGCATTTCAGCGGCAGCCCCCAACCATCCTGGGGGCCCAGCATACCCACAGAGGTTTGAGCTTTCTCCACTACCTCTGATGCATCCAAGCAAGGAGGGGAGTGGGGAATCCGGGTACTTTTGTTCAGCCCATGGACAAAAACTGCCACCTGTGCTGAGGGAGAGCGGGGCTCTAAGTCCTCTCCCGAGCTCTCTCTCCTTGCAGGAACCTACCCTCCTTGGAAGCAAGTCCCTGGCACAACTGCACCTCCCCCACTGGAGCATTTCAGCCACAGCTCACAGCCAGTCTGGTAGCCCTGCACTGAGGGGACTGAGTTGCCTCCATCACCTCTACTGTGGTTGGGACAGGGTGGGAGTTGTGAATCTGGGTGCTGTTGTGTCCCAGAAGGACAGAGACTGTTGTCACTTCCAAGAGAGGGTGGTATGAGTGGCTGTGCACCTCATAGCTGCCTGTCTCTGCTAATCTTGTCAAGAGGGGTCCGTCCCTCATGTCGCAGGCTTACAGTGTATCCGCCCTTCTCCCGCCTGAACATTCTCCTGGATCAGGAGAGCATCCTGCCCCTCACTATCACAGCCAGCACCTGAATTCAGGGAGGTTTGAGGGCAAGTTTGCCAGCCTGGTCTTGGTCTGGGCGCCCAGGACTCAAGCCTGCCATCCAGGGGCCAGAGAATTGGGGATTGCCTAATGTAGTCCACCACTGCTTGCACCTAAACACTCTCCCAGGGGGCTGAGGTCCAACTGACCCAAATTGCCAGCAACACCACAGTAGGTACCTACCTGCACAAGCTGAAAGGCAGCACACCTCTTCCTCTCTACAATGAGCAGCAAAGTCCCCAGCAGAAAAGAACAAGTGAACCACAAAGCTGTCTATTTTGAGCTGATAGGGAAGAAGTTCCAGATCAGAAGAAACAAGCATGAGAACACTGGCAATATGAAAAAGCAGGCTGTTTAGACACCCCAAAGGATCACACTAGCTCCTCAGCAATGAACTCCAATAAAAAGGAATTTTTTTGAAATGTCAGATATAGAATTCAAAATACAGATCACAAGTAAACTAAATGGAATCCATTTGAAAGTTGAAAAGCAACACAAAGAAACAAACAAAAAATTCAGGCCATGAATGAAAAATTCACTAAAGAGATAGATCTTAAAAAAAAATAACATAACTTCTGAAAATAAAAGAGTCATTTAGGGAATTTCAAAATACAGTGGAAAGTTTTAACTATAGACTAGACCAAGCAGAAGGATGGAACTGGAGGCCATGATCCTAAATGAAATATCTTAGGAATGGAAAGGGAAATACCCATGCACTCACTTACAAGTGGAAGCTAAACGATGGGTACACGCGGTCATGTAGAGTGGGGCCTAGGATGATGACGGATCAAAAATTACCTGTTGGGTACAATGTACACTATTTGGGTGATGGGTACGCTAAAAGCCCTGACATCACCACTATATAATTCATCCATGTAACAAAAAACCACTTGTACCCCTAAATCGACTGAAGTTTAAAAAAAAATAGTTTAAGACACCAGAAAAGAAAACAAGGAAGATGAGAAGCTTAAAAAAATAATAACCAAAAAGCACTGTGATAGTATATAGAAAGTTCTGAGAAATGTAGCGGAAAACTAAACATTTTTGGAGAGCATCTTGAGGAAGAACTGAATGTGAGGAAGTTTGATTTTCTTTGAAAGAAAAATTCTCATTCTTCTAAAATTCTGTAGGCAATGACCTGTGTTGAAGAGTGGTTTAAAGTACTAAGCAGTTAACATTTGGGAAGTTTACTTTTGGTAAACTTTAAAAATGATGGACAATTTCAGGAGTAATTAGGAAATGCTGGTATTAGTACTCTAATATCTTAGAGTACTCCTTATGTGGGTGACCTTGTTAGGGACTTGAAGTCTTCCTGGGAGGGATTTATTTTTGTAAGTTTCACTCCCCCGCCTCCAGTTTAGGAAACCCATCAAGCTCATTGTTTAGGAGAGCAGCCCTGTTAGCTGAGCCCATAAGGGAAGCAGGCCAACCTTCAAGCAGACAGCTGTCCACACCGCCCAGCTGCCTGGCCTGGCAGCTCCCAGACAGGCTGCTGCAGTGTGGAGTCAGGACAACCTACGTGCTTCAGTATTCAAGCCTTGTCCTCTGATGGCTTTCCCTCTGAGGGGATGAACTGTTCTCACAAATTCAGTTGTGTTTATCCTGGTGTGTCATCCAATTTTATATCCAGTAAGCTAAAACTAAACCAAGAAACCACTACCTATGAACCAGCAATAAATAGTTTAATGCAACTGAGCCTATGTGCACTTTTATAAGAGGTTAATTGTCTGGCATGATTTTATAATTGGACAAGGAAACTGACTTATGGTAACTGTGACTCTATAATCACAAACTATGCAAATAAAATTTTCATCTCCTGTGTCTCTGCTATGTATTTTCAATTTCCTTTCCAGTTGCTTTATTACATACTGCAAGGGGGTGGGCGTTTCTTTGTCATTTCAAGTTCTTAGCATTTTCTCAATCTTTCTTTTCCTCTCTCTCTCCCCCCACCCCCATCCCTCTGAGCTGAGAACTTCTGGTGCACACACAGAAAAGAACACAAGACAGACTCCTTTGTGTGGTTTTGCCACCCACATTGAAGCTTCCCTTCAGTATAATCCTAGGAACTTATCACTAGGAAGTGATATTGCAAGGGCCTCACATTTCTGCAATTGGGCAACGTCGGAATGAGGCTGGGTATCACCTCATAAATACACAGTGGACCAGGCTATTGAAAAGCCCCAGGGCATACATGTTCATCATATCCCAGCAGAATTGAAATAGGTTTACTACCAATGCTTATTTCATAAGAAACTGATTTTGGGATTCCAGCAATGCAAGGGTTTGGTATGCTGTTTTGATACTCCCTTTGAAAATATTTCTTCCTCCATTTCTTTTTAACCACTTCGGTACGGCGCTCACCAGCCGCGAAACCTCGCCCACAGCCGGCACTCACAGTCCGCACGATAGTTTGTGCTGTGCATTGACGACTGATCCGTTTTGCTCTTGTGTGATGAGGAAAGTTTTAAAGCACTGAAAGCTTGTTTTACTTTACAGGCAGCTTTAGGAAAATAACTATAATAACTCCTACTAAGGACTTGTTAAAAGGTCACAGATTCGTAGTAACTTATTAGCTGAATGTACACACTGCAACTGCAGAGATAAAAGCTGTAAAAGTAAAAGCTTTTTTTTTTTGGCTGTCGACTAAAGTTGATGCTCGTACCGAAGTGGTTAAGAAATTAGACACTTGGAGGTCAAGGCTGATAAATCATCTAATTATAATACAGGTAACAGACTAAAAACAGCATACACTGTCACTGTTTTATTGAAAGTACTTTCTCCAGCGACAAAAAGAAAATATTCCCCATGAAAACTCTATTTCCAAGGGGAGAAGCATTGGATGAATGTAAAGCAATCTCTAGGGCTTTCCTAAGATCACAGAGATTCCCATCTGAGTGATTTTGAGTTTCCTATAGTATGTATGAACTTAGTGTTTTTCCCAAAATCTAGAAACACAGAAACTGAAGCCAGCTTTCTAAGTCTTTTAATATAAATAAGTTCAAAATTCAGGTAAAAGTCTTATGTTCTAGTATTTGATTTGATAAACATAGTTGTATAGGTTACTACATGAAAAAGACCTGGAAACACAGTCAAAGTAAGTACTCAATCTTCTTTATATGAAGTCTCTTGCTGGAGATAATCTATTTATTTATTTCAGAATATTATGGGGGTACAAATGCTTTAGTCACACAAATTGCCTTTACACCGCCGGAGTCAAAGCTACAAGAGTGCCCATCCCCCAGACAGTGCGCACCACACCCATTAGGTGTGAATTTACCCATCCTCACCTCCCTCTTCCACCTGCTTAATCCCCAATAAATGTTAATTCCGTATGTGCACATAAATGTTGATCAATTAGTGCCAATTTAATGGTGAGTATGTGTGGTGTTTGTTTTTCCATTCTTGTGATACTTCGCTTAGAAGAATGGGCTCCAGCTCCATTCAGGATAATACAAGAGGTGCTAGTTCACCATTTATTATGGCTGAGTAATACTCCATATTATACATATACCACATTTTATTAATCCACTCATGTACTGATGGGCATTTGGGTTGTTTCCACATCTTTGCAATTGTGAATTGTGCTGCTATGAACATTTGAGTGAAGTTGTCTTTTTTATGGAATGTCTTTTTTTCCTTTGGGTAAATACCCAGTAGTGGGATTGCTGGATCAAATGGTAGTTCTACTTTTAATTCTTTGAGGTATCTCCACACTACTTTCCATAGAGGCTGTACTGGTTTATAGTCCCACCAGCAATGTATGAGTGTCCTTATCTC
The DNA here is from genome assembly GCA_008086735.1 of Cheirogaleus medius. Taxonomy (NCBI): domain Eukaryota; kingdom Metazoa; phylum Chordata; class Mammalia; order Primates; family Cheirogaleidae; genus Cheirogaleus; species Cheirogaleus medius. Next base: position 23,811,997 of record VBSM01001562.1, on the reverse strand, counting down.
TCTACATCCATACCAACATTTGTTGTTTTGGGACTTTTTGATAAAAGCCATTCTCACTGGAGATAAGTGATATTGCATTGTTTGACAAAGCAGACAAAAACATACACTGGGGAAAAAAATTGCTATTCAATAAATGGTGCTGGGATAATTGGATAGCCATATGCAGAAGACTGAAACAGGATCCATACCTTTCACTTTTCACAAAAATCAACTCACGATGGATAACAGACTTAAACCTAAGGCATGAAACCATAAGAATCCTAGAAGAAAATGTTGGAAAAACTCTTATAAACAATCAGTCTAGGAAAAGAATTTATGAAGAAGACCCCCAAAACAATCAAAGCAACAACAAAATAAATAATTGGGACCTGATCAAATTAAAGCCTCTGTACAGCCAAGGAAATAATCACTAGAAAGAATAGACAACCTACAGAATGGGAGAAAATATCTGCATGCTATACATCTGATAAAGGGCTGATAACCAAAGTCTATAAACAACTCAGGCAAATCAGCAAGATAAAAAATATTTAGTAAATTGAGTAATTTTACTAAAATTAGTATTTGTGTGGAAAAGTGATCAGACATACTATACACAAAAAACCAAATCTCTTTATATAATTTATTTAAAATTTGTTGAGTTTCCTGCATTCTTACAAATGTAACATTCTTGTATACAACATTCATTGAAGAGGCACAATTCTTATGTTGAGGTGGCACAGATTAGAGAATTTTTTCAGTGAATATTCTTTCATTAGGAAATTTAACTACAAGCTGTATTTCTGTAGAAAGTTGCTTGAAATTCTATTCCTAAGATAAAATTCAATTTTTCTGTCTCAAAATGACCCTATGCAAATAGCACATGACTACTGTCTTACACCTTCTATTATAAGCAGAAGAATTTCACAGTGGAGTTTTTTCAAACAGAAATTAAAAAAATATATTATTTTCAGGAAGAAGCTGACCTGGATAAAGAATGTGCTGCTAGACCTCATTAGGAAGTTATCAATCAGGTGATCAAGAATGTGCTTTGCCACAGAATTTCCCCGTGAGCTTCCCTCCCAGCCAGGACCCCATCAGTCAGTGGAGAAATGCTCCTAAGAAACAGAGACAAAGCCTAAGAGGGAATGGAGGGGCGAGTGATCCATGCCTCCAGGAACCCAGTTCTGTGTTCTCTGGCTTAACATAAATCTTGCTTTTAGGTTTCAGAGTTCTGTTCTCCCCAGTCTTTTTTTTCTGGGACGGAGTCTCATTCTATTGCCCAGGCTAGAGTGCCGTGGCATCAGCCTAGCTCACAGCAACCTCAAACTCCTGGGCTCAAGCAATCCTTCTGCCTCAGCCTCCCAAGTAGCTGGGACTGACTACAGGCACACGCCACCATGCACGGCTAATTTTTTCTATATATTTTTAGTTGGCCAATTAATTTCTCTCTATTTTTAGTAGAGATGGGGTCTCACTCTTGCTCAGGCTGCTCTCAAACTCCTGAGCTCAAACGATCCGCCCGCCTCGGCCTCCCAGAGTGCTAGGATTATAGACATGAGCCACCGCGCCCAACCTGACCAGTCTTTATCTCCATATTACAACACTGGCATTGGGACAGAAGTCAAGAAAGTGACAAAGTGAGTCACATAAGTGAGTCTAATTACTTTCTGGGTCTTCAACTATATTTTCTTACTGTCTACTGAGTGCCTTATGAAAAACGAACAAACAAACAAACAAAAACAACTAAAAGGGCTGTAGGAACAAGGAAATCGGTGGTTGCTTGGAACACACTCAACTCAGTTCCCCACCTTCCTCAAAATTCCCAGCGGGCAGAGGGTGCTTGTTACAATGCAGACTCTTGGTCCACACCCTAGATCTATGGACTCAAGAATCTTTGGAGGGAAACTCAGGAATCTCAGAATCTGCCTGTAAACAAACATCCAAGGTAATTTTGTGGCTTTCCTGGGATCCATCCATACACCCCCAAGAAGCAGGACTCTTGCCCCACTTAGAGAACCTACTTTTCTTTCCCAGATACCATTTCTCCTTTATTCATTCTTACCTTTTCTCTTCATTAGCATTTAATGTTAATCATTCTGCATTTGATCATCTCTGGAATGTTTCTACTTTTGAGTAATAGGCTTTTGGACTCAGGATATAAGGAATAACCTTTCAACTGCCAATAAGTTCACTGGACACTTCATTTCTATTGCTTTTTCAAAACTAGGTTTAGTAACTTTGGAAATGGAAAAGCAGCCTTCTTGAGCATTAGAAGTTTCAAATGTTTGTGACACAAAAGAGTGAGGGAGGGAGGAAAATAAAATATAACTCAGCGTAGGCTACTTCTCCCATCATCATCACCATCATCATCATCATCAAAACATCATTATAAGGGCAGTCATTCTGGATTCCCACGGCTTTGTCGGTGAGTTTTTCATTACACACCAGAGCAAGACACTTCCCAGGGTTTCCTCAGTGCCAACAGCAAGTTCAGTGTTAGCATTATTTTGGACTCCCAAAGCATGGAAATTAATCCAATAATTTATATGGCCAATTCGATATGAAAAATAATTTGTTTTCTAAGCATTTCAAATCTAAACTTTTTACTGGGCTACCAGCTAGGTCTTAATGGGATCCTCTTTCTCTCATAACATGTTACTACTTGATGGTGGATACAAGGGGAATGGTATGGGAGATGTTTACAGGTATGTCTACCCATATGCACACAGCCTTCTAGAAAAATCCTATATGCAATAAATAGAAAGCAGATCAATGATTGCCTCAGGGGGGATGATGGGGAAGAATTGATTATAAAGGGGCAAGGGAAAATTGGGGGCAACAGATATATTCACTATTGTGATTGTGGTGGTGTCAAGGGTGTGTGTGTGTGTGTGTGTGTATATATGTTAAAATGTATCAAGTTGCACAGTTCAAATATGTGAAGTTTCTTATGTCAGTTATACCTTAAGCTTAAAAACAACTTGAAATGACAAAAAGAATTCTAGCAATCACTTTAATTACTAAATAACTGGATTAGAATAATTAAGGGGGAATGGGTGCCCAAGATAATAGTTTTAGCATTATTTTTTCTAACAGAATTAAGACATTCAGTTACTTACCTTATTAATTAAAAATGTTAGAAGAAATAGGTGGAACCCAAATGAGATTATACCTTGTTTTATGAAAACTTAATATACCTCTCTCTACAAATACTCTAACTTATATTTAGAAGGAAGGCATGGCTAGAAAAAGAAAATGTTCAGAAAATAAGTATATTTTTGTTTTATGTTTTTTCCTACCAATCTGGAAATACTAATACCAAAGTAACTAATAATATTTATTTATGAGGTAATTTTTAATCCATGAAAAATTAATAGCGTTCAACAGGAGGCTAAATGAAGTGGTTTCCAATGTTGAATGACTCTGAAACTGTGCATAAATACCGTATATTTTTTTTTTGTTTTTTTTTGTTTGTTTGTTTGTTTGTTTTTTTTTTGAGACAGAGTCTCACTCTGTTGCCCGGGCTGGAGTGAGTGCCGTGGCATCGGCCTCGCTCACAGCAACCTCAAACTCCTGGGCTCGAGCAATCCTCCTGCCTCAGCCTCCCCAGTAGCTGGGACTACAGGCATGCGCCACCATGCCCGGCTCATTTTTTCTATATATTTTTAGTTGGCCAATTAATTGCTTTCTATTTATAGTAGAGACGGAGTCTCGCTCTTGCTCAGGCTGGTTTCGAACTCCTGAGCTCGAGCGATCCGCCCGCCTCGGCCTCCCAGAGAGCTAGGATTACAGGCGTGAGCCACCGCGCCTGGCCCATAAATACCGTATATTTTATAAACACTCAATGACGGTGCAAAAGAACATACATGTGTATCCATGCCCTTCACCATGTCAAGGAATCAGAAGGTTGGGACAAATGAATCAAGTCAGATACTGTTTTGGAAAACAAAAGGATGCATGTAACAGTAAATGTTTTTCCATTTGAGTCACCTGTAAGCTGCCTTAATCATGAAGCCTCATTTGCTTAAGATGTAAGGCATGCTGGTTCATCACAGCATTATTAAAGAATTCACTTCTTCTTTGATCTCATTTTGGAAGAAATAAAGCTAAATCTTTCATAAACAATTTACCATTTTCTCTAAAAGCAAAGGCTGCAAAAAAGGTCTTACAATTCAGTAAAAAATTTGCACTCTTACAATTATGTATTAAAGTTGAACAAAGTCAGGTTTAGTTTAACAGAACAATTCACGTAATGTACAGTTTAAATGTATCAATTTTACAAAAGAAATTCAATTAAGACTTGGAGGGTCTAATCCTGGTTTGATAAGCAGTATTTCTAAATGACTGGGAAGCTTTTTGGAAAAAACAAAACACTTTAATCTTTGTTCCATTTATACAATTTTTTCATCTTTCTCCAAAAGAACATTCCTAGAGCACAAAATAGCTTCATAATTGTTTAATTAAATACATTTTATATATCCTGAACATAACGGCTCCCATAGAAATAAACTAATATTTTGTACACAAACTTTATTTACTGTGCCACATTCATAATATACTGGGCCAAGTGCAAACATGTATTACACCCCCTGGGGTGTGAGGAGCTCTGCTCCCACAAACACTTCATTATCTAGGATGACAGAGAACAAGATTAGACAAGATGGATAATTAACATCCACAATGTAACAACAAAAATGTACTTTAGATTATGATTATAAACTCTCTTCCAGCCACAGCTGTAACCAGTACTAAGCAAAAACAGTTTCATCAGGTTTTCCTCCCTAAATCCAACCCCCAACCCACTGCTCCTTGGGGCAGGATCTAATAATTGATTAATGGAATTGCTGAAAGGCATGGGGACAGAATAATCAATTAAGAGGAGCAAAAGGTATAGAAAGTTGACAACTTAGCATCTCTGCATTGAAAATCCCTTGGTTTCTCTTACCTAGAAAATTACATTCCTTTTTTTTTTCACGTATAATTGATATGTACCATTAAACGTTAGCTTAAATGAGGTTTATTTTTAGAATTGCCTGGAAATTAGGGGGTAAATATTTTTAAAATAACCCACAAAAAATGACTTAATTAAAAAAGAACCAATAAAAGCAAAATCGGAGAGTAAATTTGCACCCTGAGTGGCAGCACATGGAATCAATTAGTTTCTGGTCGGCCTCTACAAGTGCTGGTGTGTGCTATTGATGTGGTCAGTCTAGCCAAGACACAGAATCATGGTCACTGCTGTCCTTAATGGCCACCTCAAATGAGATGAAGGAGCTTATGAATAAACCAGGCAAGAAGTATACAGACATATTCAATCCTTCTGTATCCTAGATCATTTTAGGAAAACAATTTAGAAAGTGCCCCTTTTGCATCTATTGAAGTACATTAAAAAAAATGCTCCAAATAAAAAGGTGTATATAAAATCCTAAGGAATAAATCAGGTCTTATCATGAGAATGATCTAATATTCTACCCTCTTGCTGTTTAGTCTTGAAAGCCCAAATACTATATAGATAAATATTCTAACAGAGTTAAGTCTCATGATTTTATAATCACCATGTCAACAAAAAGTTTTTAAAAAGGGGGATGAGGCCATCACGCCAATATGAGTATTTGACAGGGTACATTATAGGGTATTATAGGAGTGGTGTCTAAAACTGAACTGATCACTTGAATTGGAATAATCAGGATATCTGAATCCCCAAAGAGATTATAAATCTGGGATATTTTTAAAATGTGTTGATTTTAATTAATGTGACATTTTTCTCATTCTTATCTTGAAAGCCTCATCAGTTTCAGGTTACCTCTGACCAACATTCACCCACCAGATATGCAGCATGAACTTAATATCTCTCTACTATTTTTTTCTTTTTCTCAATTACAACCAAATGCCAGGTATAGTATTTGCTTCCCTGATATGTCTTGGGCCCTCTTTTGCTGCCTGATATCATATCCACGGGTCACCTGATGTCTCACCTTCCTACTTCTCCACCTGCAGTACCTTTACTTGGCACGATTCTTTTCTTATATTTAGGCTATTTTGGGATGTTCAGGGAAGTGCTAGTAAGTACAGACCAGAACCACGTTAAATACTATTTAAAGCTTTGCCAACCATAGAACAGACTTCTGTGAGGAAGTCAATACGATTCTAATTAAATTCTAATTAAAATTAAAGGCATGTATCTCAGAATGTCGATAAAAGGACGTCAAGATGAATGAACAAAAGAAGAATCAATATCAAGGGGAAGATTTTACTACCACAAGCCAAGCCACCTATAGATTTCAAATGGGAATGAAAGGAATAGGGTTGGTGTCGCTTAAGAGGAATGCTTAGATCTGGAGATGAATTAGGGAATTTGCCTGAGAATGAAATTCCATTCTAAACTAATGCAAACTGTACACACAGTGTATGACTCCAATGAAAGGAGCAATGAGTTTTAGGATCACTAAAATATTGCTCCATCTAGTGGAAACTTAGAGGTTTTTTTTTTCCTATGCTCTCAGCAGTTTTTTATTTGATGGTGTATCAGCCATTATTAGGATGCTAATAATGCTAAGGAGAAATAACACTAAAATCAACATCTCGTAACAAAATGTAACATGTCAGGAACCTTGTTATTAGAGTTTAAAACAACACTTAAATTCCAATGGTAAGAATCTCAGAATAAAAATCTAACTAAGAATAAAATACATGTAATTTTATAATTCTCTAGGAAAACCTCTAAAGAGATTTTTTTAAAAATATACAGGCATTTATATAGTCATCTACGTGCAGAAACTTAGGAATACTGATGCAAGTTTCCTACAAAAGCCTCTGTATAGTAGTGGAGGAAAATAAATCCTGAAGTATGCGAAACACATTTCTGGCCCCCCCTTTAAGATGGATAAATTCCTTAGCTTAAGTTTTATATCTCTGCCAATAGCAAGGTAAATGCTTAATATGTAGTCATGTATCATATGGAACCACTTGATGAAAATCTGAAATATGATTTTGCATAGAATTCATTTAAACAATGCAAATAAGCTACTAGCATTCTTGCTTCTGTTGTCAGGGGAATTCGACTAGTGCCAGTGGAGTGGGCATGGGATAGAGAAGTGGGTTACATTGTGCTTCACTCAAAACAGTTACATTTACGGTACTACTAAGCCCACACAGGAATTCCATATGCTTTTGTTATTTCCTTTTAAAGCTTTAACACTGACGACAAATGTCCAAATCAAATACAAATTTTGCCAAATAATAGGGCACACTGAGGTTAGGTGGAAGAGGGACGGTTTATTATCCGGACGCAGGACAGGAACTTAAAGAGCAATGTGAATACAGAGGTCTACTTAGCACACCTTTTCCTTCTTGCCCTTCAGACATACGATAGAGTAACTGACTAATCAAAGTAAAGCACATCTTGTTCACTTTTCCAAATCCATTAAAGTTAGTCTCATCATTGTTCTGATCGAGAAAGTGAATCATGCCATGATTCGAAAAATCTGTTCTTCACATAAACCTATGAGCACACATTTAAAAAATGATTTATTGTACATCTTTGCATTTCTTAAGGCATGAACAATGGCATACAGATGGAACAGGATCTGAGAAGCGTCACGTCTTTTTTGACAAGGCCAGCACAAGCACAGCACATCGAACAGACACACTCGGAGTCTGAGCTGACTCCTGCTGTGGCCCAGGAGCTCCTACGATGAGGAATGGTGCTTCTGGATAACGGACCGAACGCGAGGCTTATATGCTGTTTTTAACTCTCTTGATCAGCTTTAAGCACCAGTTACTGTTTGTTTTTCTTTACAAACTCTTCAGACTTTGGATTTTGTATTATGCTCCTTTTATTCTGCTTTCCGAGGAGGGTGTGGATGTTTTTTTTAAGGAATATGGTTGCAGCAAAACAGAAAGGATCCAAAAGTGGTTAGGGGCCTTATCTAATGCACTTCTGAAAGTCCATTATAAAGATGAATAGAAAAGCAAATGGTAGGTTTTCAGTCGACCCAGAAACCACGCGTAGCTATAAGAAACATAATTGTGCATAGTTATTTATTCATTCAGAGTGTGATATGTGGCTAGCTCTATGTTCCCAGTTTACCAAAGAACAGGGCTGTCTACTTTGCTAAACCCAGGGTCCTTTCGAAGCTCCCAGTAGGTGTCGTTAGAAACCCAGGCTTCTCTTTGATTGGCATCAATAACTTTTCTGTGAAAATGAAAATCAGCATTAGCCACAAATCACATCAAGGTGACCCCATAATTGGACCCTCTCCTATAGATTAGACATGTATATATAAGCAATGCTTTGTAAGCCAGTTAGTGTCCTACCTGCTAACTATTGATGACTTGACTATTTTTAACCAGAAATGAACTCATTTTTGCTGTTAAATATTTGAAATGGAAGCAGGTAGGGTCATGGAGAGAGGAACTGAGGGCAGGAATAAATCACCTCCAGGCAGGGGTAGAAAGTGAAGAGCCCCAAACAAGGCATACACAAACACTGTAACTAAGAGCTTCCGGCTCCAGACCTATGAGAATAATCTCTCCTTCACTTGTCTTTCATTGATGCATGCAGCATCAGTGGCTCTGAGAGCCTCTGCAGGATCCATCCAAAGAGCACACTGCAGACATCTGAAGGGCAAGGCTGCATTTCTGCCCCAGGGCAGTCATGGGATGGCAAGTCTAAAGGATACGAGGTTACCCTAAGCTTTTCTGTCCTGGTTCTGGAGGGCAACAGATGGATTTGGAAATTTCAGATTAATCTATGTGATGTGTATATAATCCTGCAAATAATCCTGTAATAATCACCTATTATCATACCACAGAGAGACCAAATCTGAACAGATGCAAGCTTTGAGTAATGGAAATAAAATTAAATCCTAATAAATCTTTTGGGCAGCAGGGTCCCATTCAGTCTGTGGCTCAGGGAGTGGAAACCAGTCTCCACCATTCTAAAGGGTGCAGCTGAAGGACAAAGAGCCCTCTGGACAAGACCCAGACTCTCTTTTCCTGCCCACAAGAAGAAAAGCTGGAGAAAAGAATTTCTTTTTATAGTTACTAACTTTTCACAAGTGCAACATCTGCTTCAATATTTTCACTGTCAAAAGCAGTTACCAAAATCAGCTTAGTTTTTCTACATTTAAGTTCCTTGGACACCAAACTATCTCCCATTTTCTTTTCCTTCACCTGGAGTTTCTCATTGTTCATGGCAACCATTTGCAAAACATGCACTTGTTATGAAAATGAACTGACTTACTTAAAAAATTTTGGTATATGTTCAAGATTGTTTTCTTCCATGTATCGTCTTCGAGATCTCTGGAGTTCCTCCACTCTTTGCTTCTCTGCTGCAGCAGCTTCTAAATTTCCTTCTTCCAAAAATCTAAGCAGAAAGCAGTTGGTATTTTAATCTATTATGCTATTTTCTAAGGGAAAAAATCTCTTGTGCACAAAATTACATTCTGGTTGCTGTGAATAGAACATATGGCACAGGAACACTCTGGCAAAGTCCTCTCACCTCTGCCCCAGGCCACACTACTTCTTTCTGTCCATCAATCAACATGCTTTCTTTGTACGTGACCTGAATTATTGCAATCAGCAATATCATGGTAGGAGTGAAAGGTAAGTGGTTTGGCCTTGAAGACCTTCCTGTGCTGTCTGGGGTTCTACAACTTGAGACTTTCAGGACGACTGCAGTGCCCAATGTTAGAACAGCAAGAAGTCACAAGTTGTGTTTCTTTTCCATATTATGAAAAAGCACTTGTTAAACAAACATAATGAGTGAGATGTGCAACGTTTGGGGGATGGTCATGCTTGAGGCTCTGCCTCGAGGGGGGAGGGGGGTCATGGGCAATATACGTGTAACTGTAATATTTGTACTCCCATAATATGCTGAAATAAAAAAACAAAAAAGAAAAAAAAAGGCCATAGAATGGAGGATGGTAACTGGCTGTTCTCCATCTAGTCTGAGAACAGATTGAGAGGGATGGAGCTTTCCTGTTTTATTGGAGAGAGTAAAACTGATGAAAAAAGGAAAGGTAAGTGGGAAAATTACAAAAGGGCACAGAATAGGAAATGAAATTCAGAAAGGGAATACCGAAATAGAATTGAGAAGGAAAAAGCAGACCTAATGGTGATTTACAAATGTTTACATTTCAAAACGAGAACAAAGAACAGGGATATGATATGGCATACATCATATAAGAAGTTTATTGATAAATTTGAATGTCAGACAGTGAGACTGTATGTTCTACAGATAGAGGGGAAACTGAACAGTCAATACTGAGAATATTTTGACAGAAGACAGATAAAGCCATAAATACATGGAAAATAGAAAATTAGTACTGTATGGCATATAGAACTTTTGGGGAATAGTAAAATGAATTCCTAGGAATAGACATCATGACTTCAGAATTACATAATAAGAAAAATAAGAATCAGAAGGTATTACAGGTATGGTATTTTGAGTACATCTAACATCCTGTGGCGTCAAAAGCATATTGGGAAAACTACAGACTTTTACTCAAAGCATTTCTGGGTGTCCCTGTAATTTACCCTGTTATTTTTCAGTTTAAAAGATACTCCATGTCACAGTTGTAGAAGAGGCCAAAAACACTAAGTGATGAGTGATTCTAAATTTAATAAAGAGTTTACAAGTTTGCAGACTTTGGTAAATTTTTTTGGGGGGGGGTGGTTAGAAACATTGTGTTAAAAAAATCTGTGTTATCTTCTGTGGAGCACTTTGTATTGAGATAATCTTCTGTTGTAATCATCCTATGAATACTGCTTTACGTGGTATAGAAAACTCAAGTATTGTTGAGTGAATAAGGGAAAGAAGAAATGACTGAATAAATAAGTGGTGGTGGTGAAAATAAGTCTCGATGACCTCTGAAGCCCCATGCCATGAGCTAGTCTACATCTTAAATACCACTGCCATCCTCACCTTTGATCTGGCCGGAATCGGGCATCTGTCGGTGGAAGGAGATCTTTTAGTACGGGATCCAATTCATTGAGCTCAATAGCAAACCTCGTGAAGCCATAATAGAGCTCGTAGTTAGTTGGCATGGAACCTGGAAGGAGACCAATGCCACTGTGAGAGGAAAAAGGCTTACAGAACTGGAAGAAGCTGATTTACCTTGGTACTTAATTCATACCAGCACTAATACCAAATTTGTAGTCATAAACACTAGATTATAACTTTTTTCAAGTGAATTAAATTGACCATATTTTGCTAGGTGGGAAACTTTATGTTGATTATCAGAACTGATAGATTCGTATACTTCATAAAATCCAGTGTTTCAAACAAAACTTTGCATGTAACAGTAGTCTTTATTGGCTAAACTAATCCATAATTTTTCTCTCAAGTATTCAATTGGGTAACTAAATGTCAGGCTGATTAACTATGAACATTAAGGTTTCACCAGAAACTCTTGTTATTTACTTCCTATAAGAAAAGAAAAACATGCAGATCTAAATTAACATTTATTGTTACTTTTAAACTAAACTTTAAGGCGGGATCTTTGTGTGCCTTGCTCAGAGATGTAGCCCAAGTCCCTAGAACAAAGCCTGATGCACAGTCAGTACTCAATAAATAGCTGCTGAATGAATGAACTAACCACTCTACTAGCAGGAAATTTAAATACTCATTGATGTCTCTTAGGAAACCAACAACTAATTTTAAAATTAGGGATTAACTGGCTATATTCCAATGAAAATAAATGTCATGTGGAGACTTGTTCCATTTATACTTGATATTCAATTACATGCTAATGTATTACCAGAACTCTCTTGATGTCTTTTATTAAATGACAACATATTGCAGCTTTTTGTTGTTCAACTGAAAAAAATCACTTATTCTGGTGAGTTACTGAATTTGTGGATTATAGATGTCTGCAGGCTTTCCTTGGTTTTTATTAAGACAGAAAATAAATAACATGAGAGAGGATTTAAGTTCATGTATTTCAATTATCTAAATTCTTTAATAAATACACCTAGCTTTTGAAATGGAGGTATTACATTTAGAGCGATTTTTCACTCTCTGACCATGTCGGGGTTCTCATGATAAAATGAGGCCCAACCTCTGACCACACACCGGAGGTTTGGCCTACATTTTCTTATTATTAAATGTCAGATGTTGGGACATATATAACTTATATGTTAAGTATAAATGTAACTATAATTGCCTTAAGTATCTACATGTTTAATCTCACTATTAAAGGAAACATAATGTGAACAGCATGGGATGACCTAACATTTCCTTTCCTTCTGTTGCTCGTGGTGCCCTCCTGACTCAGGACACTTGGGCCATTCTCACCTGGTCTCCAGACGCACTTTGCAGAGGGGGCCACGCCACAGTAGAGCCCTTCGTGCCACTTCCCAAACAGCCGGTGCACCACCTTCCCCTCCTGCCCCATCACAGCCCCCTGGACTTCATTCACGTTAGAATTCCAGTAATTCACCTGGGAAAACCAAACCCCAATTAAGGCAGCTGATTGCTTTAATAACATCAATCCTTGTAATTTCCACACAGAAATTTTTCTTAACAGTGAAGTCCCTCATTCGAATCATTTCCATACATCTATCTTAAAATGCTTTGTATGGAAGGCTGGCTTTCTAAGTTTCAGTTAGCTTAACTTTTAAGAAAGGGATGATTTCTACTCCATGCTATAGCACAGTAGCATAACACAGAGAAGGCTCGGTTTCCACCCTAAGAACCTAATATTAATTTATTATTGCACCTTAGATCCTCTCGTCTTGGATTTTTCCCTTACTAATGGATTTTAGTGAATTTCAACTGGTTATGCTGCAGAAATAGTTTGTGAAATAATTTTCACAGTATCTGTAAATGGCTACATTTTATCACGAGGACCCTGTGGGGGCCCTCTTCCAGCCCTGCTGCCCAAGGGATGAGAAGTTTATGGGAATTTGCCTACCTGGACTTCATGACCCCTCTTCCAGATCAGGCCAAGTAGGCGGGACCCTAGAAGTCCCTGGCCAAAAGGCTCTAAAGTTATTCCACAGCCGGCACAGGGTTTTGATTTATCCACCCAAAAGGCAGACCAGCCACTTTTAGATCTGAGGCGTGGCCAAGGTGGCTGTTTGTGGGGGTGTGGACAGAGCTGGACGTGTGAGCTGGATTGTCTGTGTATGTGTATGTGAGACCCCTTGCAGTGCAGAACAGAGCCCGAGGTGGGAAGAAAGCAAGGAAGGTTGTGGGTCAGGACTGGCTCTCCTGCACTCCAGCTTCCCAGCATGGAGTTCTAAAGGGTCCAGCCTGGACTTGCTGGTCTTGTTATGAAAGGTATTTTTGTCAAGGTAGAAGGACAGAACATATTTTATTTGACAGTTTGTAGGCTTGCTTTACATATTTTAAATATTACGCAGGCTCTGCAAATATTAAGGGCAGGCATGCACTGAAGTTTTTCATAGCCTACAAAACCAAATGCACAGATTTCCTGTCATCACCCAGCCAGAGCACACAGTGATCCTGGCTATTCGGTTCTAGCCACCTCATCAGTCTGTAAGAAAAAAATAATGGGCAACATCTTGAGCTAAAACAAAGATATTCAATTGACATGAACATGACCTTCCAATATGGCTTAAAAGGATTTATCTAAGAAAATATTAGAGTTTGAAGACTCCAATATGTTACCTGTTTACCATATTAGAATGGGGTCACAGGTCAAGAAGACATGGGGACTGAGTGGGGTTTCTGTGCCATGTTGAATTCTGTAGCACGTCTAAGCAAACATGGGGTGATACTGTATGTTCCACTTTAGGCCAGAGACATAGAGGGAAAATGGTGTTCTGTAGGCATTTCTATCCCAAATACCTTTTCTTCTTGACAAAAGTAATGCTTTTTGTTGAACTTATTTGGACTACAATAGTAGCATGGTTGGATGAGTTTGCAGTGACTGGTAGGAATCAACTACATGTCTGCTCTCATCACATGTCCTCAGAGAATGACAACTGCAGTATAATTAGTTCTCTAAAAAAAGATCACTTGAACATGTGATCAGGCAGGAATAGAAACAGAAATATAAACCAGTAGATCTGGTCTGGGCAAAAAGTGTTTTCTTGAATTTTACTTAATGAACTACTGACTGGCTACTTAAAAAGTCTTTGAAAAGAAATCTGTTTTGTTTTTTTTTCTGTTTTGAGATGGTGCCTTTTCTGACCTCCACATCTTTAGCAGCCTGCATGCCTTGAGAAACTCTATCAGCTCCTTCTGCTTTCTTATCTAAAATGTCTTAAGGACCAATGATACAGGACAGATTCACTTGCTGTTGTTTAAGGTTATTGTTCTATTTCTTCTTAAGGAGGTACTTTGTATTATTTTTCCTTTACTGTTGTTATGATATTGTTTACCTTGACAAATGTGAGTTTGCAAATGCAAACACTACTTTTGGTATTTCTAATGGTTACTTCTCCATAATGCTCAATCCATCTTCTCCCACTGAGGATGTTGTGTATGCATGTGGTAACTTTATTCCACACATAGTAATCTCCGTACCTAGTGAAGAATAGAACTTTGATTACAAATAGTGAAGGTTACAAATACATATCAGTGTTTCTACTAAAAATAATATTCTTTGACCAATGCTTCTTTTTCCCTCATTTTTTCTTTCTTTCTTTCTTTTTTTTTTTTGAGACAGAGTCTTGTTCTCTTGCCCTGAGTAGAGTACAGTGGTGTCATCATAGCTCACCGCAGCCTCAAACTCTCAGGCTGGCACTATAGGCGAGTACCACCATGCCCGGCTAATTCTTCTATTTTTCATAGAGAGAGGGTATCGCTTTTGCTCATGCTGGTCTCAAACTTCTGAGCTCAAGCGATCCTTCCGCCTCAGCCTCCCAGAGTGCTAGGATTACAGGCATGAGCCACTGTGCCTGGCCCTCCTTTCTTTCTTGAAAGTCTCTGTGAGGCCATAGATATTTATGACATGATTAATTTACTTAAGGAACTTTTAAGCTTTTTATGGGCCAGGTGCTAAAGCTACAGAGTTGAATAGCGTCTGTTTCCTGCTCTTCTGGAGCCAAAAGTATGGTAGGGATAGATGGATATGTAAATAAATACTTAAAGGAAAATATGACGAGGGCTATCATAGATGAATGAACAAAGCATCATGGGAACACAGAAGGAAGAGTCCTGAGTCCTTAGATCTGCCTGGAACATGGGCTGAGTGTCAAGGAAGATGTAGAGGAGGCTGGGTTCCATCTAAGCTTGGGTGATGGGTAGGAGTGCACTACCAGCCAGGGACAAGCAGCCATAAAGCCACACAGGTCAGAAGAGCACGAGGCATCTGGAGCTTGTGAATGCTGTGCTCCAGGTGAGTGGGTGTGGCCGGAGGCAAGGCTGGAAAGGTGTGACGAGGCAGAGCCTGGAAAGCCTTCAGTGACATACCAAGGAGTCTATATTTACCCTGCAGGCAATGGGCCAGCATGGAAGGATTCCAGGTGGAGAGAGGCACCATTTCATACTCTAAGTTAAGACCAAAGATGTGAATAATTATTTGGGAAGAGACTGAGGAACAGAACCAAGATGGCACAAATCTAATGCAAATTTTGGGCAGTAAGGTTACAGAATTCCTGCCAAGGAATGAAATGACATAGCTTCAAATCCAATTTAAGTTTGCACATTAAATATATTTTCAAATAAAATGTTATTTTAAAATAAAATAAAATGCTTCAAGTTTCCACAAAATTTATAAATTGGTATGATGTAGGCATCTTATACATCTAGGAAAACTCTCTTCCCCATGAATTTTCAAATACTGAAGTTTATTTTGTAACTCTGGGAAAACCTCCCTCTCTCTACCTTCCTCCTTATCTGGTCCACCAACAAATTCTGTCACTGAAATGGACAAAAACAAAACAAAAAACCAACCAAACGAAGAAATACAAACAATCAAGCCCTTGGCCTCAAAGAAAACTTCAACTAATTTTAAAAGATTTATAGGCCATATTCTCTAGAACACAACTATAAAAGGATTCCATCATTCTTCTTTGATAACATAACTTAAAATTGTCTCCAGATCTAAGATGAACTCAAAAGTGAAATTATAAATTGTATAGCAAAGCAATTAAACAGGGGAACTTTCATATAAATTGCAAACCAGCATGGTGATGGGGACATGGTAGGTACCTGGTATTGAGTGATGAGTGGAGGATGTGAAGAGATGAATGGGAAGCTTTGACACATAGGCTAAAATTCTCATTTTGGTGGGGGTTAGTTCTCAAAATTTTGGTGAAGGTAAGAGAAGCTTTGGGAATACAGGGAAATGGACTCTTGGTACCTTTTAGAGTTTAAAATGCCATTTCTGATTTAGAAAAGCAGAGAAGAGGCCAAAAGGGAGCTGAGGGCCACCTACTTTGGAAGCATGACATTCAGTGTTCCAACAGGCAGGATTTCCATCGACTTCCCCCAGAACTTGTTTTTCCATCTGATATCTAAATGACATAGGCAGAGGACAAGAAATATACTCCAAATCTAATCATTTGTTCTGTAAAAACTAACTTTCGTATTACATTTTACAAAGCGCTTTTGTAATCACAATTGATTCTACATTGTTGATTTAGCATGACAGGTGCCTGAAGATGGCCCAAGGTGAAAATATTAACTGTGAACCAAGAAAATCTACTATCTATGTTTCTCTATAATACATACTCCATATTAGTTTTCAACTAACAAAACTGGGAGAAACCTGGAATAATGTGTGCATATTCACATACACATCTAAACCTAGACTCTACTGTGCTTTAATGTCTAGATAGCAACAAATGTTGTAATAAGTTTTAACTAAATGGTAAAAGTAGTTAACAGATATCATGAGGTGTATAGTAAAAATAATTGCAATATGGCAATATCATTGATTTATATACAAATCCCCCCCCATATGGAAGAGTTATATGATTTGGGAAAACAGTAAAAAAAATAAAATAAAATCTCTTAATAGAAATACCTAAGATTTATGAAAAAGTGGGATTAACTTAATGAACATGTACTAGTTATTAAGACACGGCCCAGGGCCCAGCACTTCATCTCACACGATAGCTTTATGTTTTACTCGTGGAAACTCATATTTACCTGTGCATTTATAACAACCACCTGGTCCCATGTTGATGAACTAAGGGAGCTTAGTGCTATCTCCACAAAATTTCTGACTCTTGGTTATAACTGAGAAATGACGTACTGTCTTATTTTGCTATAAAGCACAGTCACAGCACTCTACCATTTTGTGTGTTTTCAGGTTAAGGAAATGCTCATGAGAAAAGTCATTCTGTAAGCAATGAAGCACCCTTCCAAACATGCACAAATTATTTACACTTAATGGTCAAATTTACATATATATTCTTTTCTTTCTAATAAGGTTTTGAAATTTCTTATTTTAGGCAAAATTGTAACATTCTGACTGAACAGCAGGTATTAACAAGTGAAGACTTCAATCCAAACCCCTGAGTCCCAGCGAATGAAAGAGCAGGAATTACCGTAACATTTATACATCTAAATAGACTCTGACCACAGATGATGTGCCATAAAGCCTTCCTTCAGGATTAAAATGTCTTTGCACACCCCCAAGAAGCAAGAAGGCAGCAGATGGAGCCTCCACATCACAGATGCAGACAATGAGGCACAATAAGACGAGGTGACGGCTCCGAGCTGGCACAGTCAGCAGGGAGCTCTGCCGTTCCATAAGGCTTTGCTTCCTAGATAAGCACCTCATCTCCTAGATGACACAGTTTCACATTTAAACCAGGAAATGTAATTTCTCAAACTGAACTCTGTACCAATTACCAACATTCTCTGAGTTCCAAAGGTAGAAATCTAAACTGAGTACAATGTACCTTTGGAAGCCAGATATTTTTTTTATAGGCTCATAAATGTGATTTTAAATTATAATTGAAATACAAACCTTGCCAAAACACAAAATTCTTTGATTCACAGTGACAGGCAGAAATGGGTGGATGATGGCTAACCTGGTAATTAAAAACAAAAAAGAAGGCAATGACATCAGTGTTAAAACTTCCTTAAATGATAATTGTTTTTATAATATATATTGGTCACTCCCAATAAAAACTATTATTCATCCATTTCTTATTAGTGACTTACTCTTAAAATGTGTAAGTAAATCTTTAGCTTTCAAGACTTCATGCTTAAACACAGAGAACTTATACAATTTAGATGGGGCAACGATACTGATAAGCTAAGTAAGTTTTTCATGAACTGTTATAACACATCCCAAACAGTTATCAAAAGGCTGTTTTCATCACCAAACTGCTTTCCTACCTATACAGAATCCTCAGAGTCCAGTGGCACTTACCTGTTCAGAGAAAAATCGGAATCCCTTGTCTTCTCTAATGCATTCATAGGTCTCCCCAAGGACTGGGTTGAATGGCTTACTTCCTGCTCTGAAATAGGTGGAACAATATCCTGAAACTGCAAATGCAGCAACGAGAACCTGTTAAAACATTGAAGAAAGGAAAATAATATAGGAGAGACTATTGCCTGGTCTGTTTGTCCCTTTTTCCTCTAGATTTTACACATCCCACACTGATGGGTGTTGAGTTGATGGCACTCGTATTTTCCATTTGCACAGCATCTCCATCAACACATGGTGGAAAAAAATAAACAAAGCAAGGTTAAAGTGCTTGCATGGGGACCAGCAGGCCACTGAGGTCAAGTGTTCTCTTCACTCATATGTCCACCCAATTTATGGGTGTCATAGAGTTCAAAGGTTCTGAAACCCAGTTTATAGGTTTCATGTGCACAATCTTAGCATCATGTGCAGGGGGGCCTGTGGCTGCTGGTGCTTTGCAGAGGGCAGGGCAAGTTTTCCTCAGTCATATGGAGTAAAGGGCAGAGTACAAACAGGAAATTACTTTCTCAGACCTAAGTTCCTGAACAGATGGGCTATCTTGGCATTCAGGAAAAGCTGATAAAGCAGGGTAAGGTATGCCTTATACCTCTAAGGAGCATGCTGCCTTTGCATCCTAGATTTAGAAACACTCTAGACCACGGAGAAGCCACAAAATGTGTATCTTCCAGTAAAGGTGTCTAGGACTTTTGGGCTCTGCCTGATTTATGCAAACAGACCAATTCCTCGCTTACCTATGCAGTAAGAATGCTATGCAAAAACCATTTCCAGAAGGAAATGAATTCTGGCTTAGCCCAGGTCTAGAGTTGGCAAATCCCTGAAGGGCGCTTCTCTTTTATTACCATGCGCTCGTAGGGATCGTCAGTTTCCGATGCCTTGTCCAGAAGCTCACTGTATTCCATTTCCTCGCAGAGATGCTGCAGAGTGTTGAGTGGCTCGTTTAGCTCCACAGGCATAGAGACTTTGGATAGGTCTTTCCCGATGTTGTTCCTCAAGATATTCCACAGGTTAATGTTACTGGTGTCAGGGCAAGGAGCTGGCAGACACGTTCGACGCCCGTTTCGGAAGGCCCCTCCTGTGAGCTCCCCATTCAGGACTGGAAGAGGGAGAATCACAATGAAAGATGCTTTTCTGATTTCATAAAATCAAGAAGGGAAATAACTCTTTCAAATAATTCTGACTGTGATACATTTCCTGAGCCTTCGTTATACTCTCTCAAGAGTAAGTGGAATTATTTCAAACAAGGTTACTAACAAATGCACAAAACATCAGTGTATAGTGTTTTTTTTTGTTTGTTTTTTTTGAGACAGAGTCTTCTTCGTCACCCTGGGTAGAGTGCAGTGGCATCATCATAGCTCACTGCAACCTCAAGCTCCTGGGCTCAAGCGATCGTTCTGCCTCAGCCTCCTGGGTAGCCGGGACTATAGGCGCATATTACCACACCTGGCTAATTTTATATTTTTTGTAGAGACAGGGTCTCACTCTTGCTCAGGCTGGTCTCAAACTCCTGAGCTCAAGTGCTCATCCTACCTTGGCCTCCCAGAATGCTAGGATTACAGGCATGAGCCACTGCGTCCAGCCAGTGTATAGTTTTTAAAGGAGGTGTTACATATATTCAAATATCATTCAAGAAAAGACAAGTAAAATTAAAAAAAAAATTAAATCTACCTAATAAGAACTTAAACTTTTGGTTTGAGCAAGAGGTGAAAGTTTTTCACTTAACCATTTCCCTAACAAAATTTTCAACCATTTACCTCAACAGATTATACAAAATTAAAATTCATTGAACAATCAACTGCAAAAAGAACAATTAGTGTGTGTGTAGGGAAATGCCTATTCATTAAGTCACCAGTGTTGTAATTTGGCATATAGATAGAACAACCTGGAAGCTCAAATGATGCATACTTTGCCGAGAAATATTGTCCGCAACACTGGTGTTGTCTTCAGATATATTATCACTCACATCACTGATGTAAGACTCATCATCTGAAGCCTAAGGAAGGGAAAAACAAGGAACACAGAAGGGTCAGAATTCTTGTTCAGTCTTGAAAGCTCAGATAATCCAATGATATAACAAAAACATCACTCCAATGAAAAGCAGAGGTCATGGTGGGAAATGTATTTGGCATATGTGCAAGGAACATTTGAGGGTCTTACGTAAGCTAGGATATAGGATCACTAGAAATGAGCCTTGGTCTTTAAGTAACTCCCTGTTTTAGTTGGGGCAAGAGGCTGGGAAAGGCCAGTATAGACCCAGAAATATTTCAGTATAATACACTAATAATGTACCTAAAAGAAGACCCTATGACTCTGTCCAGAGAAAATAATATTTGCACCGGCTGTTGGAGAATGAGTAAGAGTTACCCAGTCGTTAGAAGAGGGAGAAGCGCAGAAGAGGGGAGAGTGTGCAAAGGCAAGGATTGCAGAGAGAAGCATTTATCCCAGGAGTGTGAAGATGTTGAGCGTGGCTAAGACAGAGGGTGGGGAGCTCAACTGTGATGGGCGTTTCATGCCAACATAAAGGGTCCTCCACGTCCAATCCTATGACTTAGTAAAACCAACAGAAATGCAAGGGAATACTAGAGTCAGATTTAGTTTTCAGGAAGACACTTGACAGCTTTCCTTAGCGAGGCCACACACTAGGTTACTGCAAAGATCCAAGTAAGAAATACTGACAGCTTAGATTCAGATGGCTGCAGCGAGCAGCTTTCACTAAGTAAACTGCATTGGTAGATAACACATAAAGAGGATTTTCCCTCAGTTATGGAAAAATGTTACTGTAAGACAGCTACTGCCCAGATGTTTCTGTGCTAGTGCTAGAGACACTGTGGTTAAATCTCTGCCTTCATGAAACTTACACTCTAGTGGGGGAGACACATAACAAACAAATAAAATATATGAAATATATATTTTGTTAGATAGTGATAAGTGTGAAGGAAAAAACAATAAGGATGGAAGGATATAAAAGGTTAGAGAAGAAGGGGAAATGGTAACTCTAAACTGTAGAAGGGGCAGCCACTGTATTCTTTCCAGAAGGTGACTTTTGAGTAAGGGACTAGATCGAGGGAGGGAGCTGAACATGCGGATTTTGGGGGCAAGTGCTCCTGCCAGGGGAAGGGCAAGTGCAGATGCCCAATCTCCTTGGGAGGTGTAGTGTAGAACCTGCAGCTTGAGCCTCCCCTGCAGCTGGTGCCAGGACTCGTACAGGTACAGGTGCGAGTGGGCATATCGCCAGGTGGGCAAGGGGGGCTTGCCACACCTGTTGGTGTGAAGACGTAAGGGGCCTTCTGGGGGACCTCATCACAAGGGAACCCTGTAACCAGACCTTAGCTGAAGGGGAGGAGCATTGGGCTTATCTCCTGGTCTAGCACCTTCAAATACTTAAGACTGTGTGTTGTGATAGAGAAGTTGTAAGAAGTAAAAACAATGATTTTATGAAAACTTGTAAGATACAGGGCATGAGGAATGGCTGTGAAGTTCAATTCTTTCCAGTGTGGGCTGTAGGAAAGAGTCACTCTGCTTGCTACAGCAAGGGACACAAGGCGTCTTTAGCAAACGGACAACTCCAAGAGTCACTCCTTTGGCTGCTGGAAGGCTCCTAAAGAAGAGAGGTGGCACGAGGCTGCAGCTGACAGCAGGAATCAGACCATAAGGGTCTTTGTTTTAACAGTTAAGGAGTCTAGATTGTTAGCCCGAGGACACTGGGGAATACGGACATGATCACATTTGCTTTTTAGAAAGATTTATCAGGTTGCCCAGTAGAAAATGCATCGGAGGGGCCCAGATGGGAGGCCAGGATGCCAGTTACGGGATTGGGAGGGTAATCTAGGCGTGGAGAACATGGAGACTGGATTGCAGCAGCGGCAGTGAAGCTGCAGGAAATTGTACATGTAGGTGACAGAAGCTACACGATCTGATGAGTGAACTAAGGTAGGTGCTAGTAAAGGAAAAGAAGGAATGAAGGAAAATACTGAGGCGTTCGATGTGAACACGGGGGTACAAGAACACTAAGATAGGCGATATGAGAGGTGTAGCAGGCTGGGTTTCTTTCCCCCCTGCGTGCGGTAGTGGTGGTGTGTGTGGAAGAGGCTTGTTGATTAACTCTTTTCTGGATATGCCGAATTAGAGGTTCTGTGAGCACCAGGTGGCAACGTCGAACAGATAGCTGGTTACGTGGTCCCAAGCCGACTCTTTCTCTCTCCAGACCAGCTCTGTCCTTGAACTTTAGACTTGACTATTCAAATGCTCAACAGATAATTCCACTGAGAGGTCTGACAAACTCGTGATGCCTCAAAGTGAACGTATCATCTCCACGCACCGCTGCCCTATGCCTCTTCAACCTCACTCTGTCACCCGGTTCATTCTCCCC
Source organism: Cheirogaleus medius (assembly GCA_008086735.1). Lineage (NCBI taxonomy): Eukaryota > Metazoa > Chordata > Mammalia > Primates > Cheirogaleidae > Cheirogaleus > Cheirogaleus medius. The sequence goes on along the minus strand of VBSM01001562.1, from coordinate 23,789,293 downwards.
CACCCCTCACTCCACTCCCAGGGTGGCTCTACCATGTTGCCTAGACTCATGCAATAACCTGCTTCACATCCTCTTCACTTCTGTGTCCCCAGTGTCTAGTGCAAGTGGTACATGCATGTGCTGGGTGTGCCCCAAGAGCTTGGAAATGGGAAAATAAAGTTGCTTTCTGAGAGATAAGCTCTAAAGTCATCAGATGATGGGTCAGAGCTCAGACAATATGCAGTCATGTTTGACTATAACCTGATAGAAGAAGGATGAAGGACTTGTCAAGAGAGCTCAGAAAAGCAAATTCTGGTAGCATGCCCACAGCATGTGGTCCCTAGGGGTGCATGCTGGCAGTCACAGATACCCAGGCCATGTTGCAGAGCATCCCTGTGATGGAAAGAGAGTATGGAGCTGTAACATTTTGGCCCTCCTAGCCTTAAGTTTGTTCGACTCAATTCTCCTGTTCCCATTCCTTGCTCACCAAGCAACCTGCTGACTAGAATCACAATCTGCTATGCAGATTTGCCTATAGGAAACAAGGCACTAACTAGCAAGATGATTATTCTGTCCATCTGACAGTATTAATTGTCATTACAAATAATTAAACTAGCACTCTGGCCTGTGAATGGGAGTCTCTGAACCTGTTAATGCCTGCCTTGGGATCTGGAAGGCAGGTGCATGCCTTGGTATGCTGACAAACTCAGTACCTGACAAAAGAATTCTATTTTACTTTTCTCCCATTATAAAAGTGATATGTGTTTATTATTTCTTTCTCATGTCTGCTTTATCTTTGTTTCTAAAATCACTCATAATTTCAAACATCCAAAAACAACTACTACTAATTGTCAGGATGTTTCCTCCCAATCTATTTTCTATGCATATGGAAATAACATTCAACAGCTATTTCATTTCTTTTTTGTAAAAATGCAGTACAGATTTGCAATCCCAAATGACAAAATTCTTAATCAGCTGTGTGGGAAAGAGTTTGGCTGCTTCCCTCATGCATGGGGGGTGGGGGGGCAAAAAGCCTAGACTTATCCACTATGTAATTCAGCCATATAACAAAAAACCACTTGTACCCCCAAATCTATTTTAATAAAAAAATCAAAATATTCTTGACTAAATTTCAGTAAAAGAACTAATTTCTGCAATGTGACCAATGAAGAGGTTCCCTGTTTCTCAGACCTTGCCAAGAATTATGAACGTGAAGAGTAATCCAATAAAGTTTTTATGATAGCCAGAGGCTAACCTCTAACCTCCAAAATCATAATTACTCAAGTAGATATATGCTAGACATTATCCTTCTAAGCTTGAATTCATGTTCCCTGGCAAAGACGTATAATATTTATGTGTCTGTGTGTGTCCATGAATAGTGATTTTCTAATCCTCCCATACTTCTACATTTATTAGTCAGCCTCCTTCTTATAAAGAATTCTGTCATAAACTATTTAGTTACCCTGAAATATGAATCATTGAAGACAGAATAAATGTTTGGTTCTTTCCCTTAATTCATCAAATTTAAATTCCTTGTGCTCAGAAGTGCTCAATAAATGGGAACTGATATAGTTTGCATGTTTTAAGCATTGCCACAATTTGGGCATCTTATTGTGATGTAAACAAACAAACAAACAAACAAACAAAAAACGACCAAAAATTTCCATAGTCTTATTTTCTTTAACTCAAACTCATAGTCACAAGCAGTTGAAGCTGACAGGTCAAGGAATCTTACCTCGTTCTCAGATGAACTTGCAGAGAGGAGCACCTCTTGGGCGTCAAAGAACTCAGAAACAGACTCTGACATGGAGAGGCGGCTCTCATTGGCTACTTGCTGTGACAGGGGGAGACTGACATGAATTTGCTCACCAGCCTGTAGGAGAGAGAGAAGTACATGCTGTTATCATTTTCTCTCCTGTTAGAATAGTTACTCCTTCAAATTAGCTAGATCGCTACCCTTTAACATTATGTGTTAAAAGAGTGGTGACCACAAGTAATTTTCACTTGCAACTCAGTAATGATCACTGCATAAGTTTCCTTCCAATATGTCTAAAGACTCCAAAATGCATAGTTCAGAGATACTGGTACCGTGTCTTGATTGTAAATTTATGCTCAATTGATATTAAGTGGAATTTAACAGGTTAAGCCCCTATTAACATCCTAAATTGATTATAAAGACATGTTCATTCTCTTATTCTTAGGGCTGTCATTACTAGTCATATTCTAACCACTAAACCTCAAGAAGTATTTGTAGAAACTACTAGTAACATGCTAAGAAAACAATCTATAAGACTAATTTTCTTTCATGCAAACATATGAAAGCTGAGCATATAAGACCAATTTTTGAGACAGAATATATAAAAGTCATTTTCCAATTTGACTGTGAATTTTAATCAATGAAACACATGACTAGAGTACCGAACCTTATTTCAAATTGTACTTTTATTCAATAAGTGATAAGTATTGTTTTTCAAGGAAGCTATTTAAGTTTCAATCAGAAATATATGTAAGAGAACTATAATGTATGTACTCTAGTGTGCATTTCAGGCTGAAAAGAAGATTTTGACTGAGATTATTAAATAATTTTTGAATGACAAATTTTAGAATTACTCCTAGACTTTGGGCAGTTGAGTGAATGTAAGTGTTAATAGAGAAAATGCAGCCAATGGAGATGAATGGATGTAGGGTGGACACCTTTAGACAAAGATAAGCTGTCTTGTTAAAAGAATAATATTTCCTAAGCAGTTCAACCTGTGAACCTGTAGATTTCTAGTAAAATATATGTTTTTGGTGCAAATATTACTTTAGCATTATCGATAGTTAAAACTCTCATCTTATTATATGTACCACTGTATATAAAACTCTAATATTACTGTTGAAAAGTATAAGTTCTCATGGCTATAAAATAATAATTTTATAAACAGTCATAAACAGAATCACACTCTTAAGTTTAGCCCAAACACTGAATGTTCTTCTATTCTCTCACTATTTCTTCAGTCTGATAAATGGAATAATAATATCACCTACCTCAAAGGGTTGTTGAGAATGTCAAATGAGATAACACATGCAAAATATTAATGGTTAGCATAATACCCTGCACATAGTAAGCATTCACTTGACATATATATGTTAGCTATGAATTATCATCACCAGCAGCAGTAACTGCAGCAGCATCATTAGTATTAGCAAGGTCAGGGGACTTCTCTCTAGATAGGGCTTTCAAAACAAACCTTAAGAAAACTTTTATTTAGCAACTTCTCAACTAAAAATGTTTTCTATAAAAACATTTCATTGGCCATTTGATGATAATGAACATTTCAAATGAAGAATGAGAAAGATACAGAAAATTAACAAGCTGAAGGAGATATATAAATATTCAATGGCACCAGGTGAACACAGGAATAAAGAAAAATATTAACAGATACTGATTGCCAAGAATAAATGATGTCAAACTCATATACATCCTTTACTTCGAAGAAGGCTGAACTGTCAGCAACAGAAATATTTATGGATAGAATCATATTAACAGTGAAAGAACTGTATAAAAATAAATAAAAATATGCAGCAGATTTAGATGCTATAAAATAGGTACTCTACATCTATTAAAAATGTGTCTTACCTCATCAGGGCTAGGAATAATATTTACACTGACAACCTGATCACAAATAATAGACTCTGAATGTATTCTGTTCAACCGACTCCTTAGCTCAGCATTCTGGTTGAGTGCCTTAAAATAACAAAAACCGCACATGTAATTTCAAATTAATAAGTAAGCGTAAAACAGAACAAGCACACAAGTACAAGTTGGACAACAATGTCTGTGATGCTTTTAGCTCTAACTTTTGGAATCACCGTGAGCCAGATCCTATCATTAAGAAGAAAACAAATGGCTCAGAATTAAGGTATTTTTTGTAATATAAGATCATTATTTTGTATGTTAGTGGGCTGAAAGAGTTAATGGATTTCATAAAATGATTTATGGAATTTTCTCCTCCTTAGAGTCAGGCCCATTACATCCAAGCTCAGTCTACCACCACATATATATTACATTTTGCAGCTTGGGATGAAAACTATTGATTCTTTAAATTTTTTTTTGTTCAAGTTTCTAAAGTTTGGGAGTCATTTCAAAGCCAGGGAGTTATCTTAAAAATTATTTGGAAATGGAATGAACAATGAACTGGTTTTAGTTTACAGAATTATATTTTAGTCTGGTTAAAGAAAATAGCTGTATTTTCATTTTCCAGGAGTACATAATTAATACATATGACAGTGCAGCAGAACTAACTCAAGTATGGACAAAAAGGTGTCTTCACTGAACAGTATAGACATTGACAACCATAATAAAGAGCGTAATACTGAAAGCAAACTAATTCCAAGTTATCTACATCACATTACTTTCGACATACTTAAGTTAGCACCAGGAAAACACTACTTGCTACAGTACAGTTTAGGACATGGAGCAATTGCATTTATTACAAGAAGAGAACAGCCTTACAAAAGCATGGCTTCCCTACAGGAGAAGGGAACACACAGGGAACCATGTGTTTCCTGTGGACAAAGGAACAGTGAATCCTCCAGGAATGCACACCACATTGACGTATGGGAATATGTTCCATTTATAGTACACAGATGTAGCTAACTAGAATTCTATCAAGCCTCAAGTAAATAGAATTCTATCAAGCCTCACTTTTGTGAAGACAAGGCCCAGTGAAAAGATGGACAACTTCCTTTCCTTCTCATTAAAATCAGCAATTAGTAAGATGGAGGTGGATGTTTTAGAGTAGAAGATAAATGTCTAGGCTTAGTAAAGAGGGCATCTGCCCCAAGGAATGGGCATCCTGCTTCATTCAGAGTCAACGAATACAGTAAACCAATGCATATACAAACATAATATCAAAACTACAACGCTGTACCTATTAAAACACCCGGGGTAAATACAAATTAGTTAAACTCTCCGCTTGTGCAGAGCAGCGCTTACTCTTTGAGCACGGAGCACAGAACAGCCTCTCCTCTCCTTTCTCCCTCCTGGTTCCCTCTTCTTCCCTCGGTTCAACTGAGCTTTTGCTTTTTGAGGAGAGAACTGTTCACTCCAGCTTTTGGCTTTTGTTTAAAGCCTTTAGAACAAGTTTGTAAAATATGCCAAATGATCCACTTGATTCTGGTGGGCTGTCAAGTACTGATGGATTAAAGGTGGATACAGATCTTGCAGTCATTACATTTGGACATAGGAGGAAATATGTCTCTGGCTATCTGAGAAAACAGGGATATGTTAAGAAAAAAAGTGACAATGTTCTTAGTAAATAAACCATGTGCCTCAAAGGAAGAATCCTAATAGCTTTTCATCTTACAAAAATACTCAGGATCATTTTTCTTGGAGTAAAATCTCAAACACGTAGAATTTGAAAAAAAAATACTGCATCATTCTTATCCTTTGTGACTACTACAGACAGGCTTATTTGCTCATTATTTCCCTGCCTAGAAGTATATGTAAAGTTGTCTTAGCTATTGAAATATTTGGAACCAGATATATTGTGCCGCCATGTAAGTGGGAAGCCTCACAGCAAGTTGCTCGATGGTTTTAATTGCAGAATCACAGTCTTTACCTGAGGGGTTTATACAAACTTCAACTAATGGTTCCTCCAAAGTGACTGTTATACCTTCTCTTGCTATTAGAACAGTGTGAACAAAACAACCCCACAAAAACTCAAGGGCCAGGATAAGTAATGGTCTTCTTCAGAGTGGAAATATTATACATAGGTCTGTCATTTACAGGTAAAGTTGTAGAGTTGTTTGCTCTGGATGTTTAAAAATATTAAATTCTCCACCGGGCACGGTGGCTTACGCCTGTAATCCTAGCACTCTGGAAGGCCGAGGTGGGAGGATCACTCAAGGTCAGGAGTTTAAGACCAGCCTGAGCAAGAGTGAGACCCTGTCTCTACTAAAAATAGAAAGAAATTAGCTGGACAACTAAAAATATGTAGAAAAAATTAGCCAGGCATGGTGGTGCATGCCTGTAGTCCCAGTTACTTGGGAGGCTGAGGCAGAAGGATTGCTTGAGCCCAGGAGTTTGAGGTTGCTGTGAGCTAGGCTGATGCCACAGTACACTAGCCTGGGCAACAGAGCAAGACTCTGTCTCAAAAAAAAAAAAAAAATTTAAATTCTCATTTAAACTCTCATCTCATTCAATATTCATTAAATGTGATCCTGCCTACAGGTATGTGTGAAGGGCACACAAGATAACCTCTAGCCTTTAATATCAATAGGAAATGAACTACCGGTAAAAGCTTTTTTTGTTTGTTTTGTTTTGTTTTCTGAGCATAATTTATTATTTTTCTTGGATGTGATGTGAAAAATAAAAAATCCTGGCCTGGGAGTCAGAGGATCAGGTTCTCTTGATCTCAGGACTAAGTGGTCTTAACCAAGTTACTTAACCTTTCTAGGCCTCAATTTTCTCAAATGAAAAATAAAGGAGTTGTATCAGATGACCTTTAAAGTCTCTTTCAAATTTGACTGAAACACATGGTCAGTGCTTGCACAGTGCCTCTTGGTTATCATTATGAAGATCAGCTACCGTCCAGATAGTGTAAAATTAATTCTGGTTCTTGGGATTTTCTGATGTTTATGTTATAGTTAATGGGAGTTGTCTATACTTTCAGAAGCTGATCATAAGTATTTGGTGTTCTAATAAGAACATAATGAAGATATTTTTACATTATATGCAAAGTTTACTTTGACATTCACTGGGATGGTCCGGAGAGAGATTTTTGTTACATATGTCTTTACTTAACTCTATCATTGTTGAAAACCTGTTCTCTCCTCAATTGGTAGCCAAAGAGTAGCATGGGAGTAAAAGAGCGAAATCTTGGTTAACGTATTTCTTATTGAGATGACAAATAACAGAAATATTTTTAATTTTAAATATTTTAATTTAAATATTTAATTTTAATATTTAAATTTAAATATTTAATTTTAAATATTTTTACATTTTTCAAACTTCAAAACTAAATTTTTTGAAATGATTGCTAATACTTAAAACCAAAGATCTATCATAGCTTCCCACTATGGGTAAGGAATTATAATTTACTGCCAAAATATTAATACTGTGCCAAAATAGTTTGGTTCTAGTTTAAGGATATGATAATGTATTTTACTAGTTCTTATTTTAATCATTTTCAGAATTGAGACAAAAGTAGACAATTCAATTTTGCTTGTACTGTTTCAAATCATATGTTAAGCATGTTGAATTCAAAGCTTAAAGTTTAAAAGAAATAATTTTATTAATAATATATATGCAGTGGTAGAAAAGAAGCTGTTGCACAGCACAGAAAGCATGGCTATGCAGACTGCGCCAACTCTGGCAACCTCCATGGTGGACGGTGTAAGCTGACAACTGAGCATGCAACGGCCCATTTCTGCGCGTCTTCCCCGGGCCCGCCCCTCCTTCTGCCTTGACCATACGGATAGTTTCTGAAGTTTGCTACAACCAAGTGGCATGAGTTTTGTGGTATAGTGCTCTCAGGTAGTGCTCAGGACCATATTTACTATTTCCCTCCCTGAAACTCAATTATTTTCTCTGTAATAATAAAATGGAAACCTTGGGAACACTGAGGCATTAAGGTATTGTCAGGGAAATGATGCTCTTTGTGATAATTACCAATAAAAGGCCCAGAAGATGGCATAATTCATGTAAAGAATATACCCAAGGAGAGTGAATAGCTGCATAGCAAGGAAAAGGAGGCAGATCACCAGTCATTCACACTAGCAAACGAACAAGAAGAGCTACGGAGGTATCGCTCTATTAGTGGCATACAGGACCAAAGCCTAAGAGGAAGAAAGCACCTTGAAGCTAGGAATTGTGCCTGGATTCTTCACTAGGCAGGTTTTGTGTGTATTCTCACTACTTGCTTTAGCGAGCTCAGATTACGCTAAAAACTTCATAATGCAAATTCATTTCCCCATGCCCTGTGTTCCTCATATACGCTCTGGTCTAATATATCCAGGAACACACAGTTCCTTTCTCATTTATCAAAGAAGTCACCGTCTTGAAGATCTGAGCCAGAATCAATGACCTGAATCCCCTCCTCCTTAGCTATTAACTACCATTCATCAGCCCTGGCAGACAATTCCCTGGTGAGAATTTACATTGGACTGGGTTAGACTCTGGCATAAACATTTTACTAAATGGAACTGTGGGTTCTGGGAGGAAAACATGAAAGCCTGATGGCTGGAGAAGGATATGAAACATATGGCAAGACGGAATCATCATAAATTCAAACCCTCTGGATAAAAGCAAAACTGATTCAACAGGAGTGAGAAAATGAGTATGGAAACTATCACAGCTAGAGGTGTCAAAAACCAAATCCTGGGTATCTTTAAAATCACCTTGTCTTTTTCAATTAAAAAAATACTATTATCATATATTTTGAAAATGCAAAAACTAGAAAAATAGTTTAAAAAATTCATACCCAATTATTGGTGGCTTGATCCATTTCATTCTAGCTTTTTTCCTATGCACTTTTTTCATATTGTTTAATGAGTACATAGTTTACATAATGCATCTTCCCTTTTATTCTTTGCACATAAACATTTATTTCATGTTTCAAACTCTTCATAAACATAATTTTAACAGTTGCATAATAATCAATTATTTTCTATTGTTGGGAACTTTGCTGCTACTGATTTTTACTAGCATAGATAATGCTGCCATGAGCATTATCTGTTTTCTATATTCAGCCTTAGTATGAGCCATATCAACAACTGACCTACAGGGTAAAAGGTTAAAACTTTTCTTAGGCTTTTAATAAATATTGCCAAAATATGTTCAAAATGACAGCAATTTAAAGTTGCCAGATAGCTTTAAAAAAGATATAAAGGATCTTATGAAAAATGTTTTTGTACACAAAGAATTTGGCCAAGTCTCAGGGAACTGTAGAATTTAGGAACAAACAAATACGCTCGGAACTTTTATCCTATCACAGAATATTTATTTTGGGTGTGTGAAATGCTGTGGACAGAAACAATGACAGATACTACAATTGGGATTCTAAATTATGCTACTGAGTGCCTTAAGCCAATTTTTTACTTACATTCTCATACATACCATATTTCATTGATTCTAAGATGCACATTTTCCCTCACCTTCAGTGTCTCTGAAGCACTGTGTCAGTTCAATTGACAGTAGTGGTTTTTTTTTCTCAGTAACGCCCAAAATGAAGGTACATCTAACAATTGATGGCATCTCGATTTAATGAAATACAGTAATTCTAGCTGGAATAGATGTATCATATTCTGTCGCTCACATTTATATGGGCCCAACTCCCACTGCATTTAGTACAAGCTGTGCACAAATTCCGAGGCCAAGAATCAAACTAGTAAGAGTGATAAACTATAATGTATTGAAGACAGACTCAAGTTGAGCTGAATCTTCTATTATTATGGTAATCTGGGGGTTGCCTTAGTTTTATTATGTATTATTTGATTTTGGTGTTCAGGGTACTACATTAACTGGGACATGAAATTATACCTGATGTGAAATAAAGTCATCTACAAGGGATATATGTCACATAAAATATCCTGTCCTACAGGCTTGAGTCCAACATCTATGCTGCCTCTTGGGTATGAAAGTTTATTCAAGTTTTATGGGGATAAAATAGAATTATGTATGTGTTTGTATACATATAGATCAGGGAAATGATATTACTTTAGAAGAGGAATTCATAGATTGTCCAGCCTTGCAAATTGTTACTTGCTCAAGGCAGGTAATAATTTATGTTGAGTATGTAGTGAAAAATGCTAATTTTTATCTATTTTATATGCTATGTGCCTTCCAAAAGGATGATGGAATTTGCTGAGTTGATATACTTAAAACCTACTGAAAAGCAGCATTTTAATCATTAGACATATATCAAATAGGACTTATGTCAAATAAAATATAAGCTTTAAAAATGTTAGACTACTTAAAGAAGTTATTTAGATTCAGTCTCTCTCCCTTCTTTCCTCTGTGTGGGTAGACCCGGTTTGATAACAGGTCATGAGAAAAATATCTGGGGGTTTAACTGATGATACTTGAATATGGACCAAAGATGTCTTTAGGCCACCTAAAATCACATTATAATATGAAGTTATACTAATTTAAAAACATACTCAGAACATGGAGAACAATTGCCTCAACATACTCAAGCTGTTTAGTACTTGTTCAATCTTTAGCGCCGCATTAAAAGAGGGACAGTGAAAATAGAGTTGGCAAACCAGGATGGCTGATGAGCTAACATTTCCTGCCTTCAATGTCTCCTTGTACCCTGGCTGCCTTTCCTCATGATATAAACATGCTGAGATGACTGACAAATTCCAGGGTTGACTTTTGGTCCATATATTATTTGCTGCTGAATCAGATGCCATTAACCTTTTCTGTCTTGAGAATATCAAATCTCCATCCTTGATCTCAATGGTCATCGCTTCTAAATCCTCTGAGTCTCCATCAAAGGGTCCTCTTTCTTAGCTTGTCCTTTAAATATTAATGTTCTCTAGGTCAGCATCAACACCGTTGGCCCTCTTTTATTGGACTGAAAACGCAATGCATCAACATCTGTGACTTCCCTGATACGCTGGGTATCTGCATTTTCTAGCCCAGTCCTGTATCTTGAGCTCTAGATCAAAATATCTAATTGCCTGTAGGATGGCCCACAGACGCCTTGATCTCTACAAAAGTCACTCAACATATTCCTCTGACAAACCAGTTCCCCTTGTATTCCCTCTCTTAGGGAAAAGAACTATCATATACCCGGTTATACAAGTGAAAATCCTGGACCCTGTTTTCTTATCCCTCTAACATTCAGCTGCTCTCCAAGCGATGCTCACTCTCCCTCCTAAGCGTCTTTGAAATGCACCCCCTCCTTCCACCAATGTTGGTGCTTCCTTAGTTCAGGAATATTATCTCGAACATCATAAAATATTTTCACATTATCTTGAATATCTGCCCAAGTAATCCTGCCTGAATTTCATCTACCCCCCATACTGTACTAGAGTAATCTAATATATAGAATATATGTAGCAATAGTTCCAATTTCTGGCACTATCATTCACCAGTTAAAATTCTGTAAGTCCTCCCCATTACTGTGATAAGATAAATCTAAAATCCTTTGTGTGATCCCTAATGAGCTGGTTCCTGCTTATGTAACTAGCTACTCTTAGAGGAATTCTTCCTTGTTCATCCCATGCTTCAGCCACTATGAACTGCCTGCCATTCTCCAGACATCTCTCCAGTGGCCTTATCATGGCTAGTGATTTGTTAGAAAGGAGCGAACTGCCAGCAACCCTAAATGCCTAAGCAGAGGCTGTGTTGATTTCCAAAAGGCAGTTCAGACTCAGAGGTGATGGGAATAGAGGCCAGTGAGGGTGCCCATTGGTGTGTGTGTGTGTGTGTGTGTTTATGGACACAAGAATGTGAACATTGCCAAAATGCTGTGATAACGCACAATCGCAGGCACTGAGTTCTCCAGCGGATAGGGTGTAAGTCTAATTGGGACTTAATAGTCTCAAATTGTTTTTATATCTCTTGAGGATAAAATTGAACTTTTTGGCTAAAAATACTAAACAAGAAACCAAACAACCCAACAAAAATCTATTGATACTTTAACTTTAGATGCAAGTAAATACATTTTGCTAAGGGGGGAAATATTTTAACCCAAAGGTTGCACAGTTGATAAAATTTTGCTTTATTATACTTTTGCCATGTTAGCATAAGGTCCTTCGACATGAGCTGCTGCTGTCTACTCAGGCCCAATTCAAGGCCTGATTCCTCCATGAAGCCTGATCTGTGGCTCTGCTCTCAGCTCAGGGATCTCTCGTTCCTTTGCACAAGAGTCCTGGGAATCTGTACTCCCAGCGCACCACTCTGCATGGACTACAGTGTGGTCCATTTACTATTTCCTGGGTAAATACTGCCCCTCTCACAAGTCAGATCATGAGCTTCCCAGAAACATGGCCAGGGCTACTTTTACCTTGGTGTTCCGTACCTTGCCCAGTACCTCGTATGTAGCCAGTTGAATAAAACCCAATGAATAAGTGAAGGAACAAATGAGTAACTGTTTTAACATTTCTCTTCCTAATCATTTCTAATCTCACTTGACGCCCAAATCTAGATCTCTATCTGCCGTTCTCTGTCTTACCAAGGAGCAAATGAAAGGAAGCAAGCAAGCAGGAAGCAAACGCATTTCTCTTATTTTCCTCAGTGCACGCTTTCATATCACTAAGCCCCCATCATCAATTCATCTGAAGGACATGCTGCAACATTTAGGAGGACACAAGTGTATTTTACATGTTTACAAGATGACATGTGACTACTGACTTGGCCATTATTTTGATCTTTCTGATCCATGATATTTTCAGAGTAATGATTTGCAAGATTAATTAATGTCAACAGAGTGTTCAACAGATCTGTGACGTGAGAAGATTTCAGGGAAAACCGTTAGAGTGTTTGTATGAATAAAGCCCTCTGCAGACTGGCGGAACAGTAGCTGCTTTTAACGCTCATGCTCTTGAGGCTGCTGGGTTTGCAGCTGGAAGCAGCTGGCAGCGTTTTATGGTGGATGCGGAAACTGTGGCCCAGATAACAGCACTCCATAACATGAAACTTAACACTGCAAATATGTCGACAATTCAGGTACATAAAACATGGTGATACAATTTAAGTCTAATTTTTAGGGACTGAGGGACACTATTCAAGCAGGGTCTGATCCACACGGAGAACCACTTACCCAGGATTTGCTCGCTCCTTCACTCTGATCCAAGGCACCAGGAAGTGAACAATATTTTATATAAACACTGAGTTCTCACACAAAATCACATAACAACATTGAATTCTCAAAGGAATTAAAATAAGTGCATTTATAGACTTATTAAAGAAAATATTTACTCCACACAAGGTACTCAGTGTAAAAAAGCATAAGCATAGCTTTAAAGGGTTTTTATCAGAAATTTCAACTTTGATATTGAAATTTCAACTTTTATATATATATATACACACACACAATAGAGATTTGATTAGTATTGATAAGATCAACTGTACGCTATATATTAAAATATAAAAGTCTAGCTTCAGGGAGCGTAACTTAGATAGGAAGAAAATTCCAAGAGTACAAATCAGAAAAGAAAATAGTAATCAGTAATTTTCAACAGATTATGATGTAAGGGAAAAATATTAAATGTGAAAGCTCTAGTAGGTTTTGTTCCATTTACCACTGGACTGAATATATTCTGGAACATATTTTGTATGTGTAAATCATATATATGCATGGTTCTTTTTTTAAAACCAGGGACTACCTTATAGATGACCTTAGAGATGCATAATTTCAGAAGACTGTGCCATCCCTATGACTGATCGCCTCCTGCCTCTCCATCTATTGTCTTACAGGGGTGGGGACGTGTCATGCACGTGAAAACACACAGTCTCGTATACCTGGGACAGTGACTGTCGGAGCCGTGCCATCTGTGTGCTGTGGCCTTTACTGTGATCCTGCTCAGAAACCATCTGCTTCAGCTTCTCCTTCTCTATAGCTATGCTATTAAACGCAGACTTCAAAAGAGAATGCACTGGGTGTGGAGAAACATGAGAAAGAAATGTTAAATATATCCAGAAAGAACATATAAAATTATAAACTTCTCAGGACTTAAACTCATACATAGACATTTTCTGGAAAGGCAATGTTACAGCCTAATTAAAAATCAGCCTTAAAATGGAATCTATCGGAATATTTATACTTCAAACAAATATGGCCACGGTAATTAATCAGGGTGAAAATTATGGTATTTTATACCAGACAAGCCAACATGGATTTGAAAGCAGCATAAAAAATATTAATATCCATTCTAAATATCAGTATTTAGAAATTTATTTATAATTCCTAGAAGGAAAAAGGAACAATTTTTACTTGCCATATTTCATGGTAATATCTGAGCAGTTCTATGTAGCATGAAGTTTCATGCAAATCATTTAGAACTATCCAAAAATTATTTCCCAAAAGCATGCACCCAAAAAAAGAGCATTTTATGAGTCCTGCCAATATAAAACAGGCAGCTGCTCTAGAAGTTCTGACTAGTTGTTCTCTTGGAGGTAGGAAATGATTGGATTCTAAGAATGTCACTGGCATTACTTTCTCAGCCAGGAATATCTTGATGTCAAAGTGCTTAGATTTAAAAGCAATAGTACCTGCCCCCACCCCATTCCCTGTACTTAACAACATTAGTAAAATCTGAAGCAGTCTTTAATTTTGAACTATAAAATGAGGTTGAATTTCCAACTCCTATCTTTATAATAACAGAGTTTCTATAATATTCAGTCTTCTAAAATAGGTATTTCCTTATTTGAGAAAAGTTATTTTTAAGAGAAGTGGAAAATTTTAGCACAAATACAGTGGCCAGGCTGGGCATGGTGGCTCACACCTGTAATCCTAGCACTCTGGGAGGCCAAGGCAAGCAGATTGTTTGAGCTCAGGAGTTCGATACCAGCCTGAGCAAGAGCGAGACCCCGTCTCTACTAAAAAAATAGAAAGAAATTAGCTGGACAACTAAAATATATATATATATATGTATATAAAATTTGCCGGGCATGGTGGCGTATGCCTGTAGGCCCAGCCACTTGGGAGGTTGAGGCAGGAGAATTGCCTGAGCCCAGGAGTTTGAGGTTGCTGTGAGCTAGGCTGATGTCATGGCACTCTAGCCTGGGCAACAGAGTGAGACTCTGTCTCAAAAATACATAAATAAATAAAAACAAAATACAGCATCCAAATTAAAGGAGAAAAATGGCAGGATCAGAAGGGATTCATGATCTATTGGTTTATGTGCTATATTCTGTAATCATCAGTTTAAAGGTAATAGCTTTATGGCTCTTAGAGCTCTTTTTGGGAGCTCTAAAAGCAAACTTTTCACCCATTTTAAAATTCATAATGCTTTTCAAAGAATTCACTCAACAGTCACAGAAAAGCTCTTTTTCCCCCTATTTGTGTCATCCTCAATTTCTTTCATCAATGTTTTATAGTTTTTAGTGCACAGGTCTTTCAACTCGTTGGTTAAATTTATTCTTATGTATTTTATTTTAATTAATTAATTTATTTATTTATTAATTTTGAGACAGAGTCTCACTCTGTTGCCCGGGCTAGAGTGCTGTGGCATCAGCCTAGCTTACAGCAACCTCAAAATCCTGGGCTTAAGCAATCTTTCTGCCTCAGCCTCCCAAGTAGCTGGAACTAACTACAGGCATATGCCATCATACCCAGCTAATTTTTTCTATAAATATTTTTAGTTGTCCAGATAATTTCTTTCTGTTTTTAGTACAGATAGGGTCTCACTCTTGCTGGTCTCGAACTCCTGACCTTGAGCGATCCTTCCTGCCTCAGCCTCCCAGAGTGCTAGGATTACTGGCATGAGCCACCACGCCCGGCCTTTATTTTATTTTTTGATGCTATCATAAGTGGGACTGTTATCTTGGTTTCTTTTTTAGCTAGGTTGTTGTTTGTGTATAGAAATGCCATGGAGTCACATAGGTAATAAAATGGTTACTATAGTGGGAACAAATTAACATATCCATCATCTCACTTACTTACTTATGTATTTGATTTTATATTCTGTAACTTTATTGAATTCATTTAATAGTTCTAATAGTTTTTTAGTGGAATCTTTGGGGCTTTCTACATACAGAATCATATCACCTGCAAATAGATATAATTTTACTTCTTCCTATCTGATTTGAATACCTTTTATTTCTTTTTCTTGTCTGATCGCTCTTGATAGTATTTCCAGTACTAAGTGGCGAGAGCGGGCATCTCTGTCTTGTACCAGATCTTAGAGGAAAAGCTTTCAATTTCTCCCCTTTGATTATGATTGTGACCAAATACACAAAGCTTTCCTGGGGCTGCCTTCAAATGTATTCATCTTTCTTTAGCAGCTGTGTTATACTCACATACTCAACCCACGTATTTGTTGTCTCATTCTACCTGCTATACCCACTTCCCACGAAGTAAAAGTTACTGGCTGCAAATCTATGCTATTATATAAACAAAATAACATTGCTCTAGTCTAATAACATCACAAGGAGTAAAACAGCAGGTGAGAGAGAGTTGGCCTTACAGAGACTCAACTGAGAAATCTATTGAAGAAAAGGCATACAATTATTTAGCTTATTTGTTTTAGGACTATGGAACTGATGAAATACCTGCTAGCACATTTTGCTAATGGTTTCAGATCTCAAATTTTGGTTAAGTTCAACATTCCTAGAGATGCCCTAAGTATGCCTCCTTTCCCTGAGCCACCAGGCTCTGGAGTATTAGAGGGCACTTGAGATGTTCCATTTGACACATACATTCGAGAATATTTCATAACCTCCTACCAGCAGCCCCAGGGGAAACAAATGGGATGAATTAACAATAAGGGGTTAGCGACCAACAGCAACACAATGTTTATATTTCTCCAGGAGATTTTGAAAGACAATGGCTGAGAAGGTACTACCTTAAGTCCGAAAATGAACTTCAGTGGCTGAAAGATAAATACTGCAGCAGTAAAGGGGCCGTTAATTTTGGAGTCAAGACTCTTCTTGTCAAACATGGACAGAACTGCTCAGTCCACCATACTCTACTCTGCTTCTTATTTATCATAGATGCTCTCTGTGGCTAATGATAACCATTTAATTTATACAATAAGACTTATTAAAAATTTAACATAAAAAAAGAGACTTAAAGGTGGGGTTAACTTCCCCTTCCCTCAAATCTGCACTGGCCTATGATGCTTTGACCAGTAAAATACATGCTGTGCCAGTTCCAGAGCTGGCCTTGAAGAGGAAGAGCAGCTTCCACCCCCAGTTTCTTGGGGCCCTAAGCTGCCATAGAGGGGAAGTGGGGAACAGTTCTGTGCATCCTTCCAGCCGTCCTGCCAATGTGCCAGGCACATGAGGAAAGCCAGTCTGAGTCTTTCAGCCCAGCCCAACCTGTGGCTGAGAATCAGTAGTAAGTGAGCCTTGTCCAGGATACATGGCACAGAAGCTTAGCTGCATAGCTGCACTCTGCCTGGATTCCTAACCCACAAATTTTAAAGTACAGTAAATGAGTGCTGTTTAATTAAAAAAGACTCAAACAGAATCTATTTTTTTCCTTGCTAAGGATAACCAGAAAATATGTATTAAATGATAACTAAGAAACATTGGGAAAAAAAGATGTTGAGTAGTAGTATCCTGCTGGATTGCCTAGAATAACAATTTTTGTCTTCCCCCTCTTTCATAACACTTTATTTAGTCAAAACTGTAAACAGTCATGTTTATTTTCCCAACAGGCAGGCCCCACGTCCTGCTGCATTTTGTATATAGAACTCCAACCACTACACGCAGCCGTTTAATCTTTCTACCATTACCACACTGACAAAGATAAAAGAATAGAGGATAATCTTTTATCAAAGAAAAGAGGTTCTTGAAAGGGTGCATATATTTGTTGTTACCTTTCTGTGCAATTAGACAAAATTCTTCTTGCAGCTTTGTATAATCTGTTGAACTTTCTAGAGGGTCAGTGAGATGGCTAGGGGGAGTCTGAAATTCAATATCTGCACAAAGGTTGGGGTTGGAGGAATGCAAGCGAACTGGTGACATGGTAGCACTGAAAGGAACCTGAAAGGGGAAGACACAAATTATTAAAGAACATTAGTGCATTGTTCCACCTGCTCCTACATAGAAAAGATCTCTCCCATTCTTTAAAATAATAGATTCCTCTCTGATGACACACTCGGAGACACTCAGTTCTCATTTATTTTGTAGGTGATTGGGGTGGAAAGAGGGAATCTCATTTCCCATAGCTGATTTAGGACTGTTGCGGACTCACTGGTTTTCTCTGTTACAGAGAGAGATGACTACAGAATGACAGAAAGAAAAGGCACAATCCCAGATAAGCTTCAACTCTGAACCCACAACTGCACCTCAAAAATAACTGGCAGAAAACAGCAGTCTGAACTGTGAGGCAACTGACCTTCTCCTACAAAGTCTGGGCTACTATGCTCACTTCCTTGAGCCTGGAGCAGGATCTTACTAAACACGTAAAAATTCAAAAAATGCATGTACCAAAAGATTCACTTGCTCTGGGGCCATTAGATAAAACACAAACCAATCTTAATAGTAAATGTAATAATGGCTTAAAGAGACTCCCAATTATTTTTGAAAGTGATTTATTAAAATATATATTAGTAAATGAAATATATATTATGTAAATCTCTATAGTTTACCTTTATATGTTGCACACAACTCTGTTACATATACAAACATGGCTTATGAACTGTCTAATAGTAAAAAGCGATAAGTAGAACAAGTCATATTACTATAGATTTTCCCAAGTGGCTACAGGCACTTCTCCACTCAGCCTGGATCTGGACAAGGCTTGTGATGGGTGGACGCAAACCACCTTTTCCTCCCCTAGATGAAGGGCTTTCCTGAGCATTACGAATGCTGTCAGCCAAACATTCTTGGAAAATGAAAGTACCAATTCTTCTTGCAAATCAGATCACTAGAAATGTCTCCCTAATTCTTACTGCATAGCTATTCATGCAATTATCTTCAAGAACCAGACTCTCAGACTCCACCACAAGTTGAATTTTGTGTAATTGAAATGATAATTCACACCCCCATCTAACAGAAAATACGCTGTAGGAGGAAGGAACAAATACCCTGTCTGATGGGTATGTACGTCAGAACCACTTCTTTTTTTTTTTATTTAAATTTTTTACTACCAGATTTGGTGAGAGAAAGGGGATAGAGGGATAGGACACTCTCTCTCTGTGAATATGGGGGACAGATGGAAGAGATAGAATGAACCAAAAACTCTGGCCTGAGCTGCAGTTTGAGGGCAGTTGAGACAGAAGGTCCTTCTGATGTCACACTGCCCTAGCAGGGAGTTATTTATCTCAAAAGATAATCAAGGGTTACTGGGGAAGGAAGTGAGCATTAAGCTCTCCCTCAAATTTAGCTAAGCTAAGCATGTTAATATATGTCATCCAAAGCATTTGGTATGTGCAGTTATCAAAGTAACTCTACATCATCGTCTGTGGGGGACTTGCCACAATGGGCTGGGAGAGTCAGCAGCTTGTTTGTCTTACCTGGCTCTGTGTTTCTGGTTATTCTAGATTTGAGACACAAAAGTGGGAAATAAACCATTTGAGAAAATGGAGTGCTGGGGGTTAATAATTTGCTGGAATCCTGAATAGGTAGCTTTATGATAACAATAACTGAAGTCACTTTAGGATACCCACAAAGGAGTGGGATTTATACAGAAGAATGCTTGTAGATAGATAAAGAAAATTCTGACCTTCATTGTGGTGGTGCTAAATCTAGAAAGAGCAGTCACCCCATAGTCCTGTAAGAGGGCCACATTAATCCACGGGAAGGTTGGTGGAGATTAGAAGGTCATAGGGAGAGACTGTAAGTTGAAAAAAATAGGTTTTCAGGGAGCTTTGAGAAGTAAGGATTCAGTTTCCTGATACAAGGAACTAGAAAAGCATTAAGAAAAAGAAATGTGGGTGTTTGGTGATGGAAAATTTAATGTGTCGCGGATCATGGAAAAGGGTTTTATCTGCACTCTGGTGGCCACAACATTCCAAGGACTCCTACGGCTTAGAAGAGGAGTCTCTTCTTTGAGTGAGAGGGGAGGGGTCTTGGGAGTTGGGGGACAGGCTGCACAGGGAGCCATGCTGCTGGGAAAACCCAGGGAGTCAAGGAAGGACCCAGACTCGTCCTTGAGATAAATTATTACCTCTCTATTAAATGTTCGAGTTGGATCCTGGGAAGAAAAACATAAGTTACAAATCTATATTTGGAACATAATGGAAGCTTAAATAGGCTATTAAAACAGTGAAAGTGGTTATGTATATTACCCACAGGGAAGGGGACTTGGAATACTCCACCCAAATTGAAATCAAACAGTTCCCTGGGAAATTGAGAATGAATTTTCATATATTCCTGGCTGAAAATGTTTATATTGATATATTTTTTTGTTAAAAGAAGTATGTGGAATGGGTCATTTTAATTGAGGAATTCATGAAATGAAATTGAGAACACAAACTAGGATGTATTAATGTAACTCTAATTGAATATCTCTTCAGCCTGGGGACTTATTTACTCAGTTTTTTATTCATCAATTTGGGTATTATGGGATTAAAAATTTAAGTAGTTAATTAGTTTCTCTGTCAGTGATGGTTGGAGTGGGAGCTGCCTACAGCTCTCCGTGTTTATACCTGAGCACCCTCAAAGCTGGATTCAGGCCTTTCTACCCTGAAGTCCTATGACAGGGAGGAAGCCTGATTCTGGAATATTCTGGTACCAGTAGCTGCAGTTTGGAATGGGGATGTTGGTGGATGCTCTTAACATCTGTCTATGAAGAAGTCAAAAGAGAAATGAATTGACAGTGGAACTGCTGGCCCCGAAATCCAGCAATGGCAGACATGAAACAAACACACACAGTAGGTCTGTGACACACACTGAGCTTATAGGACGTATTGAGCCAGTGTGGAAAGTCTCTTGCTGTTGCTGCTTTCTACTGTGTGAACAGGGATCCCTTGGGGGTACTGATTACTTTGGGACTCTCAGTGTCCTTTCATGGGGAGGGGCCAGTGTTTCTCTTTTTCTAACCTCCTGTTCTGCTGGGTCTGGCTGATGTTGCAAGCTGGCCATTCTGAGTGCTTATGCTTGAGGGTCAACAAGAATAAATGTCTGCAACATGTCCTTGGGTACACTTTTCTTTGGGAGCAAACTCTGTTGCCCCAGACTTTTGAGTTGTTGAGGAAAACAAGTGACTAGGAATCATTTGGAAGGATTCCAGGTAAGAGGTGCTTAGCAGGATAGGATAGGCTCAAAATATATGGGATAACTTTAATGTTGGGAAGAGAAAAGACTGGAAATTAAGGGGAACCACTGCACTATGAGGAATAGGGGAGCTGGGTCACCAGCCTCACATCACAGGGATGTGGATAAGGGGTCAAGGGAACCAGCTGAGGGTCCTGCTAGATGTGGCTATATTTTTTTATGGAGGAGTCAAAGCTATAGATCCTAGAGTAGCCATTCCTCCTAGTTATTCCCGAACACAGTATTAAATGTTGTCAGTAGCTTTTCTCATTATATACATCTAAGTTTTTCTTGTGATTTCCATAGTCACAGCTATTCTGGGAGGTGGGCATTAATGATTTCTTCTTTTAAAAGCTTTTTCTTTTCTATTCCTAATTTTAAAAATATAAACCCATTACATTCAAATAGGTACTAGTCTTAGTTATATTACATTCACTGTATGCAACTGCAATTTTAAAAATAAACATGGGAGAAACATAGTCACTTCCCTACATGTCATCTTAGATGTACATTAGTTTAGGAAATATTAGTATTTTCATGAAATGATGACCTTTCCTTTTCATACTGAGATGTTAATAATAATCATTTGGATTTCTCTAATAATCATTTGGATTTCATAATTTTATAAAAGAAAAATCACACTTAAGAATTATGTTGAACCCTACAAAGAAAGACTTAAAAAAGAAAAAAAATTAAAAGAAAAAAGAATTATTTAACTGATTGGACATGTATCTATTGTCAGAATCTGTTACCACATCAGTGTGATGGACTTTATTTTCATTTGAATATATGCATAAGATAAACATTGACCGTGAAAGTAATTTCAATAATTTGTCCAAATGTTCACAAAACTGTAAGAGTCAGTTTTCTGATAAATTCCAAGTTACTGCTTTATTTCATAATCAAAAGCAATTCTGTTTCTCAAAAAATCTAGCAAAACATTCAGATATAAAGCAAGAGTCAATTACTAACTGTAAAGTAGAAAGCCATGAAGCCTCATACCAGTATTCATTCTCCTACAGTGCAACCAAAACTTTTTCTATTTTTCGGCAATTCTCGTCTTAAAATATATTCCACTATTAGTGAGAGCAAAACTATTGTTAATTCAGAAAATAGTATCTAATAGCCAAAAAACTAACATCCATGATTGCTGTGAACTCAGTAATCTATATTTTTAAAAATTCATATGATCTCATAATTAAGCAAATATTATAATTTACTTTTATTCAAAAAAGGGTTCATGTGTTTAGATATTCTATTTTATATTCTGTATGGACAATTCACTATTCATTTACCTTATCTAGCTTAATATCTTCTCCACTCTCCTTAAATCCATTCTATTTTCTCTTAGAAACAAACAAACGACCTCTAAATATGGATAAAACACCATTTAATTCTGTGGGGTTTTTTTTATTTCCACAGTTTCTGATTTTCCATAGTTTCTGATTTTCATGTCAGTATTCTTTTCAGAAAAACAATTCTCCCTTGCTAAGTGTAATTTGGGTAGCCATTTAAAGATGACATCAAAATTCACCTTTTCTTACCCTCTCATTTCTTTATTCTCACATCCTTTTCAAATAGTCACACTGCTACAAAAAAAAGCACAATTTATGTCTGTAGTAACATGACTTTTCTTAGAAAAAGAGAAATCAGTTAGCAAAGGTTCCAATATCAGTATGGTAAAAAAAAATAATAATAATAACAATATCATTTAAGGGAATCCCACATCACGTGGCACTGTACTCGGTTTTGCAAACTTGACTTAAATTATGTCTTACGTTGATAGTAAAAGAACCAGCTTATGTAGTAGGTCTCCATTGCAAAAAGGAATACCCGTGTTTGACTCCTGCCATGCAAAGACAGCCAGAGAACATGCGAAAGCTATGCTGCCATGAGTGGGCTACAGGTGACGCCACTGCACACGGGTGGCACCATCAGGACTGGTGGGAGGGTGGGGTCACCCTTTCACACAAGTTCTCATTCTTATTAAACTTCCACTTGAGATTGAAATCCACTCACTGTTGTAGCCACTGCTGCCGCTAGCCTCTGCCGGCGCCGAGCTGTGCTGAACTGGCCCTTCGCAGGTGGCCCTTCCTGACAGTGAATGAGAGAAGAGAAGGGGGAGAAAACACAGGATGGGGGAGGGAGAGGATGGGATATGGGAGGATGAAAGATAATCAGACAAGGGAGAGGGAGAGTTTTTAACTGAAGTTGACTTTTCTTAAATCTTAGCATTGACAAGAGCTCAAAGGGGCATTCATGCAGTGAGAAATGCTCATCATTCTCATTGCAGATAGCTCAAACACCTGAAGTCTACTTTCTGTATATAACCTCCATCCTAAAACAAGATCAAGAATTACAAATTGATCAACGGCCTGTGATTTTAAGATAAAATAAATATGCATATTGTTTTATTCATTTGTGAAGTCATGTTATTTGAAGTCAAAAGGCATTCAATAAATGGTAGCAAAAAAAAAATAAGTTCAGGAAAAACTGATTAAATAATGTGAGAAGGCTAAAACGAATAGGTTATAACCTTCTGTTGGCCAGGCAGAATTTTATTTATTTCTTATTGGGAGAAAAAAAGTAAGGGGAAGGATACCAGGGTTCTTTAAGACCCCACTTAATCCCCTACTATATATAATAGCTGGCTCGCTGAGATTCAACATTAGGAATAGTGTTGGGATTTTCAAGTTGAAGAATTTTCTAAGGAGGAAGCCAGTTCCTGTATGATAGGGGAAAAAAAAACACCCCAAGTTCCTCAGTATGTGGGGACAATGCCTATCAAAATCAATTATGAAAAACTAAAAGCACATGTTTCATTTAGTGATGTGCACCTATGCATAAACCAGTAGAAGAATCTCAGAGCTTTCTTTCAATTTTTTTCCCTCTTTTTGGTGGATGAGATTAAGGGATAATGGTATTTCCTTCTAACCATTCAACTCTGCCTCCATCTGACAGACCCTGACTCGTCAAGATTGTTGAGCAATCATTTCATTTCCAATGAACTGAGATGTACTTTCTTAGAATCACTTAACAGTCCAGATTGAAAAAACAGCATGGCTGCTTTAGGCTTTTTGGAATGGCAGAAAAATATTTTAAATTCTTATATCTCCAAGTCTCTCTAAATTTTCCAAATTACATTCATATTTCTCCTCCATCTTCACAGATCTTCTGCATACATATGTGTATATGTTTGTCACACACACATACATATATAATCTGTTTTCCACAAAAAGTTTTCTATACCAAATCTGTTCTACTTAATGTAGTAAAGGAAAGAATTTATTTTTACCCTTCAGTGTAATTTGAGCATCTGTGAGATCTAGGACAGCCACACATCAATGACAACAGATCATTTATCTGCTACTACATACTTCCTGCTCTTCCTCAGCCTCTTCAGCCTCTCCAGGGATCTAGTATTTAATTTGTGCTATTAGCAACATAGGAAACCTAGTGGTTCTTTTTGTCTATAGCAAATCTTTTAAAATCATTCCCTCTTGTCCTCGTCTACCTCATTTAAAATACAGCCAAAATGTTACTGCATAATGATACTGAGGTTTTATTAGAATCATAAAATTTGAAGTTTGGGAGACAGGAAGTTCTATTTCTAAATTGGTAATCTCCACAAAACCTTCTAGTACAAACATTGACTTAAGGAGTTACACAATGGATGACTGAGGCCAACAACCCAGTGGCTGCTAGCAGAAATATGGCCATAACGGTACAGAATTTAACCTTCACATTCATATCAATAACACAGTCTCAACTACGTAAGACTAAGAAATCAACATCTAGTATAACATGTCCTTCATTTTTACTTTTCAGAGGTCAATTTTTAGAATGACCTCTTTTATAATTATTTTAAAATGACGACCACTACAGAATGTTGAATACAAAGTTCAATGACACAACATCGATAACAACAGCAGTGACAATCACCACCACCAGACAGTCTGGGTTCCTTCACACGTGGCTGTTGTACTAAAAGTTCCAAACAAGAGAGGGGATGACCAGTGAGCTGTTGCAACTTGAGAGCCTCTCAAGGTGCTTGCAACAATCGTCATCAGGGAAAGTGGTTCAAGTACCAAGATGATGATGGGTTCGAAACATATACTTGGCATCATCAGATGAGATTCCCATAGCCAAAAATCATTTAAAACAGGAGGGAAAAACTGGATATGAAAGTGGAAGAAGATGGTGGGTATGTTTAATCCACAAGAGTAAAAATAAACATGATGCCTTTCTATAGGCAAAATGCTGAGGAGTAATGATATTCACATTGGTCATGGTCATGTGGATGAACTTATGGTTCCCCAGCCAAGTATGCATGTCGGAGGAATTTTAACTTCCCAGTAATAGAGAATGAGGATCTTAAGGGCTATCTGAAAACCTGTTGGTTTGGACAAACAGAAGAAGTCCAGGCATGGTATCACATTCTGAAGCATTCTCCCTACTTCTTTTCTTAGTCTAAGTGGAAGTGGAGTTTTCCTGGGAATGATTAATAGTTTACTGCCACCCCTAAATCTATTTGTCTCTACTTGCTGTTGAAACAAAATCTCCCACTTTTGGGAAGGCAAAATTGTCTTTGAGTTTAGGAATGAGACGGTTTCAATTTCCCACAGAAATAACTAAACTAGAATTATACGAGCCATTTACTCTTTGGCAAAACAAAAATAAAGCAAAATGTCATAAATAAAAATTAAAAAACAAATGAACCACCCCAAGATGTAGCAGGAGTATGATTGAAGAATATTTTCTTGCTATATGAACATTTTCTTATGATGGCTCAAAAAATCTTCATAATTTCTCTGCACATTGAAAAGCACAGCCTGAAACTGGGAGGTGTAGTCATAGCTGCATTTTGTGGAACACTGAGTGCTATGGGGACTGTGGTGGGACTCCTGGCTACAGCAGGGCAGCCAGGGACACTGTGTTCAGACTCTCTGAGAAACAACCTGTTCAAGGCAACAGCTGTGAACGAGAATTTAGTCTATGGGATACCCTATAAAAACAAGATTGGACTAATATCTATTCACAAATATATAAGTTCTTATGATCCTGGACTCCTTCAGTTATTTTATTTATAGAAATGGTTCTTTTACTTATAAAAATGGTACTTTTTTCCTAGCTATGGTTCATAGATATCATTTAAAAAAAAAAAAAACAACCAAAAAAATTACACAATCACAAGCTCAAAACAAATAAAATTGTCAAAAGCAATTTTAGGTAATTTTCTTATAAAATCGTTTGGCACATCTGCCCCTACCGTATTAATTTTATGAATAGAAGGGAAAACACAGAAAAATCCACAGAAACATACTGAACAAAGGAACATGAAAAATTGTGTTCAGAGAATGTGGACATTCTAAATCAAAAAACATGGATATTTAGTGCTTATGAAAATTTATTTTCAAACACATTAGATTAGCAAGCAAAGCAACAGTTTGTTATTTACACATTCAGAATTATAATACAAAGAATACTAATAAAGTCAGAATTCAAGAAGAGTTATTTTGTTAATTATTCAGAAGACGTTAAAGAATTTTGAAAAGCAGTTCCCTCCATCTTTGCATTAAAATATAAATTGATTTATAGGTAATTTTAAAAAGTCAAATCATAAAGTCTAATTTTGACTGCACAGGGTAAGAGAATCATAAAGATCCTAGTTTAAAGATCTGAAAGTGATATCATTTACGACATAAGAGGTTTTAGGCATTTATCATATTTTATATCATTGTAACACAATAACATAAGAGGATCATTTTTAAATTTATTTTTATTATTTATTTATTTATATATTTTTTATTTCAGCATACCACGAGGGTTCAAAACATAAGAGGATCTTACTTTAAAAATTTAAAGGTACTCATTTCAAATAAATAATTTATTTCAAATAAATTTCACGTAAATTTATCATGAGCTATTAAGACTTTAGTTCAGATTTTAAAGTGATTGCTGATGGTCCAATAAGATTTATTTTTATAGAATCATAGAATTTTAGGGTTGAAAGGGAATTCAGAGATCATTAAATTAACTACATCACTTTACCCAGTAGCAAATGGAAGCTCAGAAAATTTAACAGAAATGCACAAAATTATACTGCTAGAAAATTACAGTGATTAGACTGTAACACAGGCTTGTTGATTTCTAATCTCTTGCACTCCCTACACTTTTCCTTGATTAGATAAAAGTTTGGACAAAGCCAACACATAAAAGGCTCTTTTAAGATCCAGTATGCATAAATGAACATTCATTATAACCCAATAGATTTTTAGTCTAGATTCTTAAGGTGAGTTTTTGTTAAAATATATTTTAATGGTTCAAAGGCCATAACTGAGAATGAAAATGCCACTTTGCAGCCATGCTGTATAATTTTAACCTTTCTTTTAAATTATTTTCACTTATGCCAGAACAAGAAAAATAAATAGATTTTCTGCTATTTTAAATAACTCAGTTTGAAAAGCACTGGTTTTAAAGCAGTTAAGCTGCTCTCTCAATCTAACTCCCATGAACTGATCTACGAAGACGAGTACTTTAAAAATATATAAAAACATGAATGAAGGAAAAGTAAAATCTGTACCTGCAGTTGTATTTTTGTATCTTTGCTGACACTTTTTGTTCTCCATCGTCTTGTGACCCGCTTGTCTTTCTTTGAAATATCTACACAGTTAGCCTACATTACACAAATGGTTAAAAGCAATAAGGCATTATTAAGTTCACACTGATGATATAGGTATAGACAAAGAGAACACAGCAAGTTAGTAAAGAAATCATTGTTAGAAACTATAAGCAAACCAGCAAAGAGAGAAAGGCATATCGGATGTGTAGTGGGCATTAAAAGCAGAGCCAAGAACTCAATTATAAAATATATTTTTTTCTGATACACAAAATGAAAACAGGATTGGAGATCTTTAGCATTATTTTCTATATGAAAAGATGGTAATAATTCTGAGAGTACCTAAATTATATCTTCAAAGTTATCATTTCTAATGGAACATAAACATGCAAGAATGATTCAGATACTGCATGTATGTCTTCTAGTTAGTTTGTATTTAAATGTAAAAATTATGAAAAAAGTCATCTTAATTAACATAATGACACCAAGATTCAAAATAGTAAGAATAACTCCAGAATATAAACTAACCTGTATTATAGTTTTTTCCCTTTAAATATTACTTTATATATTCATAGAACAATCCAGTAAAGATTATAAATTAATATCCTAAATCCTTTCACCAGCAGCAGTAATGTTTACCTGCATGTCAGTAAAGTTAGGTGCTGACTGAGTTCTCTGAAGTATTTCCAGATTTTGTAGGAGTTTGCTAAGTTCCACAAGGTTTGACTGGCAGTGTGCAAGATCTAATAAAAACCAGAAATAAAAATATGTTAGACTTGGGCAGGGAGTGGTAGTGATGGTAATAAAAGGGTCAACTCAAATTATGGCAAATACAGTTAGGCAGATCCACATTTATATGATGTTGGCAAGTGAAACAAAACAGCCCTTTCTCTCGTTTAGGACCATAAGACCATTGACTACTAGATGTTTTCAAAGCCCACTCTTAAAAATTAACAGCTACTAATGTTGAAGCCATTAAAATCTCAGTTAAGGCTGGGCATGGTGGCGCATGCCTGTAATCCCAGCACTTTGGGAGGCTGAGGTGGGACAAATCCCTTGAGCCTAGGAGTTTGAGAGCAGCCTGGTTATACAGCAAGACCTCGTGTCTACAAAAAATTAAAATATTAGCCAGGAGTGGTGGTGTGTGCCTGTGGTCCCAACTACTCAGGAGGCTGAGGCAGGAGGATCGCTTGAGCCCAGGCGTTCAAGGCTGCAGTGAGCTATGATTGTGCCACTGCACCTCAGCTTGGTCTCCTAAAAAAGTAAATTAATTAAAAAAATAAAATCCCAATCAAATTGTGCACGATCACCTTCCTGTTCTGACAGCCTTTGTCACTGGAGAAGCACACGCAAGAGGGCTTCAGCAGTCTTCTGGTTTTCGTCTTATGAACCTGTCTACCTGCTCCTCTAAAATGGTTTATAAGATGGTTATCTGGAATATGGGTGAAGTTACAGTCAGGAGAGGAGATAATTATGGCACTAAATCCTGAAGGAGAACAGCAAGGCAGGTGGAGGGCACAGGTAGAGCAGTCAGGGTGAGGAGGACAAGAATCCCCAGAGGCCCGGAACGAGGGCGCAGGGACAGACCACACAATACTCTGAACAGACAGGGAGAGACAGGTGTGTCCCTCCACCAGCCCGGGGCTTCCCACCTCAAAGCCAACGTCTATTCATTTTGGTCAGATAAATGGATATTGTCCCAGTGGATGGACTCAATCTTTTTGGCCATGTAGGCAGCCAGGTTAAAAGCCTCGAGTAAGTGTGAGGTGGCAGGAGTTACAGGAGAGGCGGAAATGTCTAGAATCACTGCAGAAGCCAAGAGTTTAGGTAAGCGAGGCGGAAATGTCTAGAATCACTGCTGAAGCCAAGAGTTTAGGTAAGCGAGGCTTGTCTTTCCCAATCTGCAGTTAATATACTCAAATTAGAGTCCAAGTGTTTTGTGACTATATCCATGGAAAACCTTTTTAATGGAATGTCAGCTGGACATAATTTGTGAATATGAGATCCCTCTTAAGTCATATTTTCACATAACGCTCCAGTTTCGGATGTGAGTGTCTCAGAGGACTGATAAAAATGCTGTAGACTGAGTTCACACACTGGTAGAGATAAAAAAAATTGTTTTGCTTGGGGGACTAATTTTAACTTATCTAACATCTACTTTTATTATAATTTCATAAAAGAAAATAATTTTAAAAAACTAGGCCCAACATCATCTACAAGATCATTTCAAAAGTTAAATCACATTGAACCTTATTAAGTACTCCCTATATTGCCCCTGTTTTTCTTAGTTTTGAAGGTCAAATGAAAACTGTCTCAGAACAGGAATGGCCTGTGGATCAAGTCTGGACCAGTGTGCTCTGTTTGATGACAAGGAGGAGGAGGTAAGAAGAGATTCAGAGGCTCAGAGACGGCAGAGAAAGGGAATCACGCATTGGTTCAGAGTATTTAG
Source organism: Cheirogaleus medius (assembly GCA_008086735.1). NCBI lineage: Eukaryota > Metazoa > Chordata > Mammalia > Primates > Cheirogaleidae > Cheirogaleus > Cheirogaleus medius. The sequence goes on along the minus strand of VBSM01001562.1, from coordinate 23,759,386 downwards.
TTACTGATGCATAGCGGAACACCGCTAACGGGTAACCATGGATATAAGGTGCAGCATATTGGAATTTTGCCATTTATTGCTGGATTGGCAGGAAACATACACCTGCTCCGCGGGCAAGATAGAGCAGCACAGAAGGCAGCTGTGGGAGCGGCCTAGGGAGGAGGGCAAAGCAGAGAGTGTGGGAGCGTGCGTGGGGGGCCACTCCTCCATGTGACTCCCCCACAGTCTGGGGGTGAGAAGTGAGGAAGCCAGAGGGAACTGGTGAAGGGGTGAGGAGAGAAGGTTGAAGCAGGTGGAAGTGGCAGGTCAGAAGCCCGAATCACGACGTGGAGAAGGATCTGGTGTGCAAGGAAAAGTCAAGGTTATCAAGAGGGTCAGGGGGAGACAGCAATGCCCACAATTCACCTCTAGTTTTTGTTTGTTCTGTTTGGGCTTATTCTCGTAGCCCACACCGGGCAAGAACTAACCTTCTGCACACCTGTCCATCTCTTCCGAGTCCTGCAGCCAGGCTGCCACCTTACTCTGGCCTGTCGTGCAGGTCGCAGGGAGGCTGTTGCTGCAAGGTAAAGGGGACTGCCACGGAAAGCTGTTTGGCTGCATCTACAGTGAACCAAAACAGAGATGAAGTGTATGGTTATGAAGCAAAAACAGTACATTTAAATGATTTTTAAAAAATATAAGCAGCCTCAGAGTGACATTAAAAAAAGAAAGGAAGAAAGGGCACACTGAAAATATGGATGAAGCCTCTTGGCTAAATGTAGTATGTGCTCAGTGAAGGCAAAATTCATAAACATTAACAACATTCTCAAGGAACTGCTATCTCCATCAGTGAACATTCAAGTGTGCTGTTATCTAATCCTCACGAGCACCAAAAGGTCTCTGTACTCTTACAATCAGCTCAAGGTCTGCTCAACACGTGATTCCTAAAAACATTACCCACCAGCAAGCAAGCTTGCATATTGCAAATGATAATATATAAAAAGGCAGTCTTGGCAAGTTATTATCTATAGCTCATAGACTTTCCATTAAAGGGATTTTACGTGAAATAAATTAAAGTTGTATTAAGTACATAGATACGAAGGTGAGTGCAGGAAACACTCTGTGATAAAAGCAGAAACTTATTTCCCAAGAAATGGAAATAACTTGAAAACTCCATTGTTGACTTTAATATTCAATTATAACTGATTGTGTCTCCTCTAAATCATTATGAAGTGAATGATGTGCATGCTTCGCAAACCCAGACTTATTTATTACTCACACAGGGCCACAAACCAATTAACATTCAGGAGTCTCATAACTTGATACTTAGAAGGCAAGCACAATGATAAAAAGCTCTTTCCCCTCTCTATTGCATTTTGATAAATGTAATGGAAATCTTTCACTGAGTAGATCTTAGAGGTGTGTCATTTGTAACGAGCAATAGATCTGTTGTGAAAACCACAGTTGAAGAGCTTTCTTATTCCAAGGCGAACAGTGGGGAGGATTTGGTTTTAGTCTTCCACTGTCAGATACCACTCATGTTATTTAATACATAAAACAAGTGATGGAATGAATATAATTTTTATCAATATTCTGTGCCAATGACATAGGCAGAAACTGGAAGAACCAAACGATTACAAGTTTATATTTTTCAAAGATCCATTTGAAATTCATTCCTCATTTAATCTGGACTATACCTGGGATTCAGCCTACCCTGTGGTGAAAATACAGGAGGCCCAGAGAAACTCGGGCACCCTCTTGGGCATCTATAAGTTCCAACCTTCCTAACCCTGACCTACTAGTTCATTCCCTTTTACTGCAGAACTGGGTGGTATTAGGGTTCATCCAACACCCTATGTCTAGGAGAAAGATAATTAAATAGTCCTTGGCAAGGCTGCAACCAGAATGAAATAATGCGAGGTTTGAGAGGCCTGTTGCATATAATTAATCAGATTTAATAAAAATTACTTAAGTAATTTCTAGTGAAATAACAACAACTGAATACAGTAATGTTTCACTTAATCTGATTTGCTTAGTCTGGCAGTTATTCCATGAAGTTTTTCAATGCTTTGCAAAGGAAACATGGATCTATGTCTGGCAGACAGTCCTGCGTGAGCAAATAGAGAAAAGCAGAATCTTCACTAGTATGTTCTTGAACCCAGCTTATTGTGGCAGCCAGCTTCCTCGCGGCTGTCCCCGTCCTCAGCTGCAGGTGCCAAATGTGAAGCTGCAGCATCCCTGGGCCGTGCAATGTGGCTATGTTTCAGGAAACTTAATTATTGAATCAACGGCAGAAACAGATGTTTCCATGTCTGTTGTCTTAACCTCAACTCTTTAACAAGCAACACTTCTAGCTTTTCATCAACATAGATAATGAACTCTTGTTTCAGCCAAAAAAAAAAAACAACCTCAGTCTCCCTTAGTCTGGAATCTGGTATCATCATGGAAAGGGCACTGATGTTGGGAACAAGAGATGTGGGTACAGATCAAGGCACAACTGGTTAAGGGCTATGTCACTTCTGGAAAAATTCTTTACTATCTCTGAACTTCGGCTATGTGAAAGATTAGAGATGCATGAGTGTCAAATGCTTACCATGGTGGCTGGCCACTCAGATAGGCTACTACTTATATTATTGTCACATTCTCAAGCTCATTTGCATTAACTTCATGGGGAAGTTTAATAGTTTTTCTCTGGGTCATGGATATATTACAGCTCAAGGCAAGAAAGCAAGTTTCATTTTCAAGACTTTGGGGTCTTCTTATCATCATCCAGGATGGCACCTGATTTCTGGGTACTGATTGAACAAATGTTTACTTTACTTCCTAATATTCTTACAAAATCACATAAAAGTAGGATGTAGTCCATTCACAGAAAAGAAAAATAACTGCCAATTCTCTTGGTGATCTACAAGAGATTACCGCCTAATCCACACTTGTGATTAACTTTGATGCCAATGTCACTGTTGTCTTATGAGCATCAGTTTACAAAGCTAACCTTCTCTTTTTGGTTCCCCAATGAGACTCAGTTGTGCATTTGCATAATTTTCTAAGCAATTTCCAGGCTTTATAGGACAAAGTCATACCTTTCCATCCACAACAGAAACATTAGCAGCTGGGGAGGATTCAGCTGTGGAGGTTGAAGGAAATATGTGAAAACTGGCGTCTCTTGGTGATCTTACAATTTCATTCTGACGGTACAACCGATGATGGCGCAGTTTGGAGACCCATGCATCGAACCAGTCCTGGGATTTCACCTAATACAATGAGCAAGAGGAGAAGGTAACTGTGAAACCAATCTCTTGTCTACCACTGGTGCAGGCACTGGTATAGGCAAATGATATTCCCTGATAATGGCAGAGAAACTGTTGAAAAGCGATTTCACCTTCAAATGATAGATGTGCTCTTCGGTGTCAAGGTCTATTCTTCGAGCTTTCTTTTTGATTGACATGACTGAGAGTCCAACATCTATGCTCCCATGGACCTTCCCTTTTTGAATCTGAAATCAAAAGACTAGTAAATAGGCTGGAAGGATACATAATTTGGTGTGTTTCTGTATTGAATTTAAGTAAACTCAAGGTAATCTTTAACTTATGTATGGGAAGTGGAATACTACACCTCTTCAACAAAGAGAAAAAGTTAAGCTTCTGAGGTTAAGGTTCTTAAACGGAGGATGGTTGAAGTTGCAGTGACTTCACACCAATTTCAATAAGTAAAAGTATTAATCTTATTCCTGTTCCTGTTTTTGGCACAAAAGGTAATGCCAATTCTTCATAATTCTCAATTGCACAGCTTATATCCCCCCAAAAAGACATCTTTAGTGGTTTCTAAAATAACCGTGGTCAGTCTTTGACCTATAGCCCAGAACACCCCAAGTAATCAGCTGGAAGACAGCTGCTCGGGCAGAACTGGACAGCTGGGACCAGAGAGCAGGGAGCAGCCAGCTGCTCTTCTGATCAAGGACAACTGGTTCAATGGCAGAGCAGGGGACAAAACTGAAATCTGAGCCCTCTTTTATTTTCCGTACATCGCAATGATGAGAAGAAAGGAATTTTCCATTTTTGCATGCAAACTACTACTTTGTATACTAAAGAAAAATGATTTGGAATAATTTTAGTGAATCGGGAATCCCAAGATAAAAGGATGTGTAAAGTATTAATAGAAATGAAGTTCATAAGATAGTCTTAAAAGGACATTGACAAGAACAAAGATTGCTTTAAATCTCAAAAAGCACACATAAAGCAGAATTTACTGAGAGATGCAGAAAAAAGCCCATTTGCATTTTCTCTGCAAGAGAGAAAGGGTGATTTTACTAATGTGTCACTTTTTAGGTTTAAGCTTCTGTTTTTATTAACATACATCAAAATAGTTAAATCTTCAAGCACTAGTTTGAGATTTTATGCTATTTTGAGTATAAGCATAAAACATACCTACAGAACATGGAAATTTGGTAGCTTGTGAAATCTTACAGGCACAGACATGCACAAAGCCAGCAACTGCGGCATAAGGCTTGTACAATTACACTGTTTACTCATTTCAAGCAGAATTCTAAATCAATCTTTGAAACACGTCCTGTGTGCTACTTACATCAAGTGGTGCCTTTGAATACTTTAACATTCCATTATCCAGGACAAAAAAACGCTGCAAGAACCAAACACCCCTCAGTTAATATCTGCATTTTGAATTATATAAAACATTCACAAGTGCGGGTCTAACATTGCTTGACCATTATTAGTTAATACATTGGATCATTTTAATGCATCTGGATTCAGTGCATCTGGCCATGGTCAGTCACATTAAATGGTAAGGAGAACAGACTCTAGACCCAGGGTTCTTTTATACATAATACAATGAGGATGTAGTTTTTCACCATGATTTGTCTTAAGAGGGAAGGGATCTCAGGACCTGCAGCTAAATAAGACCTTCTGAATGAGCCACACGGGGATGTTTTTAAAAGTGAGAAATGAGAACAACCTAGGTGAGGTCACGGTGATTCCGTGAGGAGCTCTATACAATTCTACAGGGAATTTTTCACCATGGAGGTAAACTTCTGAATTTCCCCTGAATACCATGGACAATTCCTGAAAATGCTCATTACTGAAGCCAGTGGACTGGATCTATGAATAATGAATTATCTGGAAAGTTTAATTGGCCTTAGCAATATGCTTGTATCTCTACTTAGCAAAATGCTTGCATTCTAGTATTAGTAAAGGGAATTAAAAATTATTTCTGAACTACATTAAGGGTAAGAAAAAAGAGAGAAAGAGAGAGAAAGAGGTTTTTTGCAATTTCTGTCTCCTCCAAGGTGCTCCTGGTCCAATCAGAATGGATGTGGCCATTTTTGCTCCACACACACTCAGGAACTCTCTGCTGTTGATTTCCCTTCCATGAGCAATTCACAAGAGAACAGCCCCCAGGACCCAATCAACAATGTGTCCAATGCCCTCCTCTAGTTCTACAGATGCAGGGATTCTCTCTGTGGCTGGAAAATTACTCTGCTGGAAAGTTTTTATGTGATTCTAGACCTCTTAGCTGCTGAGGTGGCTCGCAGTCAGGCCTTGGGACCCCTGCATAGAACTTACAGAAGGCCACTGTAACCCTTTTGTTACAGGTTCTGGGGGACAGTAAGTAAGCATGGGAAGAAAGAATCTCTACAGTTGAAAAACACTTGCTTATGCGATTGCCCTTAACCTGGGTAATCAAATGGACTGACACTTGAATAAATATACAGTGGTATTAGAGATCAAGAAAAAAGGCAATGCAAGGGAGACCCTCCTATTATTTATGTAGCAAAATGTTCAAGGTCACAGTCTAGAGGAAAGTTGCTGTCAAACCAAAGTCGGTTTTGCTGAAACATAGACTGAGAGTGCTAAATTAAAGTTAGCAATTCATATAAAATTTGTTTCTTTGACCTCTTTTTCCTATTTTCCCATTTCTATCTATCAAAGAATTTTAGCAGGGATAACCTGCAGGATGTCATGGGGAAAGAGATTAGCAAGACCATCAATTTGAGGAAATGCAAAGTGGTAAGATCAGAATGAGAGGCAAAGGTGATCTTAGAAAGGAGTATGGGCGGTTGGCCAAAACCCAACAAAGAACAATGGTGGGCACAGATCCTTGGCACTGGGATAGTATTGTGGGTTCAAGGGAGACAGTTTCTGACAAGAAAGAGGGTACATTAGCCAGAAGCCTATTTTTATTCCACTTTCAGAGACAGGGGTTGAGGCAACATTTCCCATCTGTTCATTTTTAAGTCTTCTCCTTAAAACACATAAAATATGTTATAATTCATACAATCTCCCTTCTTTGAGCCAATGGACAGCCACCACTGGCCATTTGAGCCAATAAATCCATTTGCCCTGAGCTAAAGTCCATTGGCAGAGGCGGCAAATAGATGGATACGCTTTTCCAGTGATTTCAGAGAAGGTATCTGGTAGCCTATTAAAGAGTTTAAACTGAAAATGGAAGACAACTTTTTCCTCCTTAGCATCACTGAATTCTTGCTACTCAGGTAATGGCAACAACACAGTGAAATATTTTCGCCATAATTAAAACTGGGAGATAGAACAAGGACGTTGGGAGGAGAGAGAGGAATAAACTATGTACTTTGAAGGGTAATAAGCAAACTTCCAGGATCAGTGATTTTCCAACTCTAGTTTGCACTGGTAACAATAATTCTAGGAATTTATCCCAAGGGACTAAATAGAAATTCATGTATAAGCATTTTCATCACAACATCATGATAGTAAAACATTAGACATGTCCTACATATCCAGGAATACAGCATTGGTCCAATAATGGTGGGATCTATAATATAAATCCATCCAGTAGAATACATTCTTACATTTAAATTATCTCAGAAGAATATTTAATAAGAAGATATCCATATTAATTTAAATTAAAAAGCATAATAGAAAACAATATATATAAACTGGATTTTAAATAGCATATAAATATTTCTGCCCTGTATACATACATATATTACAGATCTCAGACTCAGATTGTGGGCATAATAGATTGCAACCCATCTAGTTAAAATAAGGCCTTACAAATTATTTTTACACATACAACCATACTCTGTTTCCCACCTCTTGATAGCAAATAAGATCCTCTCTATTTATGAAGATGATCTGAACCTGAATATGATATACATTACCTTGTGCCAGCCTTTTAAAGGCCATTTTCTTTTCTTCAGCATAAAGCCTTCATGTTTGTCTGGCTTCTGGACATTGGTTTGGCCTATTTTCAGTCCTTCTATAATTTCCCAGCTGTCAGCTTCCTGACGGAAAAGAAGAAAAACGAATGACATGTTTCTTGGTGCTTGATGACACACTTAAAGCAGATTCTTAAGTAGAAGTTGCTTTTGAAGCAACACTGAGCCCATCAGAAGTAGGAACAACATTCTGGAGCAAACTCTAACATCAAACACAGCTGGGCACTTTTAACTGAAGTTAAAATGAGTTTCCCAGGTAGACCTGAAGGTGTGCGGGGACCATCAGAGACTCATTGGAGCCACCTTGTCTATTTGGGGTAGAATGGCATTTCGATTGCCAGTACTTAGAATGTTTAAAATGCATTTTTCCAGACAGGTAATCCCTGGGCACAGAGGCACTTTAAAGTTTCAAAACAAGACTGTTTTTATGGCAAATATTCAATTAGTGTGTGGACCTGGTTTTCTGTGTAGAAACAGAAAGGCTGCCGTGATCTAAAGTGCTCTTAACAGAGATGAACAGCGCTGTGGTCATGGTTGCTCTCGGGGAGGCTGCATACATTTCAAAGTGTGCATAAAACGCCTGCTCGCCAAAGACACACCAAAGAAGTTCATGCTATCAAAGATACACAAACCCTTGGGAACCTGTGGGCAGCATTTCACTGTTTATGAATAATGTCAGAATAACAAGAGAAAATAGCAGGCTCTTATAAAAAGTCTAGGATCTGTGGCTTTCTACTCTCACCAGGAAAGTAGATAACCACTCTATTCCATAAAAATGATCTCCATATACATGTAAACATATTCATTAGCACTCTCTCTTGTTCTTAGACAGATATAAGCTGTATTTAATGGCATTTCTGTTTTCAAGAGCCCCATTCATGTATCTCTAGAAGAGTATTTTTATTTCTGGAGAGATTTTATTTGAAGGCTAGTGTTCATCTTTGATTTATTCTGTGTATATGTGTATGATGAAAAATATTCTGTATAATTTGTGAAAATGGAAACAATAATAAGTATAAATGCTTTTCACATTTCTAAAAAATTAGTCTCAGATTGTAATAACAGCTTGTCCCTGTGAAGAAGCTATGGCTACTGATTTCTATTACAGTGGTTTTTCTTCTTTGGGATTTAAACCGCAGAGGAAAAAAGGGGCAAAATAGAAAGGCAAAAAGTTAAAATGTATTTCTTTTTAAAATATATTTATTTATTTATATTTCAAAACATTTATTAAGGGGGTACAAGTGTTTTTGTTATTATACATAGTATCTTGTATAATGCTTAAGTCAGGGCTTTTGGTGTGTCCATTACCAGAATTGTGTCCACTGTACCCAATAGGTAAGTTTTCATCCCACACCCAACCCCCCGTCCTCCCTCGTTAAAATGTGTTTCTTAAACACAGATCAGGCATCTTTGAACAAATAATTTTATTTGCTCTGATGCAATATTACTAAGCCCAGTGAAAAGAAATAGAAAGGAATCCTAATATAGTTCTTACAATTAAATAAGCTGTCAAACTGACAGAGGCAAAAGATAAAACCAGAGCAAACAATGTTCTCTCTATTTCAATTATAAAATGCTGCTGCTGATATTACAAATAAACTATGTAAGAAATAAAATGCCCCATCTCAGTACAAGATAGAATCTTCCATGCTCTATTTTCCATTATGTTGAAATTTCTTCCTTTATGCTTAGTAGACTGGGTCTATCCAAGAAACTAAAACCACTTTCTGAAAATTTTTGGAGCATTTTTTGTCATTTCAATTCAATCTTCTGCTTTAAACTCTCCAATTTTTCTAGACTTACTTACGATAGAAACAGAGCCAATACCCCTATTGTGATTATGTTAGTACTTGACTTGAATCAGACACTCAAATATTTTTGGTATTATAAAAGTTTTAAAAATACTTTTTATTCTAATAACAATAAATAAAAAAACAGAAAATAATCCAATAACAACCCAAGTTTGTTCATTTGGGAAAAACAGAGATATTTCCTTTCTCAAGGGTAAACTATATTTATGCCTGTGGGTGCATGTGGGTGGGTGGGTATGTAAAAATGCTTTAGGAGGTGAAAGCATTGAACACAGAATTTGAACAAATCCTGATAAGGATGATGTGTATTTCACATAAAGTTTTTCTACTCTAATCAGTGCCCAAGAGGCCCATCTTCTTACAAAGGGCCTGAGAGATGGTGAGATGCTATGGTATCTGGAGCGGATGTGGCCCTCTAATTTCATGGGGCCCCAAGGGCTGTGGTATCTACTAATAAAAAAACACAACAAATGTTTATTAGTCCTACAGCAAGATCCAGATGGGCAAGAACAAGGAGAAGCAATGGGAAGTGGATGCTGTTGGTGCCCCATCCAGATCCCCTTAAAAAGCCAGAGGACTCAGGCCCCAGCTGCTGTGAGCTGGGCTACCAGCCACCTCCTTCCAGAGGGAATCACTGTTTGACCAAGCTGGGTCCTTCATGCCTGGGAAATTATGTCGTAATTATCAGTAAAATGAGAATAACACCAGTACCCACTTCCAGAAGTTGGGCGCTGATTAAGTGGGAGAATACATGTTCTAATCTAGTGCCTGGCACAAACGATGCTTAATAAATGTTAACTGCCCTTTCTGTTGCCCCTATATTTATTTTTTCCTTTAGCTAACTGTAAGAGAGCATTGATATCTCAAAAAAGGATTACTAGTTATATTTGCCAAGAATACATTCTCTATTTGCTATTCAAATGGAAGTCGGACTACATTTTATTTCTCTCGAAATTAATTTTTGATAGTTTAATAACTCCTCCCTCTCCTTAGTTTAGCAGTCTATTCCTGTCTTATAGAATAAACCTTATAGCTTGTAATATCTTTAAAGTATAAAGAGGTACAAGTATATATATTCCACACCACTAGGGTAGTAAAGTATTCTTTTCTTAAAAGATTATGTTTAAAATAGAAAAGCAAAGTAGAAAGATTGGTTTTACATATTTACAAGTTAACCATCTTTGGAAATAAAGTGCTATTTTTATGTTGGAATTCAAAATCCACATGCATTCTATTTTCAGAGTTTCTCAATAAGGGAGCCAGCCCATTGAAAATCTCAGGGTGGGGTGGGTAGGAGTAGGATGGTGTCTCCTCCACTCTTCTCTATGATTTTTGCATTTTAGACATCAATGAATTTAATATTTCCCTAGTCTGGGGGAGGAAGGGGAGAGAACACTGGCTCCCATGACAGAGATCAGGTCTTAATGAATACTCTGCAGTGTTCTTCCAAGAGCTCACTGCGAAGAAGCCAGACATAAGGAGGAGTCCAGAACCTGGAATGTACAAGAGTCCCTCTGTGTAGGTACTATTTTACCTTGCAGTTCGTGTACCGCTGAAAACCATTGGTTGTAGAGTCTAAGTTTGAATTCCTGCTCTGCTACTTGACAGCTTTTTTTTTTTTTTACTTTGGCCAAGATATTAACTCTCAGTATCCATATTTATAAAATGTGATAAATACATACATTGCGTAGAGCTGTTTATAAAGATTATATTAAATGGGATAATGTATTGAAGCACTTAGTGTAGCACCTGGTATGCAGTACACTGGGCAGTAATGATAGCTGATATTATTATTTTTGCTGGATCCAGTGATTTTTTCTTTTCTTTTCCATTAGCTTGGCATAGAAATAATTGCTTATTTCTCCAACACGGAATGGCAATAGTTTCTCTTTCCTTCTTCCCTTAAAATAAAGAGAATTTTGGACCTTTGTATGTAACCCTGCAAATGCCAGCAAAATATACATTCATCTAATCTCTCCTTGCACAGGGCAGAAACACTCTACAAGGCAGAAAGAAGTGGAGATGTCCTACAATTGGTGTCACAGCTACCTTAGGGGAGTCAGGTATGTAAATTATTCACAGTTCATGGCCCCAGAGCAGGCAGCATGCCATCAGAGAAAGCACCACATTCCGTCACTGACCTTGGAGAGGGGGACCGGCTCCGGTTCTAGCAATTGCCGACTTACAGAGGGCTCAGTGCTAGAGGAAGCAGTCCTCTCCAATATGTGGACACTCTGAAAAGAAATGGAAATATAGCCCAGGGTTAGACAACCCATTTCTCATGTGGAGGGCATGGGACTGAGATCACACACATCATAGTAAAAGCTGTAAGTTATGTTAAAAATGGCAAGTTCCTCAAAAGACCAAAGATAGCAGCAATAGTCAGAAAAATATGTCTGCACAGGATTTTGTTTTCCGCTTGTATGGATTTGCCACTGAACTTCTGCTGCAATGCTGTTTCAGTCTTAGAGAAAGAATCAGAGTATTTTCTCTTGAAAAATTTTAAGACACAAAAAAGAAACATAGTACATCTGTCATTTTTACAACTTTATGAGTGGTACATCTACTACTTAGACAAGACTTACATAAAAATATTCGCTCATCTCTCCAACAGGGTATGGCAAGAGACAAAGAGAAAGGTCTATGTAAAGAAGTCCAGAGCCTTAAAACATGTTAGTCTCTAGAATTTCTTATAAAAATTGCACAGAGAAGAAAACAATTTATCAAATGCAATAAACAGTAAATGTCTTTTACAAAGACTATGAAGAGCATTTATAGATAAGCAAGACAACATTCCAATAGAAAAACAGGTGAAGTACATGAACAGGCAACTCATGTAGAACATTAGAAAAGATATTCAACCTCAGAAGCATTCAAAGAAATAAAAATCAAAATAATGATTTTTGTTTTTTTTTACCCAGCAGATTCAAGAATGGAATGGGGTTGGAAGAAAGGGAGCATATATTGGGTATGATCTTTCTAAAAAGAAATTTTGTAATTATATCAAAAGCCTTTGGAAAAAGAAATATATGCCTCTTTGATCCAGCCATCCCACAGCTATCTTTACCCTAAGGAAATAATCGGATAGATATGCAAAGATGTAAGAACAGATATGTTTTCTAAGGTATTATCATAGAAAAAAATATCTAATATATATGAGAATAGGTAGGCTTATAAGGAAAAACCAAAATGGCAATATAGATTTATGCTTTTTGATAAGGAAACAATACCTATGATGTCTGTCAACCTAAAAATCAGGCTACAAAAGGTAGGCTAAATGTGATGATGTTATATGTATAATCAACATTTATTCTAAAACATTAAGAGTAGCTAAACAAAGGTGACAGGATTACAGAAGACTTAGTTTTTTCTCAATAGCTTTCTGATTTAAAAAATTTTGCGGGCCGGGCGCGGTGGCTCACGCCTGTAATCCTAGCACTCTGGGAGGCCGAGGCGGGTGGATAGCTCAAGGTCAGGAGTTCGAAACCAGCCTGACCAAGAGCGAGACCCCGTCTCTAAAAAAAAAAAAAAAAAAAATTTTGCTATAAATAGATATAACTTGTACATTTGAAAAAATGAAGCACTTTCTTTGAGGGGGATAAATCTGAAAAACATCAAAGAAATAAGAGTTAATATAAATGTAGGCTGAAAATGAAACATTATGTTTTTACTGGGACAATAATATTTTACTGTTTCAACAAAGTTGGTATTTTATTTATTTATAGAGGTCTCTAGTTTTGGTATCTCACTGGAAAACTATTAGATGAATGTTTGTTTTTTCATGAAGAAAATTATACTTTGACCTGAGCCAAATTATTTTCATTTATTTGTTAACTTTTCAAACTTCTGGTTATTTTTATTACCTTGAAAACAAGAAGAGATCTGGTCATAGGTTTTTAAAATTCTACCTGAGTGAAAATTTTCAGTCATTTATTAAAAAGAAATAATTGACATGAAAGATAGAGGAATTGTTCCTATTTCTTCAATTTGTGAGGAAGCAGGAGAAATGAGGACAGATATTCTGGGGTCAAATATAAAGTTGGGCAGGGCTTCGCAAGAATTCCTAATCCGACAGGCACAGTGTCCAAGGTCAACCTAAGCATTAACTGGGACTCTGCTCTTTCCATTCCCAGATTCACTTGAATTAGCAAAGAAAAATTATGAACGTGGCTGAGTATCCATATTTGTGCCAATGCCTTTCATGGAAGAGTCAAAAGCAAAGGCATGCTATGAGTGACAGACTGGTGGTGTGTGCTCAGGTCTTTGACAGGCAACATGGGAACGACCTACCATTATTTGCTTGCTCATCTTGATATTTTGGATAGGATCCTATTTAAAACACATCAGATACATTTGAAATTTAGATTTATTGTGAGATTGTATAATTAGAAACTACAATAAGAATTCATTGTTGAAACAAAAATTGTATTACCTTCTTTTGGGATGTAACTGTCTTTCCCCCCACACCCTTTCATTTTCTTTCTGGTGTTTTACAATGGCAAAAGTCACATATGCTCATTGCAAAACATTCAGATACAACATAGGAATAAAAAAAAAAAAATCAAAAAAGTTGTCACCCTACTGCTATTCACCCTTCCACATTACTGGTTTTTGGAGCAGTGGTTCTCTCTCATAAGGGATCCCATGAACCCTGGAGATTCCCAAAGCCCTTACATAGGGTCTCAAGGTAGAAAACTATTTTCGTAATAATATTGGGATGTTGTTTGCCTTTTTTACACTTATTTTCTCACTAGTGTACAGTGGAGTTTTCCAGAGGAAACATAACATGTGATATTGTAACATACTAAACACAGATGTAGATGTGAGAATCCAGCTGTCTTCTGTTAACAGAGACATCAGAGAGATTTGCAAAAATGTAAAACAGTACCATTCTTCTCACTCACATTTGTTTTGGAAATATAGTATTTTAAAATAAAAAAATTAATTTTAGGTTAACATGTAATACTATCGTTAATTTTAAATAGACTAAGAAATATTTTAAAATTTTATCCATTTAAATTTCTAATACAGTAAATATTGATAGATATAACCCACATAAACAAAAGCTCTTTAAAATCTTCAATAATTTTTAAGAGTGTAAAGGGTTCCTGAGACTAAAAAGTTTGAGAACTGAAGAACTTTGTTTATTATTAAAATGCATAATTCTGACATACAGATGTTATTCCCTTTCTTGTAATGTTTCTTTTGAGGAAACATATTTTTTTAAAAAAACTAACATATTTTGAAATTTCTTTAAAATCAATTAATCCAACTCAATCTAAATTACAAACTATTCTGACATGTTACAAAAATCTGTAAGAGGAAAACAAACCTCGTTTGAGGTACTCTTCAAATACATCTGAGCAAAATTTCCCTAATTTAAATTCTATGAAGATTAAAAAAACCCATAAAAGTATTCTTTTTAATGCATGAAGTGATTTTTCCAAAAAATAAACATGGGTAATAAAAATATATAGGTGTCACTTTACTACAGAAATATAAAAAAATGCTTCTCCCACCAACAAATAAATTACTTTATAATTTATAATTTTCTGTAGGGGAAAAAAAGTTTCTAGGATACTTTTTAAAATCAAAAAATTAGAACCACTTAGAAACCACACATTTTAGTAGCAAGTTCCTCCCTTACTACTTGATAGAATATTAACAAAAAAGTTCAGTCAAGTAAATATAATAAAGCTAAGACCAGAAACTGTGTTATCCATTCATTCATTTGTTTGTTCATTCAATTAATCAACAAATCATTATTGGTCTACTACATGGTGCCAGGCACAGATGACAGGGCCACAGAGAACAAAATAGACAAGAGAACTGTTTCTGTGATGTTTATATTACAGAGAAAGAGATCTTATCATACAAAAGACCAAATAATGCTGAACACATTTTTGTAAACCCATGCATTAAACCTGTTCCACGTGGCTAGTGCTTTTGCTTACTTTAATTTTCCAGTCAGGTATCTTCGATCTGAGGTTCTCTTTAAGGACTCTCTACATCCCCATACTTTCAAGTTGCTATGCAATAAAACACAGATATATTGCCAACTCCTCCTGCCCCTCCCAAAAACATGGTAAGAAAAGCAAAGCCTGGAAAGAAACCTGACCTTAGCAACTATGTAGGCAGGAAATGAAGGATTAACTCAAGCAACTTAGCCAGGGAAAGGAAAATAAATTTCCCTTAATTTCCAAATCAAGCCACATAGAAATAAATTTGGTACATTTAAAGTACGATAAAACTGAGTTTTGACTCTATTGATACTGGGGATACTTAAAATGTTGCCACACTTTTGTGGACCAGAAGGGTTAGTGACCGATGTCTATTACTCACAGCCATGCCTGGCACAAAGAACACAATATTAGTTTCTTCACCACTTGATTTTACAACATAGTTTATGTTATGGAAGAAAAGTAAGTAAGAAGTTCATTCATTTTCAGATACAGCACACATTCAAATTGAGTGAAAAATCTAAACCCCAAATTCTGTTGATTTGCCAAGGCACAGAAAATCATAAAAATGTTTACTGAGATACAGTAAGTAAAGGAATATTTTTATTGCCACAAATGTGTGTATATACTGTACTGAAAAATATTAAAAGACAACTTACAAAACTACCAGTTGATATTCATTATTATAACTGTAACTAGCTTCAAAAAATAAGCTATTTCATTTAACTTCAATACGATAATGAAGAAGCCAATATCTTTTGTACAAACTTGCCAATCTTATATTTGTGTATTGTTAGAATCTAACTACTATTGTGCATCCAGTAATAAAATATTGTTACCTTGAATTGTCTTCAAACTCATGGTTGAAAGCCAAAAGCATAACCCTAAAGTTATATAATTATATATCTAGCCATTAATTATTTTAAATGAAATATCTAAGTATTTGAATGTTATATTTTTAATATCAATGGCTATAAAGAAGATAGTTTTAATTTCCCATATCCAGTCTTGGACTGTAGTTAGATTGCATGCTCCTTGAAGGTAGAGACGAGCTCATCTTCATCTTGAGTATCCCATCTCCTCTACTCCCAACTCACTCCATCCTAGCATAACAACTTGCCCATTGTAGCCAGTCAAAAATTCCTGGAATTTTTCAGTGCTCTCTGATTAATTTATAGAGAACAGTCCTTCAGCAATCATTAACACATGATTAGACATAAAACAGCCTTCTAGCTTTATCTTGGAATTATAAAAATCATAGCTCCAATAGGATAGAACTTTTGAAAATGTTTAAAGAACCTAACTTTTAAAACTGAAAAATTTAGTAGATTAATCATAGAACTCTTGTTTATTAGATTTAAAGCTATGAGATTGGTCAGTGGGGAACACATCAAATTTAACTTAATATCTTCAGTTACAAGAATTAGTTCTTTTCATAAGGTTTCCTTTAAAATCATAATTTGTGCTATAATTTTTGCACTTTTATTCACAAGATAGCTGTTGTCATATTCTTTCACAGTGACTTAGAAACACATGCCACTAACTTCAAGGTGTTATATATGTTAAATAAATGAGTTAAATAAAGGGTTACATAAACCAGTTAATTATTCTTTTAAAATCAAGTTTCCTCTCAAATACTAAAATTACAACTTAATTTCCAGGTCACTTTTTTGAGGAACTTGGAGCACACAGAGAAGGTGTAAGTACTTACCTACCCCGACTTCCCCCTTCTCAGAGGAAACTGATGCATATTCAGCTTAAAACCAGGAGTCTAGAATTTCACTGTATTTCATATTCCATTGTAGCTCTTGAATTTGGTAAAAGTATATCCCCTGGGTTAGCATTCAGTGATCTCGTACCTCCTGGGCAGCAAGTATAAATCTGCGAACATGACTGTAATCTAGTTTACTCAGTATCAAAGATGTAGGTAAACACACTGAGAAACACTTAATAGCTGAATGGTTCAGTTCAACTCACACGGAGAGGAACATGACTCTCAAAATGGGGAGTCCAGGAGATCTGCTGAACAGGTCTCTTGTCTTTACCTACTTTAATTGCATTTCAAAAATATAAAGAGAGGAATTGCTGGAAATATTTTAGGCTGTGGCTACCAATTTCTGTATAGACTAACTTTCAACACATATTTAGGACAGTAACAAAGAGAAGTGGACCACTGCTCTCTGAATATTAACTCCATTGAAATTGTTCATCTGACTATCTTATCTAAGCTATTTTTATAGTCACAAATTATACAAAATATTTTCAAAGAAAAATATCTGAAACAATTTAGAAACTTCTAAAGTACTTTCTTCAAGCTTTGGGCTATTAGGCTGGCTTCCCTTCTAAATATAGCTACTTTGAAGGAAGCAGCACTATTTTGGTAGTTTCAGTAACCTTCATAGGATAGTGTTGATGATCATGATGGCAGTTAACATTTACTACTTTCTCTAGTCCTGTCTTTATGCTTTAAGTGGATTATTTCATTCCCTCTTCATAACAAGCCTTTGAGTAAAGACTATTAAATTGATCTCACAGCTGACTGAACAGAGAAAGACACAGGTGAAGAGAGGCACAGAGTCAGCAAGTGCTGGAGCTGGAATGTGAGTTAAGATTTTACTCTAGAGTCAAGCTTTTAAATATTGCTGTCTACTGAAGTTAAAGCGAATGTTAAATGACAAAAGTGACAGAAACTTCAAATAGCATATGGCCTTAACACTAATTGAACACATCTCAAGTCCTCCTCTACCACAATCTTCTGTGGATACAGAGAGGTAGAAATGAGCAAAAATAAAAAAGGAAAAATTATAGCACTCTTAAATATGGTAATACCTCAAGGTTCATTTCTTCATCATCTCTATAGCAACCTCAAAATTAATTTCTAATTTCTAATTTTCAAGAACTAAGAGCAAGTCAGCTATAGCAGTGTGTGGTGTAGAGAAAAGAGAAGATAAGTTTTACCGTCATACAGACCAGCATCCCAGCCTTCACCTGCTATTTACCATGTGACTCAGATGAAGCATTAATCTCTTTCAGCCTCAGTGTCCTCTGTAAAATGAGGATAATAACATCTATTTTATGAGACACTGGAAGTCACAGAGTTGGCACCCAGTGTGTGCACAGTGCTACCCAGAGGCTAGCACACAGCAGGCACTCAATAACCAGTAGCTACCATCTTAGTTATAAACACTACAAACACAAATGTCTAGGAACCTTACACATTCCCAATGCCATGGAAGGACGTCTTACAAACACCTTGCAGCCCTGGGAGCCCTTTCGGAAGTGATGAATCCGTTCCTTACATGGGTCATGTTACCCACTCAACCCAGTAGCACAGTCAGCAGCATCTCCTGATCAGGGAATCAGAACTTACTGAGAACACTGTCAACATGAATGAAGAGAGAAGATCTAAATATTTGCCAGTGCAAAGGCAAAACCAGTGATAGCAACGCAGATTGCAACCACCTGAATGCCTATTGCGGAAGATGTGTGTGGACTTTCCTTCAAGAATTTTTTTTTTCTTTGCAATGGCATAAAATATGAAAATCAGCTGAAGAAGTAGTAACTCTACTACTTTCTCTGCAGTAACAATTATCTTGCCCTCACTGAAAGACGGAAGAAGTGCATTAATGGTAAAGTTTCACAGAAGCACCACTCCAATGAATGAAAGAAAATTTTAGAAATAGTGGCTGGAAAAAGTACATGCAGCACACCTGGGAAATGCTGAAAGGGAGAAAAGCAAAGTCATCACAGTCTTGTCTCTTCCTGCAGAGAAATATGAAAGTCATTACGAATCGACAGCTATAGCCCCACATTGAACTCGTCTGTTTGGAAACTTTGTATTGTAACAAATGCTATTTGGACCCATCAAGTAGTCCATTGATAACAAAGAGGAGTTGGGTGATCTTGACTATGAAGTGATAAAAGGCATAGGAATAAACAGCCTTTTAATTCCTGTGGTTGCCTTTAAGCAGAAATAGAACCAGAACTTGCTGGTGAACTTGCTCCTTATTCTGTACTCCTAACACCCAACAGTGTAACAAAATCACTGAAAACCACAGCAACTGAGTAAAAGCATATACTGATCATACTTCGTTACAGCAAATAACAGGGACAAACACTAGGCCATTTCAAGAGCAAGGCTCTGGAACATATAGAGTTAATTTAAAATGCAGGAGAGAAGAACAGTCCAGTCCCCTGTGACTTGAAAACAATACTACAGTTAATCTGTAATTTTCTAAAAGGCTTTTAACATTATGTAGTACAGACAAAGGTTTTCAGTATGATCATCAGTCAAATGATTTTGCTAACAATACATGCAAAAAAAAATCCCACATGTCTTTTTTAAACATTTATGTATGTACATTAGAGGCAGAGTTAAACTGTTTGAACACCCTTGTAAACTCAGAGCATATATATTGATGACATGCCTACATGTACTCATAAATATTTGCTGAATGAATGAATAAATATTTGCTATATATATGCAGTGTCCAAGTTTCTGCTCAGACATAATTAAATTCCCATGAGATTAAATGGAGGTAGTAAAGAGGACAAATGGTCGCCCAGTTCATGCCTTAGAACCTCAAAGATGGTTTGAAAAACTTGCACCAAGTTTCCCATGTGCCATAGCCTTCATAGTCATTTAATTTTTAATCTTATACTTACAGAGTTAAGCTTACCATTTTATCATTAAAATAGGTCAGACTTTTATCAAGTTTACTATATTTAAAATACTGTTTTAAAGCTATACACACACACACACACCTACCCACAAATTAACTCATAAAATATGATCTCCAAAAAAAGCACACTTATTGCAGACATTTTTAAGGGGAAAATACAAAAACAAAAAAGAAATTAAAAACACAACCAGCAATAAACTCAATATCTTGCTATATTTTCTTTCAGATATATATATATATATATATACCCTCACACACTCAATTCTTTAAAAAAATTGAAATTGCACTGTTTTTTCAATTTAATAACTTGTTTTTTTTTTTCAATTAGCAATACTGTCATCAGCAATCGCCCTCAGTTTCCATGGACGATTAGTTCCAGGGCCTTCTGCAGATACCAAAACCCACAGATGCTCAAGTGCCCTTATATAAAGTGCCATAGTATTTGCATATATAATCTATCCACATCCTCCCATATATGTTAATCATCTCTAGATTGCTTATGATACCTAA
>VBSM01001562.1:23710987-23738077 GCA_008086735.1 Cheirogaleus medius | reverse complement strand
AAGGACCAACTGTATGTAGTTTTCCCACAGTATTAAATATTCAAAAACATTTTTAGCAGCTGCGCAATATTTCACTGTATGACTGAGAGGTTATTTAAATACCTCCTTGTTGAAGATTAGACTATTTCTAATTTTTTACTACTATAAAAATACTTTGATAAATATATCTTTTCACAGAAATCTTTATATGTATCTTTTTATTTCAAGATATCAAGGGGGTACAAATGTTTTTGTTACATGGATGAAATGTATAATGCTAAAGTCAGGGCTTTTAGTGTGCCTGTCACCAAAATAGTGTACACTGTACCCGATAGGTAAGTTTTTGCCCCTCACCTCCCTCCCACCCTACATGTATCTTTGATTGTTTCCTTAGGATACATTTTTGAAAAGCTGAGTTACTGGGTCCTATGGCATGACCTTTTTAAAGACTTTAGGCATGTATTGCTAAATTTCCCTCCAAAAAAGCAAAATCAATTAATATGATTATTGTGCATGACAGTGTCCATTTCCTTGACCCCTCCCCAATGCTGGCTTTTATAATTTTTACAAATCAGCTCTTAATTAGGATTTGAGGTCAAGAAACCTGGCACTTGAAATATAAAATATACAACATGTACAAGGCTTTCCTTTACCTTTGTGAGAGTATTTTACTTACAGTATAGGAGAGTTACAGTGGATGCTGAGCAGAGGGAGGTAAAAATTTTCTATTTGTCTAGATTGAAAACCAAATAAAACAGTTTTATAGACTTATGATCCCCCAGAAGGATGTTTTATAGTCCTAATGAAACACCTAAAAATGTATTTTGTAAAAGTGATATTTCCAAATCTGGGTGGATAACAGTCTCCTGGGGATGCCTCTGTAAACAACAGATTCCCAGGCCTTTTCCACGCCCTGCAGAAGGAGACCCTCTGGGGTTCGTTAACTGATTGTACTGCGGCTCTATCCATTTGGTGTTATGCCCAAGAACATAATAGGCAGTGCTAATCTTGGATCTGACAACGAGTCTGCTGTTACAAAAATGCTATGCAAAACCAGCCATCTCCAGGTAATAAGAGATAACCTGTAAAGTGAAACACTGATAAAGGCAGCCTAGAGAACCAGCCGGGTCTGGCAGGCACACCAGCGAAAGCAGCAAACAGATTCTGACCCAAGTAATGGAGTTCAATTTCAGCACATTTGACATGGACTGAACACATACTGTAAACACCAAGCGACAGCGACAGGGATCTCCAAATGGTGGGGATGGCAAGAAAGCTGTGGGGCTGCTCATTGATTTTAATGGCAAAGGCTAATAGCAGCTTTCAACAAACAAAAATAGATGGTTAGAGTTTCTCAATCGAAAAGCAATATGTGAGGTAAAAATACAGAAAATTGAGAAAAGCACAGATAATATAAAATTCACCTAGGGAATTTTACCTAGCCATCAGATATGATGGCTCATATCTGTAATCCCAGCACTTTGGGAGGCTGAGGCAGGAGGATCGCTTGAGGCCAGGAGTTCAAGACCAACCTAGACAACACAGCGAGACCCCCATCTCTATAAAAATTTTAAAAATTAGCTGGGCATAGTGGTGCGCACCTGTAGTCCTAGCTGCTCGGGAGGCTGAGAAGGGAGGATCCCTGGAACCCAGGAGTTCGAGGCTGCAGTGAGTTACGATCACACCACTGCTCTCTAGCCTGGGCAAAGGGGGCAAGACCCCATCTCTTAAAAAAAAAAAAAAACCTCACTCCATGATAATAACTATTAACATTTCAGCTTGTATACCATTTGATTTATAGTTTCCCAGGCCAACGAGGATGTGAAAAATCACTGTTATTACCAAAGGAGAAAATGAGGAGGCTGTATATAACTTGAAAACAATTAACAAATGTTGCCTTACAAAGTTCCTTTAGAAATATACAGAAGGCCCTTCCCCTGGACATTCAGCTTGGCAAGACTTACAACAGATCAAACAGCGAAGTGAATAAGAATAGGGGCTCCAAAAACCAGGTTCCAGGGAGTAAAGCCTGTCTTCACTCCTCATTAGCTGTGGGCAAGATGAAAACCACTTTTCATCATAGTTTAGTTGTCTGAAAAATGTGATGATACTTCCAACCTTCCACAGTGAGAGCTCATGAAATATTGTTGCTTGTTGCTAGTGTTATTCTATTAGTTGGTTTATAAATTTTGCCTAATATTTTGACTTTTCAGAACACCCAATTTGCATCTAAATCACAAAAATTGGTCACAGTATGAGTTTTTGCAAGCAAATATTATTTCTCCATTCATATTGGTCTTAAGTCCTAAAAAGCTGATTCCATGAGATGGAATTCTAAAAAGGCTAAATTGAAATTGGAAGCAAGTCAGGAATTTAAATATACCTAGGAAATAAAAGGGATTTATTTTCTAGCATTGCCCCAGTGAGGACACTCTGTGGATTTTCAGATCAGGTTAGTATTTCTTTCTGAACTGGCAGCTGGGTTCCAGAGTCATCTTGAAAAAATCCTTGGGTCTACTGAAATTCTATATAGAGCTAAGAACTCAAATTCTATTCCTCCTTCTGGTAGATTTCAAGTTATAAATTGTATTAAATCAGGGATGCTTGGATTTTTTTCTCTAAAAATTAGAACATTTTTGTTTGAGATAACATTATATTTTTCACAACTCAAAGATGGAAATAGGTTTCCTATTCAGAAGATAGAGACACTTATATTTCAAAGTAATGATTTAGTTATTTCATTCAACAAAGCTATTTGAAGAAGATGCTCTAGAAGCTCAGTTTCTGTATAGGCTGGGAGACACTTTTACATCAGATACACGGTCCCTCTGAATCACTGCTGGCAACAGCCTTTACATGTCAACAGTGGGCATCAACTGAGCAGCCCACTGTTAGTTTTGGAATGTCTTGCTGTTGATAATATACAGGAAACATTCTGGATACCCATGTCACTGAAGTCTTCTATAGTTTTTAAGGATTAACCATGATCCCGAATATAGATTTTATAAAAACTGGCAATAAGATGAACCGCCAACCTCTTATGAGTTATTTATAATTTTTTTCCTTAAAATGTTTTTTATTTTATGATCTCTGAGCTTTAGCAAGCTTTGAATCATTATAAGGAATGGCTAGTTTTTTTCTTCATTGAATTTTTCATTAAACAAAAAAGATTGGCTCATTTAAGCATTTACAAAGTCTAACCTGGTAGAGTTATTAACAATTCATTCATAATAGACACTATCGCCTGAAAATTATGCATTCCAAACCCTACATTCTTAGAGTAATAGTGTCTGATTTTCTGATATGACTTGATAGTAATATAAATAAAAATAATCATTCACTCCAAAGAGGGACCTTGCTTTTGAAAATTCAGACCTGGATCCAGGACTACTATCTCTACAGGATGGTCTTAGACATGCATATTTTTTAAAATTCTCTAAAATACATAAGCATAAAAGTAATTATGAACACAAACAAAATCCAGTCATCAGTTCACAAACTTAGTAACTCTGTTATATAATGTAATGATATAATAAGTACTATGATTGACTAAGAAACAATAACCAGTGTTTTATTTATTTATTTTGAAACAGAGTCTCACTCTGTTGCCTGGACTAGAGTGCTGTAGTGTCAGCCTAGCTCACAGCAACCTCAAACTCCTGGGCTCAAGTGATCCTCCTGCCTCAAGCTCCCGAGTAGCTGGCACTACAGGCATGCACCACCATGCCCAGCTAATTTTTTGCTATATATGTTTTTAATTGTCCAGCTAATTTCTTTCTATTTTTTTAGTAGAGACAGGGTCTCGCTCTTGCTCAGGCTGGTCTCGAACTCCTGAGTTCAAACAATCCGCTCGCCTCAGCATCCCAGAGTGCTAGATTACAGGCATGAGCCACCGTGCCCGGAAAGAGATACCTCCCACCCCCACTAATATTTTTAACCTCTGAGCGGAATGCTCCCAACTTTCTGCTTTTGTCTATCATTTCCTTCACTCCTCTGCCGTTTATTCCACCACACACTCACTCTCAGGAGCGAGGAAAAGGGACCATGCTCTCTCAGCTCCCCTCTGCTACTTTGGGACCATCCTCCTTCTACTCCCAGAATCCATTCTTGTGAGACTTGGAACTCCATGCTCTATCATCTTCCCTCCTTGTTGTCATCTCCCGACCTCATGATTATTCCTCCACGGCTACGAAGTCCTCTGCAGCCTGGCTCACAATCTTCTCTCCACACAAACTTCTCATTCACTTATTCATTCAAATATCTCCAAGCACACCAAACGCCGGGTACCATACAAGGTGCTAGGGATACATGACTGAACAAAATAAAAGCCCTGTTTTCACTGGGCTTACATCTCAGTATTAAGGAATAGAGGAAGGGGATATACACATAAACGGATAAACAAATATACCAGGTCTGCCTGGAAAGTATTCAGCCACATAATATGAAAAATAGAGACATTTAGTGAAGAGGATAGAAGATACAAGAAACACTGTACATAGGACAATGACACAGTTCCCTTCAAAGCAGGCACCTTGGGACCTCACGCAGTTCTCCCAGCATCTCTTAACCTAACCCGTACACGTTCAGCATTCTCAGGTGTTCTGCTTGTTGCAGGCCTTCCAGAATGGGGATCACTTTCGACAGATTCTCTACCATCTTTGAAGTGTTTGTACCACACTTTTACTTGTGCTTCACTCATTGCATCATCCCTGAGAGCCTTCTGGATCATCTGTAAGTTCAAGCTTACAACAAAATTTGATGCAGATTCGTTGCTCTACTCATTCAGTCATTTTGAATGTGACAGCCACACAGTACACATGGTCAACGGTGTCTAGCGCCCCACTGACTAGCACAGTGAAGTTGTCAGTGTTCAGGCATGTGCATCCCAGTCCACTCTCCTTGGCTGCCAGGTTACATCGATGTCCCCCAAACCATTCTCGTTATCTTAACAATGGCTGGTTACTTTCCGGACAGATCTTGTATAACATGCCAGGGGGTGACCAGTGCTTTGAAGAAAAATAAACCCAGCTAATTGGACAGTGAGTGATAAGGATATGCAGGGAACGGCAGCAAAGGCCATCCCAAACGGTACATTTGGAGATTGAGTCAAGTGTGTGACAAGCCTGGGGATGGCTGGAGGAAAAGCAAGTTAGGCTGAGGGGACCAAAAACGCAAAGGCCCCTGAGGAAGGTGCTGGAGAAAACCAAGGGAAAGGACTGTGGCAGGAGATGGGCTCAGACAGGCAGAACCAGATGATGCATGACCTTGTAGACAGTGGTCAGCAATTCTGTATTTTTTGGACAGAGACAGGAAGTCACTGGAGGGCTTGGTGCAGAAGAGTGGCTCAATGTGATTTGGGTTTTGAAGGGATCTGACTGTTCTGTAAAGAATGACCTGTCTGTTGGGTGAGGGTAGAAAAGCAGAGAGCCTGTTAGAGAACTATGGCAACAGTCAGGTGAGAAATGATGGTGGCTCCGACCAGGGCGGAGGGGGAGGAGATGGCAAATAGTGGTTAGATTCCAGGCATATCCTGAAGGTGGAACCAACAGGTTTGCTGATGGTTTGGAAGCAGGGTATGAGAGAAGGAAGTCAAAAGGGATTCCTGAGTTTTGGCCTTACCCAATGAAAGGAAAGTTTCCATTTGCTGAGACAGGGAAGACTGGGAAGGAGCAGATTTGAGAGGGAAATTAGGAGTTCCATTTTGGACATGTTAGGTTTGAGATGCCTTCTTAACATCCAAGTGCAGATCCCCCTTGGTAAGTTAAGTGTCACTGTGACTGACCTACTGACATCCAGGATCAAGGTTCACAAATTCAAATGCTTTCAGGGGTAAGGCAGTCAACATAAGTAAGTATTGAAATACAATGAAGACAGGCGAGGACTGTGGCTTATCGAAGAATAAATGCCCCAGCTAAGCTGGAAGCCACTACTGTGCCCGGTGAGTGTTGCCATTACGAATCTGGGCTCAGTGTTCCTGATCTTCCAATTTCTTAATAGAAGAATCTGGAGTTTTAACAACCAAATCTTGGAGGTAAAAAGAAGTTCCACCATATACTAAATTCTAGAAGTGCTCACTTAAATAAAAAATAAAAGTCTTACTTGAGGATTTATCAATGTCCTTAATTTATTAATGTGCATGGCAAAAGAGATTTTGTTCAGCATTTCTCTAACTTACTTGATGGTAGAACTCTCTTTTCATACAACATATCAAGGGACAAGCATTCTTTGGCATGTACTTTGGGGAATGCTGATTCAAAGGTTAAGTCCTAGATGTCTCATCAACAGACTTTTGTTCCCTCTGAAAGTTTTAGGGCATACATATTCATTGCGGCTTATGAGTCAGGACGGTCACACACACAGAGCCCGTTTTGTTAGATGTTCTAACATCTCATGTCAGACTTGAATAAAATATAAATAGAGCAATTACTAAAGTCTTCTAAGTTGTTACATACTAAGTGGAGTCTCGACCCTATCATTGTTGCGGAAACACTTAGTGAAATCACAGGGGCACTGAGTCACTTTGGTTCCCAACTCCTCTCCCCTCTTCACCTATTGTGCTAGTAACTTTATGACAGGAAGGGCAGCCCATCGCTACTATGCACAGATGTTCTTTGTTTTACTTATCCATGAGGAAGGAAGAAGAGAAGGACAAATAAATGTGGAATGGAAAATTTGTAGCAAAAGCACAAGACTAATATTGTTGCAGGTCTTAAAAAATATCCTGCAGGACATATTAGAACATTTGAGGTCAATGTCTCCAAACCTGAAGAATTAGAGTATGCAGTCTGTTTAAAAAGAGCTCACAATATAATTGAGGAGATCAATACAGAAAAAGACAGACAATATAAAAATGTCAAATACTGTCAAAAAGGGCTATAAAAGTTCAGAGAAGGGAGAGGGTGACATGCGTTTGAGTGACCAGAGACAGTGTTGCATGCGCCGGTCCTTGACACATGGGGAGGCATCAGGTCGAGACGAGCGTGGTGGGAATTCCATGTGGGAAAGACAACCAGAGATAAAGATAGGGAAGTTTTAGGAACCAAGAGCAGATTGTGAGGAAAATGGGATACAAGGCTGGACCAGAGCATGCTGGACACTGGGTACCAAGTAAGGAACTCTGGCCTTAATCATGTAGGTAACAGAGAGTCTCTGAAGGATTCTACATGAATCTGCCCTATTCAGAAAATCTGAAATGACGAGGTCACAAGGGGGATGGAGAGGCTAGAGCACTCTGCAGGACCCTGGGTAGAGTGATGGGAGTGTATGCAAGGTAGCTGATAGTGGGGAAGGAGGGAAATTATAATATTATGAAGGAGGAAATGATCAATAGGGCTTGGTAACTTATTGAACATGGGAGCAGCAGAGGAGAAAGACAGGCACTGACCCTGGGTCCCCAAGAGAATGGTTATCCTGATGGCACATTGATTTATACATATTGATTTACGGCACAGTGGTACCACTCAGGCAGTGTTACATCTAAGTAGAAATGCTCAATCAATTCATTAGCGATTTGGGACTAGAACTTGGGAAGGACAGGGAAATAACATGCATTAGATACCACTGTATTTTCAGCTACATGCTAAACAAATTCTCTACCTATGTGATTAATTCAGGAAAGAAATAGGGCTGGATATTGCAATTTGGCACCAGCTGCATAGTGTCAGTTAAATAAGAAGAACAGATACGATTCAATGAAGAAGAATTTATCGCACTTTCTCTATGTGCCTTCACTATGAAAACAGCTATCATGCAAAAATAGGTGCATATAAAAAACACTGCACCATATCATATCACATCACATCACAGATCACCCAAATTTCAGAGTTCCATAAGTTAATTCTAAAATTTAGGTACTGATTGAGATAGGGGAGGAAAAACAGAACTGTAATTGTTCTTTTCCATTCTTCTCTCCCTTGAGGGAGATGGACAGTCACAGAACAGGAGTCAGGAAGGAATCAGAGAAGAAAATATTTGGGAGAGTTTCCACCTGCTGAGATAAACAAGAATGAAAATAAACGCTCTCTTTAAAGCATAATAAGCATTTGAATGATGTCTCTTACTTTTCGAGAATTCATTATCAATTTATACACAAGCTACTCCCATTCCCAGCATAAAACTTTGCATTCACAAGCCAGCGAGGAGTCACACGTTCCACCTGCACACTCCTGCTAGCAGAACCCGGTCTCGGTTTTTCCCTGTTGTTTTGCGGGCTGGTCCTGGAGCTCAGCTGCAACAGGCAGAGCAACAACGCACGGCAGATGTTTCTACAGCAGTCATCAGTCTTTTCCATTTGCCACTGTTCTCCAGGGTGAGTTGGCTCAATCCTTTCCTTCCTCCCGGCAGCCAGGTAGCCAGGCTGCTTAAAATATGTCTCAGTTTAAATGCCCAGGGCAAAGGAAAAATGGAGATGCGGTAATAAGAAAGAACAGAGGGGCAGGTAAAGGGTAGCCTAAATTTGCAAACTTAGAAAGCTTCTCAGCATGCAGTTGTTATTCAGTATAAAAGTATTTTCACTCCTGGCACTCTTAAATATAATCACTTGTGTAATTACAGATTTAGTTAATGGCATAACTGCCTCTAATTAACAGAATATAAGTGTTCTCTTTGAACTCAATAACAAAGGACACCAGTGTCGATAATTCCCCAAGACCCTTAAGTAGGAATACCTGCCTTAGGACCTGTGAAAGACACACACATAAGGAATCCCTGATACATACAGATTCCCCTGGAATTTCTTGCTAGAAATGGGAGAGGGAGTGCTGGAGGGTTTGAGACTGAGGGTTCCCTAAAGAGCACTCCCAGCAGTGCGGTCCCATGATCTAGAAGAATGAATTCACCTCTGGAACCAGCTGTCTCAAGATCCATGTCTATCTGATGGAATACTGAATAACTGACGCTCGCACTTCTAGAAACGAGACAATATGCTTGGAACACAGAGGGGGCAAGGGACGGAAGGCAGTGAAGGAGACCCTGCAAGAATGCTGACTCACTGAAAGCTGCCACAACAGAAAGTTTTTATAAAAAGTTAACAACACCTACTTATTGTGAATTTTCAGTTATACAGCTAAAAATACCATCACGAGACAACATGAAAATGAAAAATAGTTGTACTCAGACCTGTGCTGACTGAAACAAACCAACTGTTTTGACAACAAAGAGCATTCACATGATTAATCCCCACACAACCCTGGCAGTCGAACAGCATTAAAATAGTAATGAGGTGACTCTGTAAACAAAAATAACTTACAGAATTGTCTCAACTGAGACAATGAACGTTTTCTACCATAATTAAGCAACAACGATTTACTTTCTCTGTTGCCTTTAAACACTGTTTCAATTCTCACTGCTCTTAATTCCCTAATACTACCATTTTTATGTGTAACCTAATTCCAGGATCTATTACCAGAGTCCATGCAACACCAAACAGAGATTATTAGTGCTTGGCAGAGCAGTGAGAGACTTATGGGAAGAAGAAGTTTTCTTCTAAGAAGGGTTCATGGATCCCTTTCCATCTCCACAAACGAAGATAGGGAGAGCAGAACATTCGAGCTCCTGATGCTGGGTCCCCCTCCAGGAGCAGACAGTGAGGAGAGTATGGCAGGGCTTCCCCTAGCCACCCCAGCCCCTTTGCATCTGCCTGCTAAACAAGGCCCTAAGCAACAGAGAAGCAAGAGTGGGAGCTACATGACATTGTCAGCTGTATCTACAGAAAATAATGAGTTTTCTTGTGGAATAAAAGACTTTGCAACAAAATTTCAAAATTAGCAATCCCATCATATTCTAATAGTACTGTATTTGAATAAAATAACAAAACACACTTGCTTCTTACCTGCCTACTGTCCCTTTGGGAGGACGTTGAAGAGGAGGCACTTCTATGGGTTGGAGTGGCTGTTTTATGAGCAGGGGATATACCCTTCTCGTCTGAACTCATGGCTGCAGTTAGAGCCTAGCGATGAGCACTTAAGACCATCCCAATCTTCTCTCAGAAGCACGGAGAAGCAGATGACTTTTCAGCTTCATTCCATTTCGTGAGTCAGGTTTCACTAGAAAACAGCAGGCAAATATCGAGGGTGTCCAAACCACCTAAAAGCAAAACAAACAAACCTCATGTGAGTAATTAAAAATCAAATTAAAATTATTATATTTAGGAAAAAATATTAATTCGTGTGAGAGGAAGAACTCTGACATATTAGAAAATATCTCTTCCTCTAGATTTTCAGGTGGAGGATGAAAGTGTTAAAATGTAAAAAAGGACTGTCAACAAGGAATAAACCATGTGCTAAAGCCATATTCTTCCCAGACATTTTCTTTGTTTTAAAGCAGATTACAAAGCTATATTCCGGACCCTAATGCTACAGTACATCAGCTGCTTCTCTAGAAATTTTAATTTCCTCTATCCAATGGATTCTAATAAGAGTTCAGTCCATATTTGTCTTCAGTTCAGCCATATCATGTATATGATGATTAAATCCAACATAGAACAGTCAGTTACAAAAGGGTTAACACATTTCGTGCATCCTGTGATCCAGCATTTGTGAAGGATCAAGGAATACACATATCCACAGACATTTGTACCTCAAAACAACAGCATGCCTACAGGTGACTCAACAACCAATGGGCTCATCGGCACCTACAGATTGACAAGCCTATCTCAGAGCAGGGATAATTGGAGTTGCTTCAATTATTTACAGCCAGCAGCCACTTCATTTATTTATTTACTTATTTATTTTTATTTATTTACTTGTTTTTAGAGACAGGGTTTCATCCTGTTGCCCAGGCTGGAGTGCATTGGTATCATCATAGATTCCTGCAACCTCAAATTCCTGGGCTCAAGTGATCCTCTTGCCTCAGCCTCCTGAGTAGCTGAGTCTACAGGCACACACCACCACATCCAGCTAATTTTTAATATTTTTTGTAGAGATGGGGTCTTGCTATGTTGCCTAGGCTGTTCTTGAATTCCTGGCCTCAAGTGATCCTCCTGCTTCAGCCTCCCAAATTGCTGGGATTATAGCCTGAGACACTGCACCCAGCCCACTTCATTTTTTTACTTGGACTTACGTAAGGAAGGTTTGTGTTTTTAATAGTAAAAGCTTGTGTCAGAGAGAAACATTGTAAATTAGCCATGTCCCCAACACAGAAATGCTAAAAAATGTTAAAAAGGTAAGCACCATGATATAAGATTAAAAGCTACCCAAAAGGTAGACCACTATAGTGAACTTTATCCTCTTCTAAGAAGGCCAAGTTCCAGCCCCCATCTTAGTGGTCACATTCTTTGAAGGAAGCACAGAACACTTCTGTAGGTCTGTTAGTATAGGTGGGAAAGGAACCTGCTGGCAAGGAACAGAGATTAATCTTTAGGCCAAAAAAAGTAACAGTAAGACCTGACTTCGGTCTAGAGGAGAAGACAGTAAGTCAAATAATCAACAACAACAAAAAGAAGATTCATGGACTTTATGAAAACACAGGGGGAGGTAAACTGATGGGTCTGGAAGTGAGAGCTGAGATCTGAAGGATGAAGAGTTAACCAGGAAATGACTGGCCAGCATGGCATGATCAAGGAATTGGTGGTGGTGGATATGACTAGAGCATGGAGAGATAGTGACATGATGGTCCAAAAAAGGCAAAGACCAGTTCCTGCAGGGCTTTGCAGGGCTTTGCAGGTTATGTTGGTTGCTGTGGTCTGAATGTATCCCCCAAAATTCATGTGTTGGAAACTCAACTCCAGTGCAAACAGTATTGGGGAGGTAAGCCTAATGGGAGGTGTTAGGTCATGAGGGCTCCACCCTCATGGATGGATTAATGCCACCATATAAAGGGCTTGTGTGAGTGGGTTCCCTATCTTCTGTTCTTCTGCCATTTGTGAACATGGTGTTTCTTTGCACCAGAGGATGTAGCATTCAAGGAGCGTTGTCTTGCAAGAGGATTGGCCTGTCTCTGTTGACCAATCTCGGCTGCAGAGACCTTAATCTGCTAGCACCTTGATCTTGGACTTCCCAGCCTCCAGGACTATGATAAAGAAATTTATGTTCTTCATAAATTACTCGGTCTAGGGTAGTCTGTTAAAGCAGCACCCATGGACTAAGACATTGACATTTTGATTTTTTTTCTGTAAGCATGAGAAGCCATCAAGGAGTGTGGTATCCAGATCTGTGTTACGGAAGGGTGACTTTGGCAGCCATGAGACAACTTGAAGTGGGGAAGTAAAGGTGAGGAGGGCCCAACAGGATGCAGAATAAGATGGACTGGAGTGGTGGCAGGGAATCCAACACCTAGTCCTGTGGACTGAGACTGGACATGGCGGGGAGGCAGGGTCAAGGAGGCCAAAGGAAATTCAGGATTGAGGGGAAGGTCATGAGTGTGGTTTTAGGCACATTGAGTCTGAGATGTCACTAAGTCATTCAAATGGAGACAAACACTTGGAAATGTAGGTCTGTAGCTCGCAGAAATCTAGGCTGGAGATGTGAATATTTAATAGATTATGTCAATGATACAAATATATCGATCAGATCATGTATAGATCATGTAAATTCTGCATGTAATCAAATTTAATTCCAGTAAATTAAATTTTATACAGGCCTATAGTTATATTTTAAAAATCTGTAACATAGTGCTAATGGATTATGTGACCCTGGATGTGTTAATCAGGATTTTAATGGTCACTGGTTACAGAGAACATTTGAAAGAAGAATCCCAATAATTAAAGGGGGAATTTTTATAAACTGAGAAAATTGGGCATTCTGTGAATAGAACACATAATCCATTCTTAAGATTTCAACTTCACTGTCACCACAGGAAAAATAAAAGCTACTTACACACTAAACTGGAGATACTCTCTTGAAACAAAACTAGCCTTTGGACAAACAGAAATGTAAAGAGCTGTAGAGCAAATTCCTTGGCTAGAGATGAAGTTTCATTTAGTATTGGCAAAAGGTAGTAATAAGCTTATACTTGCTAGATGATCATTTCATCTTTTTGTTGTTTGAAGGCAGTCTAGTAAGTGTAAATAAAGCTTGTGAAGCCAGGCTCTGTTGCCAACAAAAACACTGCTCAGATACTTGATTTGAAGCATTTTCCTTTCTGGGTCCAAGATGTTTTACAAGTAGATGCTGACACCTCAGCCAAAAGTATGGTGGTTTTGTGATGTGTTCAAGTGCCCCCGAGGGATGAGATTAAAACAACCCAACTCATTATATGGTTATCCACTTGGAAGTAGATTCAATCCAAGCTACATTTCCTGGACTTTTTCTTTTTCTTTCTTTCTTTTTTTTTTTCTTTAACTGCACTTTCCTCATTAACACCAATGTTAACAACCTGATTTTTGTTTTAATTTAATGACATTTTCAGGCTAACTTGTTTATGATAAAAGGGCAACATTTCAGTTGAATCACAACCATGAATATGTGGAATAATGCCAAAATGAAGAAAAGGTAAGAGAATTTAATTCATTCCAAGAATATTGAGGTTATTGTTGTTTCCATTAAATTTTGGTCTTTTTTTTTTTTTAGTAAAAAGTGTTTCAAGTATGTCATAAAGCTGAATGAGATGTCTTTTGAAGATCATTCCAACCAATTATCAGCCAAGTGTTTGATCACCTGCTCTATTTCAAAATGTGTTATAAAAGTAAGTCTAAACACCGTTAGAAGGTTGCACTTAGTTATTCTTATTCCTATACTGTAGGAATTGCTGTGACATTAAAAAAAAACAACTTATTTCATGTCTATTGAAGCACATTTTCAGAAACTGCCTAAATAATATTTTAAACCAAAGAAAGACCATAGATTCTAAAGTCAACACCAACATAATTACTATACTCAATAAGAAAAGTATTGTGGCTGAAAATAACAGCAATGTGAGAGCCGAACATCTAATTTTTCTGTCTCAGTCTTCCTTGGGAACACCGCAAGTGTTGCTAAGTGCTGTAACATTTGCATTTACACTGAGTGACATAAAATTCAGATTTATAACCCAGGGACCTAATTAAAGCAAAAGGTGGCAAGGAAGACTTCTAGAACTTGCTGATCACAAGCACCATAAATTATGTGTCCAGAATAACACTTGAAACTGGGGACAACTTAGCCTGGCCCACAAGCTAAGCCCCAAATCCCAGGGGCTTACAAGAAAGGTTTATTTCTTGCTCATTTACATATCCTTTATGGCAGCTGCAGACCTACTGTGAGTCCTCTTCTTTCCAGGCTTAAGGAACAACCCCTATGAAAGGTAGAAAAAGAGCCATGGCAGAACCAGGGATGTTTCTTAGAGCTTTTCCTTGTGGGTGGCACATGTCACCTCTACTCACATTTTATTGGGCAAATCAAGTCACATGACCCAGCTGAGGTCAGTGTTGCATGAAACTGTAGTCTTCCCAGTGGGAGAGGCAATGAGTATTTGGGTGCAATAACATAATTTACTATATAAACTAAAGGAAAAGCTTAAAAGTACAGGTGAAAATATTTCAACTGACTCTAGTTTCATCACCAAGAGATAACCCATTAATATATTTTGTTTAATTTGAACCAAAGTAGGAGAATAATATTTTTACTATCTGCAATATGATCAGCTTTGTGAATAAGGAAACTTCAACAATACCACTTTTAACAGATTAGGTCACTACATATATATATATCATACCACAATACATGTAACCATTCACTCTTCTATTGGAACATTTAGGTTGTATTCAGTATATTTTGAAACAGTGAGACTTAGAAGAGTTTAAAATAGTTATACAATCACTTTTGATCTTATAAAAGTGGCCCTGTTTGCTCCTTTCAATGCTTTTTTGCTTTATTTGATATCATCTGCTCTCTTTTTGTTTGGAAGTGATTAATGAAATTTTGTGCATCCTTTTCATTTAGACTTTCATAGCATTTTTTTTTAATTTCAGATTTCATTTGGGATTTATTTGGAAGATTTCTCAAAATACATCATGTACTCATTCCTCAAACCACCTTTGCAATTAGGCTGACCTTATTCCAAAGCAGCAACAGTCAGATCATAAGATCATCACATGTGAGTGAGAATGAGAATGAGGCAGACCACAAAAAACCCAGGATACACACACGCACGCACACGCACACACAAAAACACGTTCTTATATTATTCTTAGACATTAAAAGAACCTTTTCCACAAATAGTTAAATAGGAAAACAATAACTTTTCCATTACCATTTACTGCTGCCACCCCCTCAGGGGTGCCAGTATGGGCACATTAATGTCCTGTGACAAGCAGGGGTGAAATTCTTTTTTTTCAGCATATAATGGGGGTACAAATGTTTAGGTTACATATATTGCCCTTGTCGGCCCCCCAAGTCAGAGCTTCAAGCGTGTCCATCCCCCAGATGGTGCACATCGCACTCATTATGTATGTATATACCCGTCTCCTCCATGTACTCACCATCGAATTGGTTTTAACTGATCAACACCTAAGTGCACATATAGGAATAACATTCATAGCATTTTATAATATGTGTCTCTCTAGTAATGATCAGGTTGGGTTGTTTAAAAAATCTAACTATAGTGAAGTTTTTCCAGTTTCCATTTAATGTTATAACTAATAGTTGGCTTTACCCCTTGCCATATCATTTTATACTTTCCATTTTTTGGTTCTTCTTTATTTCCTTTAATGCTTGATGGCTTCTCCTTTATAATCTGCCTTTTGCAGCATACTGATTTTTTAAATAGACTTTTATATGCCAGTAATTTGAAAGATATAATTACTCTTTTAAAGTTCTATTTCTGTTTCCCTTTAAATTTCCCTAAATCATGCTGGAACCTACAGTCTATAAGTAACAGAGTTAAAAGTAAAATGGTATCTTTTGAGTCTTCCCCTGTAATATAAGACCTTCACCACCACCACTACCAAAAAAATCACCAAATTTTTCTTTTCCCAGTCTTCTTCTCTGTCCTGGTGACTTGATCTGGAGTCTTAGAGAATTACACTTGGGATTCTAGGCAATAGGGAAGAGCCGCTGCTGCTTTTTCTGGCTGAGGTGAACCAGAGTCTGAAAGTATGAAGACAGATGGTAAGAAAAGCCATCTCCTTTTCTGCAAGTAAAGCTAAGGTGTATCAGAATCAAAACTTGGCCAGGTTTTCCTCAATTTGAGATACAGCTTTTATAAAATTAATGTCTAATCCTCTATAGTTTTGACATTATATTCTGTTTTAAGTTAGTTGTTTGGGTTATTGGCAGTTTGTCTTTTTCAATGTTTCCTTGAGTATTTACAGAGAATTTGAAGGAACCACATTAGCATATCCTAGACACAAGCCACCCGAGGCAGAACATTCCAACCAATTGATCTAATCAATGCAAATGTCATCCTTGTACTGTGGGGTGGAATAAATTAGTTTTATCAAGCTCATCACCAGAACACTGAATACCTTTTGTCATTATATATTAATATTTTTCCTTAAAGGTAAGGGGTAGGGAATCTTAATTTTTTAAAGGCCATTAACCCACAGGTGAGAAAAAGAAAATCAAGGACTAATTACAAGAATATAAGCCAGGAGACTTCTAGGAACGATGGCAGTATGAGATCTGGTAAATGTTTTCCTAGAAAATGACTAAAAAGGAGAGACTAAAAGGGTAAAAACAAACAAAATTATCAGTATATACACTAGGGAACAGTGGCTACCACACACCACAAAATTTACGGAGTGTCTGCCAGAACTACTTCATTCAGGACCAAACCATAACATTAAAAGCAACACACAACTTCCCTTCTCAAGATAGTGAACTAGTGTTATAGGAAGAAATTCTGACAAACTCTACCAGTATTCCCCTGAACTGGTGAGGTAGAGGCAAGAGGCACAGGGAAACAGCTTGCCACAGATAAGTAGCTCTCAAAGGCCACTAAGGTACAGCAAATACACAGCCCAGTCTTACCTTTGCTGTCTTCCTCCACCTTGGCTTCCCACAAGCATCATGGACATGTCCCAACACATTCCCAAAATACAAAGTCTCCCCCTCCCAAAGCTGAACTCTGCTCCAGTCATTTATAAAGCTAAGGTTTGTTTTATCCCTTTACCTAGTTAGTGGGCTAAGGAGAGTGCAGAGGGAGTAGATAGAGTCCTGGTCAGTCACAATCAGGGCATTTGTGTCACAGATCTAGAAAAAATAATCCTAAATTTCATATGGAACCAAAAATGAGCCTGAATAGCCAAAGCAATCCCAAGCAAAAAGTACAAATATGGAGGTATCACATTACCTGACTTCAAATTATACTATAAGGTGATGATAATAAGGAAAATAGCATGGTACTGGTATAAAGGTAAACACGTAGGCCAATGGAACAGAATAGAGAACCCAGAAATAAAACCATATAGCTACAACCAAATGATTTTCAAAAAGCAGAGAAAAACATACACAGGGGAAAGGATGACCTATTCAGTTCTGGGGGATTGATGACCTATTCAATGCTGGGAAAACTGGATAGCCACATGCAGAAGAATGAAACAGGATCCCTATTTCTCACCATACACAAAAATTAACTCAAGATGGATTAAAGATTTAAATGTAAGACCTGAAACCATAAAAATTCTAGAAGAAAATGTAGAAAAGCTTTTCTTTGCATTGGCCTAGGAAAACAATTTATGACTAAGACTCAAAAGCAAATACAACAGCAACAAAAATAAATAAATGAGACTTAAACTAAGAATTTTCTACAGAGCAATGAAAATAATCAACAGACAACCTATAGAATGAGAAAAAATATTTGCACACTATACATCTGATAAAGGGCTAATATTCAGAATCTACAAAGAACTCAAACAAATCAACAAGAAAACAACAAATAACCCCATCAAAAAGTAGGCAAAAGACATAAACAAAAGAAGATATACAAATGGCTAACAAACATATGAAAAAATGCTCAACATCACATATTTCCAAGGAAATGCAATCTATAACCACAATGAGATACCACCTTACCCCTGTTAAAATGGCCTTCATTAAAAAGTCAAAAAATAATCAATGTTGGCATGGTTGTGCTCAAAAAGGAATGCTTATACACTGTTGGTGGGCATGTAAACTAATACAACTGCTATGGAAAACAGTATGGAGAGTCCTCAAAGAACTAAAAGTAAACCTACCAATCAATTCAGAAATCCCACTACCGGGTATCTATCAGAAGGAAAAGATGTCATTTTATAAAAAAGACATCTGCACCCAAATGTTTATCACAGCACAATTCACAATTGCAAAAATATGGAATGAACATAAGTACCTGTCAACTGATGAGTAGTTAAAGAAAATGTGGTATATACATACCACGGAGTACTACTCAAACATAAAAAGGAATGAAACAATCTCTTTTCCAGCAACTGGATGGAACTAGATAGCATTATCCTAAGTGAAGTATGGAATGGAAAAACAAATACAACATGTTCTCACTTATAAGTGGGAGCTACATGAGAGATACATATGATCATAATGTGGTGTAATGGACATTGAAGACTAAGAAGGGGGGAGGGTAGGAGGAGAGTGAGAGATAAAAATCTACCTATCAGGTACAATGTACACTATTCTGGTGATGAGTACACTGAAAACTCTGACTTCAGCATGACACAGTCCAACCATGTAACACAAAACGCTTGTACCCCCTAAATATTTTTGAAAAAAAATCAGTAAGAATATTATTCAGCACAAAAAAAGAAATGGGCTATTCAAGTCATGAAAAGACATGGAAGTGGGAGGATCACTTGAGGTCAGGAGTTCGAGACCAGCCTGAGCAAGAGCAAGACTCCATCTCTACTAAAAATAGAAAAAATTAGTCAGGCAACTAAAAATAGAAAAAATCAGCCAGGTGTGGTGGCACATGCCTGTAGTCCCAGCTACTCAGGAGGCTGAGGCATGAGGATCGCTTGAGCTCAGAGGTTTGAGGTTGCTGTAAACTAGGCTGATGCCACGGCACTCTAGCCTGGGGGACAGAGTGAGACTTTGTCTCAAAAAAAAAAAAAAAAAAAAAAAAAAGACATGGAAGATACTTTTCTGGGGAGCTGGTTAAAAAAAGATATGGAAGAATCTTAAGTGTAAATTATTAAGTGAAAGAAGCCAATCTGAATAGCCTATAAACTGCATGATTCCAACTATATGACATTCTGGAAATAGCTAAATGATGGCCACAATAGAAAGATTAGTGATGGCCAGGGGATGAGGGGAGGAAGTAGGCAGAACACAGAAAACGTTTAGAGCTATACATCTATTCTGCATGTTACAATAATGGTAGATACATGTCAGTATACATCTGTCAAAACCCAAAGAATGTACAACACCAAGTGAACCCTAATGTGAGCTATGAACTTCAGGTGAAAATATAGGTTCATAGATCATAACAAACATACTGCACTGGTGAGGGATGTTGATAGTGAGGGAGGCTGTCTATGTGAGAGGACAGGAACTATGCAAGAACTCTAGACTTTCTGCTCAATTTTGCTGTGAACCTGAAACTGCTCTAAAAATAAGCTGTTAAAAATAAATAAATTAAATGTATATATATATATATATCAGTTAAAAAAGATGAAGTTTTCAAACAACTATAAAAATAAAAAAGTTGTATCTCTTACCTATACTTTACATTAAAATATACCCTCCAAATTTAAAATTTTAAATGTAAAATGAAGACCATTAAAAGCTTTAGATAAAATTGTAAACATTTAATCATCCTGAAGTGGAAAATAATCATGGCATCAAAACTAGTATCTATAAAAAAACTGAAAAAAATAATAACCCATGACAAAAGCTTAATGTTTGGAATATATAAATTGAGTTCTTACAAATCAGTGAGATAAATAAAAATGCTAATGGAAAAATGGATAGAGAAAATGCATTGGCAGTTCACAAAGAAAGACATAAATGACCAATACATTGATGGTGGTAGTCTAAAATGGTTTCATCTTTCCAGAATAGTTTAATTTCATTGGGCAATTCTACTTCTAATAATTTTTCCTAAGGAAATAATCAGGCATATATATATATATATGTATATATATATAAAATATACACACACACACACCCATATACATCAGTTAAAGTGGTGAAAGATGAAAATCCAAGACTTAAAACTGGTGAAATTATGGCATAAATATCAACAATTTAGGTGGTGATTTTTTAGGTGATTTTTTCCCAAAATTTAAATATTTGCTCTTTTTTTACATTGGGCATATATTAATTCTATAATCAGATACAATAAAGCTGTTTTCATTATGAAAACTATTTTTTCTTTTGAAATATAGCATACGATTTAACTTTTACAAGTTGCTTTGTGGTGGTAGTTACATAAATTTAAAAATGTATGAGAAATCATAAAACTATATGCCCTCCAAAAGTCAATGACTGTATATTAATTGGGAAAATTTATTTTTTAAAGTTTTTCAAAAATTCAAAAAGGATACATAAACTCTATAGATATAAATAAAACATGCTAAAATGTATTTGAGTTCTATTTTGTGTCTATTTAAAGTTGAGAATCAGAGAAGAGGGTTATGATGGTAGAAAGGAAGGTAGACACATATTCTCTGAAAGCTAGATGCAATTTCTGTCTCTTTCTCTCACACACATATCTAACTGAATACAGAGATACTGGACAAATGCAAGAGATATCTGAAACACACACAAAAACCAGCGGTGTCATTATAGCTCACCGCAACCTCAAACTCCAGGGCTCAAGAGATCTTCTTGAGTAGCTGAGACTATAGGTGCGTGCCATCATGCCTGGCTAATTTTTCTACTTTTTGTAGAGTCAGGGTTCTGTCCTGTTGCCCAGGTTGGTCTCAAACTTGTAGCCTCAAGTAATCCTCCTGCCTCGGCCTCCCAGAGTGCTGGGATTACAGGCATAAGCTACCATGCTTGGCTTTTTTTTTTTTTAAAGAGAGCATAAAGAAACAAGATATGGTTTTCCTAAACCATCAAGTAACATCCAAGTTTTGTGGCCTTTAAAATTATGGTAAAAAGGCAGTATGATTATGTAATTTTACAACTCAAATCATATGTGGGGAAATCACTTCTTGCTGTACAAGTTACATGAAATCATGCCAATGGCCTGATTTGACCCAATAGGGAGAAGCAATTCCTTGCTATATTTTAGATATTTATATTTCAAGTATAAGTTAAAGTGTTATATAAGGAGAGATTTTCACTTCCCTACCTCACATTGCCTCTAGTATTTTTGAACCAGCCTAAATTTTCTTCAATGATTTAAGAATTTATTGTTCTACTTATTTATTTGAAATTCTTCATATCGAAGTCTCTGTAAGTCAGCTTAAATCGGCCATTTTCTAATATCACACTAATCTCTGTTAAATTATAATGTGATAATGACTTTATTTGAAAACTAGAATTTTAGCAGATATACTCCCTAAATGGGACATATGTCCCTAAATTGATAATTATACATTCTTTTCAGTCTACTCTTAATTTTGTACTTGGCAGGAAATTTATGTCCCAGGAATATGGCCCAGCTCTATCCTCCTGTTTAAGGTTGTGTTGGGTCTTAGGCATCATACATTCGATTGTTCATAGAACTAGATGTTCAAAAAATTGTTGCCATAAGGAGATTAGGGAATACTTCCTCATCCTGAACAGCCAAACTTCCTCTTGTACTATTTCCCCAAGCAATCCTTCTTCTCTGGGCATCTGCTACTTTTATAATTAACAAAACATAAATAGACTTTCACAAATTTATCATGTAAAAAATAGCACATCAACAATTTTGAGGTCAGAGGCCTAAAAAAAGAACACGACTTCTTTCCAATAGCTCTCTTCATGATGTTAGGGAAAAAATAACAATAAAAATAGCTGGCTCTTACCATGCACCAGGCAGGCCTGGACCCCAGACCCTTTCCATCCATTCACAGGAACTCTTTTGTTATCCATTGTGTACAAATGAGGACAGTAAGGCTTAGGAAGCTTATTAAATAGAATCCTCAGTTTGGTTTCCAAATTTATTTGACATCGAAGCCCATGAAATAAATTCTTTTATTGTTCCTTATTTTTGATTTACTAATAAATCAATGAATAAACCAATAAATCAAGTTTTCTATGCATTGGTCCCCAAACTTTTTAGCACCAGGGACCATCTCATGGAGGACAATTTTCCACGGACGGTTGGTGGCAGGGGGATGGCGGGGAGATGGGAGAGCTCGGGTGGTGATGTGAGCGATGGGAAGCGGCTGTAAATACAGATGAAGCTTGCTTGCCCACCACTCACCTCTTGTTGTCCACCACCCCCAATTTCCTAAGTTTCATGGAAGACAATTTTTCCACAGACGGGGTGGAGGGGAATGGGGTTGATAGAGCTCTGCAACCAGTCTTTAACACGCCACGGAACGGTAGCCATCCATGGCCTGGGGGTTGGGGACCGCAGTTCTGAAGCATGCTGCATTACTGATGGCATACGATATAAATGTATAGAGTTTTCTAACCTGGGGTTCATGAGTGGGCTTAGCATAATCCTTAAACCCTGTAAATATGAAACATGGTGGATATACATGCATGTTATTTTCCTAATGAGATATTCAATAACTCTCATTAGATCATCAACAAAAAGTAGAGCCTTGGGAGTTAATATTTCTAAAATAATTACTACCAGAATAGGTTTTAAAAATAATCCATGGACACAGATGTTGTATATTGTAGTTCATATAATGAGATCACAGGACATTAACTTTGGGAGCATGCACCATGGACATTCTGGAACGGGGCATTCTGACAACATCACTTGATAGCTTTACCAGTACTAATTTTCCAAGATTTGTCAAACACTTTTTCATCCATCAGTTGATTTCTGGCCTGTGCTGATGTGTTTTGAAAGGAAGATTGGATCATGTCATAACTCATGTTTTAACAGAAAGAGTAAAATTGGGAAATATGGTTCCCAATGACTGCTAACAGATACTGAGTGTCAGCAGAGTGCAAAACTTTTTGGCAACAAGAGGAAATAACAAAAGATTTCACCTCTGTTTTGTGACCTTAAATAACAATTTATAAATCCACAAATTCATGCATATTCTTACTAAGACACCATGTGACTTGAATAGCACATGTCCTGTTCTCTGGAGGAATTTCTTGTCAAAACAACCATTTCTGCACTGAGTTGAGGTATAATGAGTTGGCCAAAGCGCACAAAATGACTTAAGTCAAAAATGTTCCTGAACTAACTCTTGTGCATTACTGGTGAGACAGAAAATTTTAGAGCTGCTATGGAAAATGGCAGTTCTCCGAAATATTAAAAACAGAATTACAATATGACCCAGCAATCTTAATTCTAGGTATAAACCCAGAAGAACTGAAAGCAGAGGCTCTAATGGATATCGCACACTCATGTCCACAGCAGTATTACTCCCAGCAGCCAAAATATGGAAACAAGAAGTGTCCATCAATGGATGAATGGGTTTTAAAAAGTAGTATATTTGTAGAATGGAATACTATTCAGCCTTTATAAAGAAGAAAATTCTAACACATGTGATAATGACATGGCTGAATCTTAAAGGCATTATGCTAAGTGTAATAAACCAGAAAAAAAAGAACAAATACTGTATGATCCCACTTACATGAGGTACCTAGAATAGTCAAATGTATAGAAACAGAAAGTAGAATGGTGGTTACCAGGGTTTGTGTGGAGGAGGAAATGGAGATTTAAATAGGGACAGAGTTTCAGTTTGGAAGATGACAAGTTCTGAAGATGAATGGTGAGGATATAGAAAAATGTGAATGCACTTAATGCCACAGACCTATACACTTAAAAATGGTTAAGTGGTAAATTTTATGTTACATATATTTTACCACAATAAAAAAGAGTCCCTGAATTATCTACTATAATGACTTTTATAATATGCAGACACTAATTTTATACTATTTTGTGGTCAGGTTTCATTTTCTTTATGAAATCTTTCCTAACCTATTAGACAGAATTATCACTCCAATCTGTATTACCTCTATACTTACATATATTATTGAATATAAATAATACATAAATAAATAAATACACTTCACTGTATTTATTTAACTTGATTCTGTGAGATCTGTGAGGATGCAGACTATGTCACTTTTGTCACTGTGGTCTGATGTCATGAGCCACAAAAACCACTCAGATTGTTTACTGAGCTTATCATTTTAGTTAAACTTAAGTCCTCCCCTATATCCATTAAGTATAGTCGATTGTGCTTGTAGACTGCCTGTAAATATCCACCCTCGGCCAGCTCTTTGATTTTACTATATTAATGCCCAAAGGCAACCCAAAATAATCCAAAGGGATTGGAGTTTCCTATCTGTTCACTAGTCAGCAAGACAGAAAGACTGTACAAAGTTCAGCATTCCCAAGAGAAAACCTCTTGGTTGTCCTAAAAAAGAGCCGCCAGGCTGCTAATGGTACTCTAGGGGCCTGGGGCATTATTAGATTCTGTTCTTCCTGGTGCTGAGTTGTACATTAGGAACCGGGAATAGAGGCAGCAGCATTAATTCTTTCAAAACACCACTGATGGGTTAGCCCGGCCACACAGGATTATGGCACCTGCCACCTACCTAATTTACTAAGCCATCATTTACCTAATTACAGATATTTCATGGTCAGGAACCTTGGGCAGCACTTTGAAAAACTGTCATCCCTCTAGAGTAGCAGTGTTCACGCAGACCCTTCCT
This sequence comes from Cheirogaleus medius, assembly GCA_008086735.1. Lineage (NCBI taxonomy): Eukaryota > Metazoa > Chordata > Mammalia > Primates > Cheirogaleidae > Cheirogaleus > Cheirogaleus medius. Next base: position 23,713,466 of record VBSM01001562.1, on the reverse strand, counting down.
TATATATCAGGGTGTCCACAATTCTACTTGCGTTGGACATCAAACATGAGTGTTGGTTTCACTTATCACCCATTTGTCGTTTCAGGAGGGAAGGAACAGCTAATATAGCTGAAGATCTACTGCCAGCCCCAGGTTCTTCAGCCTTGTAAGCATTTGATTGGAGTGTAGTAACCTTGGCAGTGTCTAGGGGTGAGCTGGAGCCGGCTTGTGCCAGCTCAGGAGATGTGCGCATCTCTCTCCCCAGCTTGGTCTTCATAGACATCCCCTGAGAACTTGAAATCAACCATGGTGCAAGTATGCATGCCATGCAAATGCTTCATATGTGGGTTTTTTGCGGGGGAGAGTTGATTATTAAACATTTACCAGTACACTACTGTATATATCCTGTGGTGGTTTGTATTTTTACACTAAAAAAAATTCCATGGATTGCCTTGGTTTGAAACTAATCCCAACTGTGCCATTACCTAGCTATGAAACCCCAGGCAGTTTACTGAAATCTCTCTGTGCTTCAGTTTCTTCATCTATAAAACAGGGATAACTCTACTTCATGGAGCTGTGAGAAGTAAATAGTCTGTGCAAAATGCTTACTATTATTATTCTAAGTCTGTTCTCCAGATTACACTGTGAAGGGAAACTGATGAGATCACACTCTGTATCCATGACAGCATCAACTTCGTTCATAAGCAGGTTCAGGACATGTAAGTTCCCAGACTTCCAATTTTGAGACTTATTTGATCTATGACACTATTTTACTCAAAACCCTTATGAAAAAGGTTTGCTAATTTTCCGTCAAAGGACAAAGAGTATTTGAGGTGAGAGGGAATGTGTAATTTTGAAAAATCCCACAAAATAGAAACTAACCTACAGGTTTATATTGTTAGATGGATTTATGGATTTTGTGGCATATCATTATTAAATATACAGCCCACACATAAATAAAAAGTCAAGAGAGAATGATCAATTATCACACTTATTCAGATTATTTTAGTGACAAAAATACTTGAGATATTGATATAAAGTGAGGGAATGGGTGTTCTGATGGTTTGACAAACTATATTTGAGGTCCAGAGAGTATCAAACTAGAGGCAAGTTGTAACTGACAAAGACGTGGACTTCTAAAGGCCTGAGCTCAAGAGCTTTCCTTTTTCAGATCATGTGAACTTGTGTCTCTGGGAAGATTCTGAGCGGGAAAGATACTTATGTGTCCAACTTATCTGATGGAATTTTGGGGGAATCAAGAAAGAAAGAGTAGTTTAAAATACACACTCAAGAGTTTAAATACACCCCACTCAGCTTTCAAGTAAAGCAGGCAGAGTAAATACAGACTCTATTTCACTGCAAAACTCCACTGAAGTCCACTGAAAACAACCTAAATGTATTTTTTTTAAAAAGTAAAAACCCACAAGGGTGGGAAGAACAGGAGACAAGAATAAAACAATCTTAGGATGGAAAAGCAGGTGTTAAAGTGGTAAGATGACATCTGGGCCATTAGGATGTCCTATCACAAAGAGAAGGAGCTGAAGGAATTCAAAGGAAGGTTTAAAATGTCACTTGATACTGAATTCAGATGAAAAAAGATACTTTCCTCCACACTCCAGTGCTAGCTGTCAACTACAGAGGTACCAAAAGGTGGTCCTGTCACCTGAGAACTTATTGGAATTGCATATAAATGTTCATTCAACAGAATGAAGAACAAAAACCATATTATCATCTCAATAGACACAGAATAAGCTTTTGATAAAATTTAACATTGCTTCATGGTAAAAATTCTTAATAAATTAGGTATAGAGGAAAGAACCTCAACATAATAAAGGCCATATTAATAAAGACAAACCCACAACTAACATTTTACTGAATAGGAAAAAGCTGAAAACTTTTCCTCTAAGAACTGAAACAAGACAAGGATACTTACTCTCACCACTCTTATTCAATATAGTACTGTTTTAAGATACTCACGAGCTAACTTTTAATAACAATACTATCCAAAACACTCTATAGATGCAATGCAATCTCTATTAAAATACCAATGACATTCTTCACAGAAATAGAAAAAAATTCTAAATTTTTTTTTATGACAGTCTCTTTAATAAGTGGTGCTGGGAAAACTGGATGTCCACATGCAGAAGGATGAAACTAGATCCCCACCTCTCACCCTATACAAAAAGCAACTCAAAATGGATCAAAGACCTAAATATAAGACTGGAAACGATAAAACTACTAGAAGAAAACATAGGGGAAACATTCAGGACATTGGTCTGGGAAAAGATTTTATGAATAAGACCTCAAACAAGATATGGAAAATGGGCTCCACATCTACTCGCCATCAAATTGGTACTGACTGATTAAAACTATGGTGCTCAAATGGTGGTAGTGTTCACCAGGTTTTCGGTGGGGGGCAAGACCCACATCATAGGGATGTGGCGAACATTGTCAGGGGTAAGGGCATACCTCTAACCCTTCTTAGGGAGAGGCAAAGTTA
>VBSM01001562.1:23682630-23706131 GCA_008086735.1 Cheirogaleus medius | reverse complement strand
TCACCTGTCTTATTTCCTGCTCTCCTTGTTATAATCCCACGGCCCAGAATACTCCGTGCCTGGTGGATACTGAGTAGATACTCCGTAGACTTTGCTGGATGAATGAATGAATGAGTGCATGCCAACATGAATGAGCAAACCTAGCAGAGATGACGTAAGACACGTGTATTTAGGTGACTGTTCTGAAATTTTAAACCTTTAAATGTCTATCACCAGCCTTACAAAGCTGAAGCTTTGGGGAGCCTATGTATTAGCCCATCATCTTCATAGTTGCTTCTACAGGAACAGAGTTTAGAATTGTTGTTTTGAAAGCCAAACCTTTCCAAGTAGATCCGTGTGGTTGGCTTACTGCAACACTACTTCCTGTCATTATTCATTTGATGTGTAAAGTGAATAAAGTAAAATTTTAAATTGCTCTCAAAGTTAGACTAATTAAAATATTAATCATTCTTCCATATGTAAAAACATTTTTAAAAAAACTCACAGATACTGGATTCCAACTTTATGGTGGTTTGGACCCAAGACATTTTGAGAAGACAGGTCAAAAGTTTAAAAGACTAAAATGGGAATGGTGCAGCTCTCCCTCCCTCCCATTGCCTACCTCAGAGATTTAGGTTCAAAGAATTACCCAGTTGTCAGAAAAAGGGGGAGAGGGAGAGACTACCTGTTGCCATATTTTCTATGAACACTTACATTCTCCTGGGGTCAAATATTAACAAGATGTGTCCAGAAATCAAAGCACTTGATCACTTGACTAACCAAAAGAAAAGAAAATCATTCCAAAATAAGCACCATAAGTATCCATTTAACAAACAAAAAGAAGCAAGAAGATGAAAATACTGGGGAACCCTCAGGCTCTCTGCTTCATGTAGAGCATTAATATTTCTGCACTATGATGAAGGATCAGCACTAACAAATGCATTCAATATGGCACAAACTGATCCACCATCCAACGAGTACAATAATCCCACCATCACCCCTGGAACATATCCTGCTTATGATGTAATGAATTGCCAATAACTCAAATTATCTGGTGAACTGAAGATTTAATAGACTCAATCTCACTGCCAAGAAACATATCAACATTAATACTGAAAATGGAGTTGAGGGGAAAATTCATCTTCTGAATTCATGAATAAATTTTGAAAGACCAAAAATAATGACACTAATAAAAGGTAAAAAGAACTTGTTGTTAACTCCTTACCATGAATGGTTTTCTCTGCATAAAAATATATCAATAATTAGTAGTTGTAATGCTGAGATTATTAATTTGAAACTATTTTATGTATGTAAAGGATAAAGTAGATAAGTTTATAATGTTATTTTGATCTAAGAGTTTCAGTGTAAGAGAAAAGAGAAACAAATATAAAATCAAATAACAGTAAAACTCCACAAAGTTAACTTGGGAAAGTCAGTAAAAAAATCATAATGTTTTTTGTGTGTGGAGATATGTATGTCCTACCTTGTCCCTTGAAAAGGCCTACAAACACTGACAACCCATGGGAATGAGCATTCCTAATGCTCAGACTGTAGTTTCTAAATTCTGTTTCCTATGAAAAGAAACCAGGGCTCCTTAGAATAGCTGATTCTTAGACTGGGCTATGAAACGCACAAAGGAGTTTGGGGCAACCTGTTGTATCAAAAAGCAGCAAGGTCAAGAAAACCGGTAGGACAAGGATGTCCTTTGGAGATGTTCTGTATCTTGATCTGGGTACTGATTATATAAGTGTGTTCAGTATGTGCAAACTCACTGTGATTCACATATGATAGGTTCTCTTTCCTATACGGATACACAGGAGCCAACTTGAAAGGGCTCCCAGTGAACAAAGAAGGTTTTATCTGAGCATCAAAAAAATAAAAATAAAACCCCATACAAAACACTGCAATTAATTAAAAGATAACAAATATTCTAATAATCTATAAATTTACAGTGATTCTCAAGAAAAAAGGGACTCTTCTTTAAAAAGTAAAGAAACATAATTTAACTTTGGAAGAAACTAAAGCACCAATTCTGAAATTGTCAATTATAAGGGAAATATTAAGCACTTACCCTCCCTTTCCTGTATGAACTGTATTTCAGGGTCACCAAATGGGTTGTCAGCTGATGAGGGAAATTCTTTATAAAAGAATCCCAGCTAATAAATGTAAAGAATGATAGGATTGGTGGGGGGAGGAAATCACCATTTTATAATGGTAGAATATATTATTCTACGGGAATAATATATTCAGGCAATGGTTATTGGTGGACAAAATCATCAGGTTAAAAAAAATAAAAACAATGAGGGAACTTTACAATTGGGAGATCAGGATGTTATTCCCGGAAGCTACTATTCAATCAATTGTAGCATCACTAAAAGTGGGGTAACCAGACCATAGGTGCCTCCTGAGGTGACACAACCTAACGTACCAAGGAAAGCAGAATTCTAGCCAAAAAAGTTAAATCTGAATCCAATCAAGCCTCTAGATCTAACTTCCAAGTTCCAATAAATTTTGGGAATAGAGAAAAAAGTTAAGTAACAACAATCAGCTGAACCCAGAAAGTGGAATATTCTATTGCTCAAGTAGCTTAGTTTTTTCAACAAGTGAATGACTTGAAAAAATAGGGAGAATATTCTAGTTAAGAGAGTTAGGAGACTCAATAACCAAATGAAATGTGTGCACACCTTTGAATCTGATTCAAATACACCAACTATAAAAAGACAACTCCTAGACAATCAGGGAAATTTGAATACGTAATGAGTAGTAGATGGCACCAAAACATTATCATTTATATTGTTGGGTGCGATATGGTTTTATAGGAGAATGTGCATATTATAAGGGGCACACTGGAGAATGTAGGGGTACATATGACATGATGTCAACTTCTAATAACTTCAGAATAAATGGGGAAGGGAATAGATGAATCTGGGTATGTGCCTATGGGGGCTCACTATACTATTTTCTTTTGTATAAGTTTGAAATTTTTCTAAATGAAAGGTATTTTTCAGAAATAGAAAAGAAAAACAAAAATCAACAGAAGAAAAAAATCTTCATAAAGAAATCAAAACTTCCCTCTTCCCAAACCTTGACATTAACAATATACTTCTCTTTTACACTTTATTACTTCTACAGTTCTGCTTTTACCGGATATATATTTAAAGCATAATTTATACTTCAGAGCTGGTCTCAATCTTTCAGGTGTTTGGGCGACTGCTTTTCTACAAGCTCACCTACCACACTGAGACAGACGATGCACAAGGCGAGAGCTGGCCTGGAGCACAGCCTTTCTCTCTGGACTAAGAGTCTTTCCTCACTCCTCTGCCTGCTCTTTTCAGCAGGGTAAGAAGAAAGTTTTGAGATCCCACTCCTCTACCCTGGAGAAAGGGGCTGGCTACTGGCCTGCTATCTTCCCCCTGGGCCCCTTAGCTCTTCAGAATTAGGCACCCCTGGAGCAGAAGAGACCCCTTTCAACCTGAGGGAAAATCCAGGGCAGGAAGAGGACAGGTGAAGTGGCACTTGCATGCCAAGGCCTGCTTGATAGTCTCTCCATTCCCACTACCTGAGGGGGAAGTCTCAAATCAAATAAAGGGAGCAAAGGTCAGCTTTCTTACCGTGTCAGGGTCGAATACTCCTACCCTTCCAGATCTTGCCTAACCAAGTTCTATTTTTTGACTGGTTAGATTTACTGAGTTAGCCATTTTTTAAAGCCACATTTCAACCTGTTTCTTATGTCAAAAATGGCTCCTAAGCCCTCCCTACATTTCTCTTCCATTTTTTCAATACTGGTTATCCTTTCCTCAGGGAGTTCAGGGAAATGGAATGTGGAGCTGATAACAGGAACTCCAAGAAATGGAGATAAAGGGTCTTCCCGAAAGCACTCCTGAGTATATGTGCACACAAACTCTGATTCCTGTGACCAAAGAACAATAAAAGCAAATAAGTTTCATTAAGAAAAGGAGATGCCAATCATCTGAATTTCCATTTTAGAAAAGGATTTAATTTCTTTCTCATATAGTCAAGTCACTACTCAGCAAATGTGTGGGAATAAATTTCCAGGTACTTTGTTTCCATGGACTTAAACTTGATAGTGAAAGGGCTTATGTGCAGCTCATCTTAGCATGCGGTCAAGTATCAAGAGATCCTAGGCAATGCTGATCTAAGAGATTCCAGGAGACAGAGCAAAGCAATGCAGGCAGGAGAACATGAAGCTGCCCAAATCAAAAATGCAATCCAGCGGCCTTCTTTCTTCAACATTTGAAAATGAATGCCAATCATGAAGATATTTATCTCATGTCTCTGGGGAGAAAAAATGGATACCCTGAAACCTAAAATCTTCTTAAGTGACAGGCACTATCAGTTGGAATCTAAATGGGTTCTGGGGAAACTTCTGTAAATCTTATATTTTAGTAAAATATTTTTTGTTTAAAAAAAAAAAGAACCATTGTTTTAGGAGCATGTCAGTCTCCCCACACATTTTAGTTTAGCTAATGTAGATGGAGAAGTACTAGTCCCATAGGGACCCTGTGATTTAAAATGCTTCCATGGTTAAAGTACTTTTACTTTATAAAAGCTTGGTTTGATATCAAATTAACAGGAACATTACTGAATGAATTTCACTTCACAACAATAGATAGTGATCCAAGATGAGGGAAGAGAAGTTTTGTGATTAACTACAACCCACTGTGCTTGAAGGCAAGATTTCTCAATGCCAGAAATTCTGCACATGGAGAGGGCGCAGTCTATTGCTCACTGACTCACCCTGGTGTCTGGGATGAGTGAGAGGCTGGAAAATGGACTCTAAATCTCTACAGGTGTCATTCAAAAAGAAGCCTACTCAATGAACCAATTTTACCTACCTGGGATCAAAAACGTCAGATCAGGCAATGGAACCCTTAGGTCATAAAATATCAGACTCTGAGATGACAACCTCAACATCTGGAAAAAATGATTCTGACCACATCATTATCACATCTCCTAAGATCAATGAACCATCTTATTTTGGAAAAGTCTTCCTTCTTCATAGGTATGTGTGACAAGGGTCAGCTTAACGTTAGGAAGTCATTATTCTCAAAGCATATACATTTTATATAAAATAATAAATGCTAAAATATGGCACAGAGAATAAATACTAACAGACTGTTATGTTAAAGTACGTGGAAGTGACTTCATGTAAAGAGAGGAGAAGAAACTGATGGAAGCTTTAAAAAGCAGGACTCTTGAACTCAAAAGCCTACATGTGCCAGGCAGGTATAATAAATCTGTAAGGCTGGTTGGGGTAAATATTTAGGGAATGCTAAAAACTAGCAAACTGCAGTCCTTGGGTAAGTAACAAGATTGGATTTTAATCTTCTAAGAGAATCTAGCTATCTGATTTTTATGTGAAGTTTCCAGATTTTCAGAAGTTGGCATTAATTTTTTTTTCAAAAAGAAAATTTTTATAGGTTAAAAAAATTATAGTCTAAAATTTGGCCTGTGGGATACCAGTCTGCAAGCACTAATCTAAAAGTAGTTTTAAATAATGCAGTAATAAAGAGAAAGTTTCTCATATAACAATGAGTATACTAAATTATTGAGCCTCGGTTTCTGTTCTACCAAGAGGGACCAGTCCATGCAAGGAAAGGGCAGGGGTGGCATCACAATACATAGAGAGCTTTCCCCAAATTACATGTGTCTGAATTATCATCACCACTATCACCACTTCCACCACTGCGTGGGGCAAATAAGTGTTTGAGTGGAGGATACCCAACTTGCAAAAGCTTCCCAAGAGCACTAATGCCACAATCTTCCACCCCATGGATGACTGACCTTGAGAAATTAGAAAGCTTCAGATAACTGGGAAGGGTATGTCTAAATTGTGAAGACCAAGCTCATGGGGCCTAAGATGTCAAATAGCATATGTGTAATGTCTCTGAAAATAACTGCAAATATCAAAGATGACAAGGAGATCACAGTAAGTATTGCTATAGTATAATAATGGCCATTTCAGTCTCATGGGCAAAGAGAAAATGGTATGCTGTCTGATTGTTTGCAGTGAAAGATTATAAAAACTGGGTGCATTTTAAGAATGCGTGTATGCAGGCACATGTTTGTGTGTATGTATATAAAGAAAGCAAGGATAACATTTTGGCCATTTTTAGGTTTAGGTCTGTAAATTCATTACTCAAGAAGGGAAGGGTAGTGTCTATGTCCACACGATGCTAGACTGCAGATAGAAAATAGAAAGGTTACCAAATATTTTGACATATTTTTCTACTTTCTATCCTTAAAAAAAAGAAACAGAACTTTTTATTAGGATAACTGAAGGTAACGAGGATTATTACATATCAAGATCTGATATACAAATGAAAGAAACACCTTCCTGTGACTTGGTAATGTCTCACTAATCTTTTGTTATTATTAAGCAATGCCTAATCTAACCCTGTTTTTGGCTTTAAGTTTTTGTTCTTCCTAACTCACCTTATACGCTGGAGTCAGAGTCTTCTAGGTGGGCTTTGTGGTTAAACCTGCTTCAGAGTGGTTTATCCTCGGATGCCTGCAGCTTTTCTCCTTGGGACACGATCTGTCTAATTGGCCCTGCTGGGGCTACCTGGGTAAATTACAGGGGTGGCTCCTTAATTTCCTTCTTTTGCTGTTTTCCAAACAAGTGGCAGAACCTGAAAAAGAGAGATTACAGTCATACAGTCCATCTCTACAGAACATTAGTGAGCCTGTCACGGGCACAGCTTATGGCCAATCAGAAAATTCCTCCCAGTTTATCTTTTGAAGAGAAAGTTCATACAGTTAGGTGTCTTAGCTTTTTACCTCCTTGGCTCAATTTTACATAACCATTGAACTCCTCAGTAATCAGTGGCATTTATAATTTACATCTTATCCAGAGTTTAGAGTAAGAAACTTCTCAATTGATATAGCAAATATTTTCTAAGACGGGATAGTATATTTTCCACAACCATGTTTAGCCCTCCAGTGAAATATAAACCTCAACAGGATTTTTAAAAATAGTAAGTATGAAGTAGTTTTTCATCACACATGCACATACACGTACAATCCTTAGTGCCCTGATAGAGATCCATTAATAGCCTTTGATTTGCTGAATAAGAGAATTGTTGCCAAACTCCCAGAACAACCCTCTAGCAAAAAGAACTAATATAAGTACTATCAAAGAATACAGAGTTTTCAACTTGACACAATTTCTCAGAAAGTAAAGAAACAGTATTTTATGAGAAAATAAATAAGTTCATTTTAAGGAAAAAGAAAGAAAAACCTGACAAGTAATTCAAAGTAGAAGCTACATCAGTTACTCTGATTCTGAAACACAGCAGTTTTTTCCTTCTAGCCATCAACCTCTCTCGCAAGTTCATTTATTCATTCACATGATAGCTTTAAAAATCACTCCCCAGGTTTTTCCAAGCCTATTCTTTCACTTTGTTTTAGTTTTTCTCTTCTTATTGACAGAGAAGGGGGAAAAATGCACACATAAACACACATGCACATGCGTACACACACACACACTTCTAAAAAACTATGACTTACTGAAACTGCAAAAGACTTACGTCTACCCAGCATCCTATGCAATGATTGCTCCTTTAAGTACCACATTTCAGCAAGAAAGGGTTTGTTCTAACTCTCCTTCTATCTCTTCAAGGAAAACTTTTAAAATAAATTTCTACTGTGTTCTAAGACAATTCTGTGTATCCTGTAGGTCCTAAATAAAATTTAATGACATGACATATTGGGGTGGGGAACCTGCAGCCTTGGGGCCACATGTGGCCTTCTGGATCCTTGAGTGTAGCCTTTTGACTGAATCCAAATTAGGATCTGTTCTGTGAAGTTTGGATTCAGTCGAGAGGCCACACTTGGGGATCTGGAAGGCCACATGTGGTCTTGAGGCCACAGGTTCCTACCTTCTATAATGCTTAAGTCGGGGCTTTTAGTGTGCCCATCACCTAAATGGTATTCATCGTACCTGAGTATCTTCTTATTTTCTGCAAACACTACTCAATAATCTGCGCTATTTAATGTCATTTAATTACAGGCAGGCAGAATATGAATGGTCAGCTACAGACACTCCCCTAGCCACATTTTCCTTGCCCTTTACTATGATGAACTCTGCCAAGCTTTGGAAAAGGAGAAGACACTGAAAAAGGAAGAAGAAAGAGGAAAAAACAGTAAAGAGCCCCCTATGCTTGAAGTGTTTCTGGCCCACTGCCACCCCCATTCCCTTCTCCTAGGCTTATTCTCCATAACTTCTAAAATGGCAAGTGGGAAGGTAAAGGCCAATAGAGGACCACAGGGTAAGATTAAGGTTTCCCCTCCTTCCCTCCATTTCCCCCACTAAGAAGTAGTAGAGGGGAGGGAGCAGGCAGAGTGAATCTTGCTAACGACACCTAAGGAACTTCTCTGCCCTCCCGCATCACGTCACAGACATCATGTGCATGTCAGACCTTAGACCAAGGGGCATTTTCCCACTTCCTTTTTTTCTTCTCCCATAGTCTTTGCCAATACATCCTTCAAAATCCAGCTCAAAACAGCAATTTCCAACTTCATTGATTTTCCGAGCTAGAAAGAAGCAACTGTTCACTGCACCTGGTACTTTTGGTCCATTCTACTAGTGTGAGGCTGTCCTGCTTTTATAGCTACATGTCCTTACATCTCTTAACTCCCCTACCAGTCTGTGTACAGTCTGGGAAGCAGGGACCAGACCCACACACAGTAAGCATGAGAGATTAATATTATGATTTACAAGGTTTTGATTTATAAATACTCTCTAAGGAACTAATCTATTATTGTCCATTTTGTTTTAAGAGCACAAAAGTATATGTGATGTCAAAGAATACAGGTTTGGGCTTGTTCTGAAACTATAATTTCATAAGGACATTCTACACAACCATCAAAAAGACAACCACCAAGATAAAGTGTTATGCCTTCTATAACACTCAGGGGGACTACGTACTCTGGCTTAAAAATTACCACCACACCATTAATACATGGATCAGTTATAACTAATCATCTCTGATAATTATTCAAGCCAGGAATATTTGTCTCTTTTTTTTGAGACCGAGTCTCACTCTATTGTCCGGGCTAGAGTGCTGTGGCATCAGCCTAGCTCACAGCAACCTCAAACTCCTGGGCTCAAGCGATCCTTCTGCCTCAGCCTCCTGAGTAGCTAGGACTACAGGCATGCACCACCATGCCTGGCTAATTTTTTCTATATATTTTTAGTTGTTCAGCTAATTTCTTTCTATTTTTTTAGTAGAAATAGGGTCTTGCTCTTGCTCAGGCTGGTCTCGAACTCCTGAGCTCAAGCGATCCTCCCGCCTCGGCCTCCCAGAGTCCTAGGATTACAGGAGTGAGCCACCAAGCCCAGCCAGAAATATTTGTCTTAATTCAGCTTTAAAAACTTGATTAAGATAGACAGGTTTATATGGGTCACATTTGCATTCCAAATTTCTAAGTGACTAGTACATTAAGCTCTATTTGCAAACCAGGAAATTTCTAAATGGCAATTCAGTCTTAAACTGTACCAGGTCTTGCTTTACCTTGCACATGAATTGCGTGCAGGGCAGAAGTCCAAAGGTGATAAGCTTATAAAGTTAGAATCTGATTACTCCTTGTGACAACACAAATTAAAGATTAATTCTTAAAGCTCTAGTTAAGAAATGCACTCAGAGAAGGGAAGATATTGTTTCTTTTAAAAAGTATCAGCAAAATTGAGGTTATACCATATCTGGTTTTTATCAACATGTACTCACAAAAGGAATCATGTTCTAATTTAACAATCCCTTCTGTAGATCAAAAAGGCTCCTGAAACCCTTCCTCTAAGTCACTGACAAATTAAAAGTTGTAAAGGTTAGAAAGGGTGATTTAAATGGAGTCTCTCATACTAACCAGTACTAACCAGTAGGAGTCTCTGGAAAATCTCACTCAGGAGAGTTTAGCGACTTGGCAATGGTTCCTTCTGAATGGCTCATTCAGGAAGCAAATGATCCTTTATCTTTGCAGCAGAATTTTTTCTCTAAGCGGTGTGACTAATCCTCCCACAGCCTGAATTTTGCCCACTTTACACCATGTTCTTGTCCAGCACACTCCCCACACATTCCTCTCATTTCTTATTCAAGCCCATCAGAGACCATGATGTGTTCTACCAAAGACTAGAATGTCCCATGCAGCTACTAAATAAATGCATATAATGCAAAGTGGAGACAAGATAAAGCAAGCTCTGCCACTCCGTACAATAATAAAAGAAACATTCTTAAAATAGTAAAGACAATAAAACAGAATAACCAGAAGAGTATTTACACAAAGTTAGTAATCTACATAGCAAAGTCTATTTCACATAAAAAACAAAACATGAGACACTGCTAACTATTTCCTGTACATATGTGGTTCACGGTTTTATTTCAATGCTCACACCAGTTCTACAAAGAAGGATGGGTCTTAATTTAGGGTTAAACATCCTAAGTTACTTTTCTAGAAAATTGTAGCCCAAGACACAGTACAAGACCTTTCTTTATTATCTTGTTCACTTTGTCTGCTGCTGCTGCTAACTACAGTAGTTAGTGAAAGATCATTGTTTTGCTTTTTTCACTGGCAGCAACATTTAGACAAGAATTTGACTTTTTTCTTCCTACCTATGAAAATCCCAAGTACAGTGAGGTTTCTACACAGTGTCTAAGTCCTTGGAGAATATGATTTTAGTGCTACAACCCAATCGTTTTTATGGAAACAGGTTGTGCTGGGACAGAAAATACACAGTCCAGTCATTGTTATCTAGCAACTACCAGGGCTTTCTTATCAATGACTAAAGAGCAGAAGACTTTTAACCTAGGAAAAGTATCTTATCTCACTAGTACTACTATGTATAAAAGAAGTTAAAATTCACCAGCTGAAATTACATATCAGAGTTTTCATGTCTGTCATTAAGGACTGATTGATCCACAGTAAGTCAATTGTGTAGTTATTATATACAAACATCAAAACCAGACACTAAAGAGGATCTAAAAATGTAACAATCAACAAAAACAAGACTTCTTCCCTTAAGAAATCTAGAGGTTATCCATAGATAACAGGAAAAGGTATATGCATAATCTTTCCAAGTGACAAAAGCAAGAATGAATATGTGCTATGAATATTCATGGCATGAAAATAATAATTCTAGCTTGGAATTTGTGGGCTGAGTAGGAAGCAGATCAGAAATTGCTCAAAAGAGAAAGCGTTTGAAAGAGTAGATTCAGGCAGGAAATGGACAAGCAAGGATGAATACAGGACATTTCAAACAGGGATGAATGTGTATAAACATCTAGCGATGGGAAAGTATATCCCGTAGTGCAGTACTCAAGAGTTTAGGGTACAATAAAAGGAGAGTGGGGGAGGGAAAGGCAGAGAAAAGGTTTGGAAGGTTTGGAACAGTGTGGAAGGTTTCCAATATGAGAGAAAGACTGGATTTTCACTGTGTGGGCTGTAAAGAACAGGGGCAAAGTTCAGAACAGGGAGCCACGTGATCATGTTTCAGGGAGGCAGATCCAGAGGCAGAACACACTGGAGGAAAGAGGCAAGAGGAACCTCAGGAGACCAGAGGGAGGACGAAGCTACCTGGGAGAGTGGGCATCATGACATCGGGCAGGACTGAAAGTGAGCCCATACGGTGTCACGTACTGCTTGTGTTATCAGAATCATTTGTGGGAAGTAAAACATTCATTTTTTCATAAACTTGATCAAAATCAAAATAAAAGAAGATATATTTTATTTATACATGCTAATAAACTAGATAAGCTAATAAACTAAAATAATTTACTTAACACAAACATAATTTTCTCAATCTGTTATATTTCTACAACCTTGCCAATTTTTCCGGCCAGATTTTTTGTCTGTATACAGCTTAGTTCAAATTGACTTGTATTTCTCTGACGGTAGGCAAAATGTTTTATTTCTCCAAATCCTAAAGGCCAAGCACACGAAGGACCTGGCATCTACCTATTATGCATGCAAAGAATACTTTTTTTCCAAATTAGTTTTGTTAAAACAGACAAAAATTTAGATGACTGATCATGCAGGTAAGAATCCTGATTATAGGTTACTTAAAGGACTCTATAATTCTATATCCAAAGAATAAATATTTATATCCAAAGAATAAACCACTTTATGATTCAGTTCTATTATTCAGTTGAATAAAATTTTATAAAAAATAAGAACTCCATTAACTCTATAGCACTGTAAACATACTTAGGATATATCCTAGTCTTCTAAAAGGAGTATGCTATAGAGCAGAATCAGCAACCTTCCTATGTATCAGTCCAGATCAGGAACTATTTAATAGGTTTTATGGGCCATGCAGTCTGCCACTTGATGCAGCTACTCAACTCAGCTGTCGCAGCAGGAGGGCAGCCATAGACAATATGTAAATGAATGAGCATGGCTGTGTCCCAGTAAAACTTTATTTACAAAAAAGTGGTGGGCCACCTACTGTAGTTTGCTGACCCCTGCCTAGCAGATAGTCCAGGAGTGGCTTCTTGATGTGGTTTCATTTTTCTTTGCTCCTCAGTGTACATAACTATGATGAAGTGATAAAAAAACTTATTCTGAGAAAATGGGTCCCAACAACAACAACAAAAAACTCTATTTCTAGTGCAGTGATAAAAGCAAAAACAAAATGAAGAGGTCTAAGGAAGTGATGGATTCAAGGAGACAAGAAAGTTTTGGGGAATTTATAAAGAAAATGTAAAATTTAGTGATATCTTTAATCACTGCTAAGACAGCTCAACATTTTTTTCTATGTAGAAATATAAAAAAATGTGACTCATGAAACCATTTCAGGGGATGTTCCAACCAATGCCAAAAATGCTCATTAATTGAGAGAAAACTTCAGGGAAAGCTCAATCTATTACGTAAAAATGTTTAAGAAATGCATGAATCTTGGCAGAATATTTGCATGAGATAAAGCCAGGGAATTTGAAAATTTATGAAAGTCTCAGATCCTCTCTCCCTCATGAATTCTAATGATCATACTATATTTACTTGATATAGCAGGGGAAAAGTAAGGAATACTATTAAAGCTTACTAATCTATATTTAAATCTATAAAAGAGTTATAACAAAAAATGATCTTAACTCAGTTATATCTGCTTAATGATGCCACCACTAATTCACCATTATTGAAAGTGACTTACTAGCTCTATGACTTTGTGCAGGTTACTTTACCTCTGTGTGCCTCATGTTCCTGTAAAACGTGGCTCTTTCAAGGAGGTGTCTGAGGATTAAGCAAATTAATGCACGCCAAGTTCTCAGAACAGTCCTGGCACACAGAAAGTGCTCTAGACCTAGAATGCTGCTACTGTTCCCTGAATTTCTTATCCCCACATAAGCCTTATTGGTTTCCCCTTTTTTTGTCCTTTCCCCCCCCCCCTTTTGGCTCCTCCTGGGTGGCCTTGTCTCACTTCAAGGACTCAAACCTACCATTTGCTAGAGACTGCTAAATTACTCTCCCCACTGCTGACTTTTTTCCAGGTTGCATTTCCAATTGCCTTCTGGCCATTTCCATTGAAATACATCATGGGCACCTGAAACTCAATGTGTCTTAAAATCAAGCCCATTATCTTTCTTCCCTTACCCCTTTCCTCTCCTTGTCAATGCCATCATTACCCATGCTTATGCCACACTGGAAACTACAGTTTTTTTTCATTACCATTTCACTTCTCTGTTCCCATTCTCTTCTCCAAGCCATTTTTCATTGTCATCGGAGTCATCTTTCTTAAAACGGATATTTGGTTGTGTTTTCCTCTTGCTCAATTATTCTCTATTGCTTGGGGGAAAGGGTCTATGAACCTATGAGTAAGTTTCAGAGACCCTGGAAAGTGTCTGAAATTGAATACAAAACTTTGTGTACCTGTGTTTAAAAAAAAAAGAATCATGGAACCTGTCCTAGAAGACAAGTGTTAAACTGCTCAGCAGGGTGCAATCTGCAATCTTAAACATCATCTTAGTCACACTCTGTATCTGAAACTAACTGTTTCACCTCTCCCAGCCTTTGCACGGGTTGTTCCCTCTACCTGGTATGCTTGCCTGCTCGTCTCTGCCTGTCTTGAGCATTCTTTAAGTCCCAGCTTAGGTCTCAAATGCCACCTCTGTGAAGCCTTGACCAAGTATGCATGGACCAAAAAAAGGGACACTAAATAGATTTCTGGTGTCTGTATCTTGTACCACTGGTCTGAAAGTTCTTAAATTCAAAGCTTCATACTGTAAAGAATAGTCACAAATACTTACACACATTGTGTTTACTTAAATAAATCTATGTACATCCTTACTGGTGTCCCTGGATTTTAATGAGACCAATAGTTAAGACCCTGGAGCCTAACTGCCTAAGTTCAAATCCTGGCTCTGCCAAGGACCAGTAATGTGACCCTGGGCAAGTTACATAGCTTCTTAGTACCTCAGTTCCAAGATCTGTAAAGATGAAGAGAGTAATAGTACCTTTTTAGGATTATTCTGAGGATTAAATTAGTATATATATATATGTCTGTATATGGTACTTAAAACTATATAAGTGTTATTATAATTACTATTGAAAGCCAGGAATAAAAGTTGCAAGACATAATCACAGAGGAAAACTAATTGACCGTGCCCACATAAGCCTAAAGCTTTGGTCAACTGAATTAATTAGCCAGAGAACACCAACAAAGACAGCCCTTTTTACTAATGCTTTTATCAACTGAAAGTGTTTCAATTACCTACCACCAGGGATGGGAGAAAAAAGGTGTTTCAAAGTGTTTCAAGTCTATCTGATAAAATTCTTCTATTAGCCTCCTCCAATAGCTAAAAATACCAGCTCAGAATATTTCCAAGGCACACCACAGGTACACTGAAATAATTTCTTTGAATAGAAAAAAGCCAGATCTGCTCTCCACTGGGCAAATCAATGGCCACCACTTTGCTTACCAAGCACTCAAAATGAGGGGAAAATGCTAAGTAATTAATTGGGAAGAAAGATAAAGGAGCTTAATGACTCAGCTTTCAAACAACCGGGTATCTTGTTTGCCAAAGAAATTGGCCATTAGGTATTAGCACTGCCCACCTGGCCAAAAAAGAAGAAAGCTATGAAATGTAGATCCTGACGTCATTGAACCTAAGGAGTAGTCAAAATAAGTGCATGCTGTATGCTGTAGCTGACTTTTATCTGAGTAATAAGGTTATCTGACATTTTTAGAACTGCCTCTGTCAAAAACTTTCAACCAAAAAAGGCTATTTTGACCCATACTGTAAATATTGATTGCAGTGGTGTAAACAGTACTTTTTGTTCCCCAACATACTGCCCAAAGAATCACTTTATTCTTTATTGATGACATAATAATCAGACCTTAGGTTAAAATACTTGGGTGAATATTGAAAACTAAAGAACAAGTGAATAAAGCCCAAATTCCTTAACCTAGTATTAAAGGTCCTCCATGATCTAACCCTAACTAACTTTCCAACTTTCTCTTCTATGATACACTTCTTGAAATCCTCAAACAAACAGAGCTTCTTGCAATTCCCCCAATCATACCCACTCTTTGTCCATTCTGTGTTTCCTCTGCCTAGAACAGCCTTTTTATATCTCCAAAGTCTAAATCCCATACTTCTTTTCAGGCCCTGTCTGGATGACATGAAGCCATTCCCTATGGCCCAGCGGAAGTAATTGTCCAAGTTCTTAACTTTCCTAATCCTCACTTGGCACCTCTGGAACCTTCCTCAGTCCATCTTGATCAGAGTTACTGACATGATTAGATGCTCTTTTGCAAATTGACCAAACGGTTGAGAAAAAAAAAAAGATGCCCTTTGAGGGCAGTGTCCACATCCACTCCATCTTTGTAAGCTCCTCTGCGCCATGGGCACATCTGCAAGTGGCAGGTGCTCATGATTTTTACTAAAATTTGCAAGAAGGATGTCCAAGATGATTTAAACCAAACGGGAACGTACACGCACTCAGATAAGCTTTGCTGAAAAAAGGCTTCAGTTAAAAGATATGCAACAAGACTTGTTTACTTGTGAAGCAAACTGAGAGAAGAGAATTTTAATGCTATTCCCAGGGCAAAGAAACCACTGTTTACATTCACCATGCAATGATTTGTCAATTACTGAGTGGTGCATTAAAATATTCCTCTCATTCATGTAACTGATAATACACTTCCAAGTTAGATAAATCATAAGATAGCTAGTCCTGTCTTTCCCCCACTGCATACTCAAACTACATCTTGTCTTTGGGCTTTGGATAAAGAGCTCTCAAGACCCATGCATACAGTGATAATTTCCATCATCATCTCTAACATGCCTTAACCTCTAAATATACAAGGACCAAAATGTAAAAATCAGAGAATCTGATAACAGAGTCTAAAAGTGCCTAGATAGGGAAAGATTAACAAAAAAACCTTTACTGTGGCAATCTGATACTACTTGGGCAGAAGTTCACAAGTCCTACCATGCCACTTGGCATAAATTGAAATGCTTCTTGGATCACACAGTGGAGGCTGACTTCACTGTTACATGAAGCTCCAGGGCTAAGCTGATCAGTATGTTCTTGCCAGACCACTCGGCAGCTGCCCACGTCTGCAGTCCTATATGTGCAGATGACGTTTCTCTGTCTACTAGGTTCACAAACTGTTATAAAAATGAGTTTGAATATGTATTCTTTGACATAAGTAATTCTCCTAAGACTCACATCCTGAAAGAATAGACAATCTAAGTCTTAAACCCATATGAAAGAACAGACTCTTACAGGGATGTCTTAACTCAAGTTGTGCAAATAGGAAATCTTCTGTTGGGTCCTCTATCTGGTATGGCTTTTATATCAATGACATCTGGAACATTCAGTCTCCAATATCACATTTCTAGTGTCTCTTAGATTACTGGAATGGCAACCGAATCCTTGAGCAAGTAGCAGAAGACTGGGTGTTTTAACTGACTCAGTCTTTAAAATAACTGCTATATATATTCTTTAAAGTATAAACATATCTGTCATCTGCAAACTGAGGTCAAAATAATGTTAAATACTACTAATAAATTAGGTTAAGATTGTTAGTGGTACTACCATAAATTATGCAATGTTTTGAAATTATAAAATAGACCAAAACAAGTATAACATTTATATAATAGGTATTGTTTTTCATATATAACTTAACTGAATAATGCTGGATGAAAATCTCTTTGAGTCAGTCTCTTCTACCTCCTAGGCTACTTTAATTAAAGTATGTCAAACTGCCCCATTTCTTAGGCTTCTTGCTGTATCTGTCTTCATCTAGATTTCCATTTGGTTTCCACAGTGACTTAACTTGTTTTCTCATTAGAACACAACAAAATTTAACAACTAAATCAGTCATCTTAGCATTCTTATGACTAAAGCTTCCTGTATTTAGATAGATGGTATTGGCAGTAAAATCGAAATAAATTTTAAAATGTTGAGACAGTGAACAATGCCATCCATTATAATTCAAAGATGTTCTTCTGGAAATGCAATTTGATGTCATAGACTGAGAAGAAAAAAATGGATGGGGCCAACATTATCACATAACTGCAATTTCCTTGAAATTGAGAGCTTCCTTAGGGCACAAGCGGAAGTTTTTGGTACCGTGGGAGGATAGCATCGGTCTTGGAGTTCAACAGGCTTGGTTCAAATCCCAGTGTTGATGCTTTCTAGCTATGAAACCCAGGGCAGGTTACTCAGCCTATCTGATCCTAGATGCCCTCATCTGCTAAATGGAGATCTGGGCTTATTAGCTTTGGAAATTACAAATAATATATGTTCAGGACCTAGCACTGCAGACTTTCTAATACAGATCAGTTAATACTATATTAAATTTTTTTTATCAGAACTGAGACCTATGGATTATTCTAACACCTCTATATACATCATACTTTCTTCAGACTACAAATCTGCCATCTCAGGGAGAAGTGCAAAAATCATTGAAATGTTCATGTTAAACTTTTATGAAGCACATAGAAATAAAGATGATGAATTTAAAAGTTCAAAGCACCACAACTAATAGGCAGTGAGTGGTTAAGATCCCAGTCTCTAAAACCATCTAGGTTCACATTCCTACTCTGCCCTTCTCTAGCATTGTAACCTTGGGAAAGGTTTGCCTCCTCTCCGTCCTGAGGTTTCCCTATTTGTGAAATGGGGCTATTAAGAGTGCCCACTTCATAGGGTGGTAATTAGGATTAAACAACAGTACTTGGTATGCACAAAGTGTCCAATGACAAATTTGGAATGTTCATAGCAGCTTTATTCATAATTGTCCAAACTTGAACTAACTCATTAAGAATAGAACATTGGGCCAAGTGTGGTGGTTCATGCCTATAATCCCAGCACCTTGGGAGGCTGAGGTGGGAATATCGCTTGAGCCCAGGAGTTCAAGACCAGCCTGAACAACACAGCAAGACCCCATCTCAACAAAAAAAAATTTTTAAAAATCAGCCAAGTGTGGTGGTGCTTGCCTATAGTCCTAGCTAGTTGGGAGGCTGAGGCAGGAGGATTGCTTGAGCCCAGGAGTTCAAGGTTGCAATGAGCTATGATAATGCCAGAGTGAGACCCTATCTCAGGAAAAATTAAGAAAAAAAAAAAGAATAGAACATTGTGGGAGCTTCCTGGTTGGCAAACACAACAAGGTATTGGGAGAGTGGTGCATCCAAAGAAGGCATGGAAGCTCTCCTCGTCCCCCAAGCCCCTGCCATACCTTGTTTTATGTATCTCTTCCATCTGGCTCTTCCTGAATTGTATCCTTTGTTATAAACTAGTAAATCATATTAAAGAATAAATAGTTAAATGAATGGAGAGCTATACTATAACCTGCCAAGAATGACACACAAGAGAAGATCTACACAAAGCAATATGGACCAAAAAAGCATGCCCTAAGTGTGAATATGAAGTTGCAGATTGAGTAAAGATACAATCATGCAGGAAGTGCTGGAGGCCATCTTAGGACAATGAGACAAAAGTCCCAAGATGGATACCAACATGCTAAGGATGGTGAAGGAGAAAAATGGACAGAGATGTCCCCTGCCGCCATCTCTGAGTCACTGTACTAACCCAGGTATGGACCTGCCTCACTCCTTATGGCTATGAGGAAGAATAAATGTCTTTATTTTCAGGGGAAAAAAAAGAATAGAATATTGTGGAATATTCATACAATGGAATAATACACAGAAATGAAAAAGAAGGATCTACTGATACATGCAATAGCATGCAACAACATGGAAGAATCTCAACATAAAAATAGGACCATTGTATAATTCCATTTGTATGAAGTTAAAAGACAGGCTAAATCAATGTATGGTGACAGCAGTCAGAATGGCAATTACTGCTGGGCAGTATGACTGGGAAAGGCATGAAAGAACCTTCCAGTGTGCTAGAAATGTTCTGTATCTTCCTCTGGAGGTGGTTTTGTGTACAGATGTAAATAGAAAAAACTGCACTTACATTTAAGATGTACATAGGTTGTTAATGTACATAAAGTATGCCTGTTTAGAAAAATCTAAATAAGCAAAAAACACCATATTTACTTTAAAATCTGTAGTGTTCCCCAGCCTTGAATCATTCATTCATTCATTCATCCCAGTAGTTACCGAATGTCTACCACTACGCTGAACACTGTAAACGCACCCTGCATGGTCCTCATCACTAAGGAGTTTGGATGCTCCTAGAGAAAATCACCTCACTGGTAGCACTACCCCTTTGGCAATAAATCATATACCACCTTCTGACACCTCATCTGTTCTTTCCTTCAATTACTTGACATTTTATATGTTGCTTAAATTTACAGCTGACCTCAACATGAAATGTAAATTCCTTGGTTGTTTCAAACCATTTTATACCCTTAAATGCCAAGCCCGGTGTCTTATCCACAGTAAGCATTCGAACCTATCATACCCTAGTCCTTTTCCCAGCCTCCTGTCTCCTGGCCAGTGTTCTTTTCCCCAGGTTTTCGCTTTTCTCTGCCCCCCATGAAACCTGCAGATCTGCAAATCCCTTACTTGGATAAGACGTGGCTTATCCTTACATATGCTATGTCTACCAGGACAGCATTGGATATGGTTTATGTTAGGCTCAGTTTTCTTATATTAACTTTTCATCCTACGGCAGAGCTTAGGAATATGGGAAAGAAGTGGGGGAAGTAAGGAGATAATAGATAGACTCATGTCATTGAAGGGAAAATGACAAACCTTGCTTCAACAGCTTGCACTACGTTGGCAAAAACAAATAGCCATGCCTCTCTGGCTTTTTTCCTACGATGCCCACAGCCCCGCCAACACCATATGTATCAACTTGCCCAGAAAATACCCTTGAGAATGACACAGAAGATGCCAGTCTTATACATCTCTCAGTATCTATTTTCTGTTGTTGTTGAAGTGTGACTTTTCTAAGGGTCACTAATGAGGAA
Source organism: Cheirogaleus medius (assembly GCA_008086735.1). Classification (NCBI taxonomy): domain Eukaryota; kingdom Metazoa; phylum Chordata; class Mammalia; order Primates; family Cheirogaleidae; genus Cheirogaleus; species Cheirogaleus medius. Next base: position 23,685,754 of record VBSM01001562.1, on the reverse strand, counting down.
AAGATTTAAAAGAGCCAGAAAAGAGTGTGTACCCCACAATTGAACATAGTTAACAATAGTTAAAATTGCTCTCACAAATAGGGGCGCATTGAAAGAACTGTGTGTGGACAGCTTAGTTTCATAATTTTCTTTTCTGTGGACTTGCAGCATACAGCAGGTCTTACATGATTCTTGAAGCCACCTGTTATCACCTGGAGTCACGAGACTGTGAGGGTTGCACTTCAAGGTCTGGGCCTCGCTTGGTGTGTTAAGGATTCGTGTTCACGTTCCTGCTGACCTGCGGCATCTGAGCAACCGATGCCATCAGATGCCATCTGCTCCCTCACAAAAGCCATGCCCACCCTGCAGACGGAGTGAGCTGATCAACCACAAGCCCTGTGGTTTCCACGACAGAGCATGCTGACATAATGGAACTGGTTTCTGTTTGGTTCTTTTACTGATATCCAAAGAGAGCATCCCTAATGCCACAGAACTTCACTGCCTGTCCTCTCCTGAGATTCCCACCCACTGTCAGTTATAAAGTATCATCCTGGCTGCCATCGTCGGAAGTTCCGCTCCAGGTTGTAATGGGTCAATAAAGAGCTGTATGGTTAGTGTTATCCCACAAAAAATCAGAAACACACAGATATGGGGCCCCAACAGTTCACTGAGCTCAGTGTGGTCCTCCTGGGATTGAGACCAGGGTCCCCACTGGGCCCCACAAACCTCAGTGGGATCTGCCCTTGCTCCCTCCCTCGCCTCATCCCAACCCACACTCACTCTTCCTTTTACTTCCTGACGCACATTCTATTCCCTCTGCCTGGAACACACTTCTTCCCTTTCCTTATCATCTAGTGAATCCCAATTCAGCCCAACTGTCAGCTCCCCAGGGAAGTGTTCTCTGATCCTGCGGGCGGGGCCACATCTCTGTGTTGCACAGTCTCGTAGCACCTGCGTTTCTGTTTTAGCATTTATCACAGTTTGCAATTAGAGATTTCTGCAAATTTTTTCAGACATATGTTTTACCCACTAGTCTATAAGCTTCTCAAAGCTTCATGATGCTGGATAAATATCTGTAGAGCAACACAGAGGAAGGAAAAAAGGAAGAGAGAGAGGAGAGGAAAAGAGAACAAAAATGAAAAGGCAAGGTTTAAGAGGGTTGTAGCTGCTTCAGCCTCGTCAGATGTAGGCCAGTGGTAGGGAAAGCCATCCGCCCCAGATCACACTCACCACCGAAAGGCTGCCATGCTTCCAACAGCTGGCCTAAATTTTCTGATTTAAAGCCACCACAAAAGAGCCAGTGACCTCTAATATGGCTGGGGGACAATTATTCAATCCTGGAACTAGAACTTCAAGACAGTATGAACTAAATTAAGTGTTCTGTGCAAACTTTTGGGGATGTGTTTAGTCATTCTGGAGAAACACACATGTTTGTTTGTTTGTTTGTTTGGAGACAGGATCTTGCTCTGTCGTCCAGGCTAGATTGTAGTGGTGCGATCATAGCTCACTGCAGCCTTGAACATCCAGACTCAAGTGATACTCCCACCTCAGCCTCTTGAGCACCTGGGACTACAGGTGCATGCCACCATGTCTGGCTTATTTTTCTTATTTTTTGTAGAGATGGGGGAGTCTCGCTATATTGCTCAGACTGGTCTTGAACTCCTGGCCTCAAGCAATCCTCCCACCTCAGCCTCCAAAGTGCTAAGATTACAGGCATGAGCCACTGCACCCAGCTGAAACATACATATGTTTAATGGAGACAATAATTAGTACAAAACTCTGAAAAAATTTAAAAAAAAAAAAAGTCATGTGCCCTACTGATAATGCTCTTGAGTTTTCACATTCCCTTTGAGGTCTTTACCAGTGATTCACAATGTAAGGGCCAAGGACCCCTTGGAGACCATGCAATTATTGTAAGGGCCCCAAAAATGCACACACGGAGCAGGTATTATCTGCAAACTGAATACATTAAAATCCATTTATTACTACATTGTAGAACATGAAATTTTGCATGTTGAAAAAGGTCCTCACACTCCAAATAGTTCAAAGCCAGGCATTTGGAAATTAGTTACAATTGGTCCTGTTTCCCACGGCACTGATGGAAGGGGTCTCTTGTAAAATGGACCCTTCTTACTCTGTAAGTTGTTTCTGACTTCATTAGGGAACTCACGGGATGCAAGGTGCCTGATCTAGTGCCTGGAGGAACATGGTCAGTATTCACAAGTTCGCATTTGTGAATTGTTGGTCTCTCTATTTGTAAAACAAGGTTGCTAGGCTGCTAGATGATTACACAGCTCTGACAGTCTATTCTATATGTATTTTTGTCTACTATCATACTAACACCTTGTTTTCGGTGAAAACTATTAAGAAACTAATTATCACTTCAGAACAGATAAGGTCCACTAAAAAAAATAGTTTAAAAAATAAAATCTAATCTTTCCATCCATTTCCATTATAAGTTTGGAACTGTAGTATCAAAAGACTGAGTTTGGAACTTCTGACAAGGATTAATGAAGTACCAGGGGCTGCATAAGTTGAGTATTAAATGAAATTTGGGCATATTTTCTCCAACTTTAGATTTCAACTCTATTTGATTCCTCATTCCCATCCCATATTTTCCCAAATTATTAATTCCTAGAAAAAGTTTAAATAAGGTGAGGGAGATCTGTATATATTGATGTCTCCTAATTTTCCCATTACACAAAAGCCACTAGGACGGTGCAGACAGTTGCCTATGCCATAACATCACAACTTTAAATAGTGAGAGATTTCAAAACTCAAGCATTCAGATTTCCTCTTTCCACCCTTAATTGGATCCTACAGCCCTGAAGAGGGAAGCTTTTCAGTATTTCCTATTGAAATATCAAAAAGAACTCTGCTCTTGTCACACTGCATTTCAATGATGTCTATTGCAAAACATTACCATTTCTACTTCTTTGAAAATGTATGCTAAGGTTAAATAAACACAATGACACTTCAGGTACCATTTATTTTGATTCATAAAATCCTTCCCTTGGAAATAGAGCTCTGCTAACATTTTGACACTACCCTAAAAAGCTGATACATTTGCATTTCCCCATCAAAATAATTCTCTTCTTTTTCCTTTTCTTTTTCATTCACATTATTTTTTTTTTTTTTTTTTTTT
>VBSM01001562.1:23657081-23682530 GCA_008086735.1 Cheirogaleus medius | reverse complement strand
ATCCGCCCGCCTTGGCCTTCCAGAGTGCTAGGATTACAGGTGTGAGCCACCACGTCCGGCCAAAATTCGTGTGTGGAGTCATTCATATTATTGATCAAGTACAAAACAATTCTCTTTTGCAATATATATTATGGAAAATTTAATACTCAATTATTTAACATATTTAATTTATTTACTTCATTATTGCATTTGAAAACTAACATACTTTAGAAACTGGCATTTAAACCTGTATGGGCAGAGTTTTCTAGCAAAACAAAAAAAACATTACCTCTGCATTTAATTCTGAATTTTCCCTATAAAGTAAGTAAAATAATTCAGGTCTACATCTCAAATTATAACACACATACATATAATGTTTTGCCTTAGATATCAACTCTGTGCATGAACACATATATCCCTACCCTGTTTAATACAAAAATACTAGTGAAAATGCCTTATACATTGCCTCTCATTAAATAATAATAATAACAGTAACATTAAAGTTTGAGATCAGTGGGAGAAATCTGACAAAAATGATGACATAGAGCTTGCTTGACTATGAAGGAAAACCAGAACCAGCATGGGCACAAGGGGTTTATAGCCAGTTAATTTTGCCTTGTATTCTGAATATCTCAATTCTAGAGATAAAATCCCTTTTCCAAGAAAATGTTCAAAGTGAGAAAACAGCTGAAAGAGGGTCAACCAAAGTTGAAATTTGCTCAACACAAAATTCTCTGTTTGAACTGCTATAATCTGTTTTCTGATCTCTTCACTTCACATAAATCACTTTGCACAAGGCCTCCAGCCATTTCTGTACTATGGAAGCCAGTGATTAATATTTGAGTTTCATCTTCCTGAACCCCTTCTTTACTCAGACACATTCAAACGTAGCTATTGAAAGAGCAAAGGAATAGGCAGAAAAACAGACCATATAAGATTTTGAGATCCCTTTGCAGCTCTATTTTCTATGATTTTATAATCACACCCTTAGCTCCTGCTACATGATCCTACAATCCTTGATTAGTTATCCCACACTTTTCTAACTAGTCATCATTTTTTAGTTAGTTCTCACAAAATTTTCTTCTTTAACTGTTTCATTGAATTATAATGTTCCTGAAGAATAAAAGAATAATTCTCAGGTGTACAGGGTGACATTTTACAATGTATACAATGATGTAACTACCACCCAGATCAACACACAGAATATTAGCCTCCCAATCAAGAATCCCTCAAAGAATCACCATTCGGATTTCTACATCCAAAGATTAGTTCTTCCCATTTTAAAACTTCATATAGATAAGCATCTGTTTTTAACCTGAAATCTGCTGATATACATCCACTGAGGAATGAAGAATTATATTGGTTTCATTGAGAACCAGAATTTTTGACATGAGAGAAAAAAGGTAAAGATGCAAATCGATGACTTTAAGTTTAAAAAAAATCCCTTATAATCTCCACTTTGAATTGGAAGTAGCACGAATTCATGAAGCAGTTTACATAAAGGTAAAATTTCCTAATTTTATCCTGTGAGAAGTCCTAGAAAGAATGATTAATCAAGTAGTAATTAATCACCACCCCCTGGTCCTCATATTGTGTCTTGAAATACCATTTCCATCAGAAAGAACTAGAGCTCCTTGGAGAAGTGGCCAATTCCAGGTCTAGGGACCAAAAGTACAAAGAGCCTGGAACATCTTGTCTATCAAAGATTAGTAGGAACATGTTATAAATAGAAAGATACATACACACACACACAGACCCCACACACACACACACATACAGCTTAGAAGCCAATTAGAAGGGCTACTCTAGCCAAAAATGAGACAATTTGACTATTAAAAAGAATAATGACTGCAAATGGATTGAAATACATCAAATGTGTTTAAATCCATAAGTTTATGATGATCTTCTTTAAAAAGTTCATTGGTCCCCTTCAGAGGAGGCCAATTAACCAACTTATTTTGAAACTGGTATATAAAGGAAAAGAATCATGCATTTATTGTGCTTTTCTATTAAATGGTATACCTCCAGATAGCTGAGGCCTTGTTGTGGAACAGTTATCTTTTATAGCAACATTCTAATAAATGAAGAAGAATATCAGAATTAGAAGATTGCCATTTTGCATCTCCTAATGAACAAATAGGATCTTGGCAATGATCATCAACTGCTGCTATGATTACCAAAGCCAGTCACATCCTCCATAAGTTTCATATGGGGAAAATCACCCAGTATTGACTCAAACTTAACTCAAACAGCAGAGGGAACAAAGCCAAAGTTAATTTTATCTTTGAGGCATTCTTCTTTTCCAATTAGTTAAAGAAACTACAAGTAACTCAGCAACATCAGTGTGTAAACTTTCTTTGGGAAAGAAACTGCTGCTTGTCAAAGGAGCCAGAGGCATTTATAAATGAGTTCATCCTTGAGTTCACTGCTCTACTTAGGAGTATTTCTTATATAAACTCTTACATATTTCTTCCCTAAAAGCTAAAAGTAATGGTAATTCTAATTTTTTTTTTTTTTTTGGTCTGTGCTATTCTTCTCCAACCTAAAATGGAGATAATTGAGTTAAAGAATTCAAAGAAATTTCCCCACAGAAGAACACATTTGGATCTAATTCTACTGTTGAGTCCTCACTGATTTCTTTTAAATTAAATGAAATTAAATTAAATGCAAGCTCTGGGTACAGTAATTTAACCACTATTTTGATCATTTCTCTTCTACTTAATTAGCAAAACTGAACCATTAAGTAATCCCATTAAAAATAAGGAGACAGGTAAATGATTTTCTGGGTTTTACAATTATCAGCACTTGACCTTAAAAAATCAGCACAATCTCAAAACCAATTTTATCAAGAGGCCTCCAGAAACATACAGGCAGTTACATTAGGGGAAATTATGGGACTGAGGGGTGGGGACGTGTTCCTTAGAAACAAATGACTCAGCTAGCTATAGGCAAATTATTTCATGGTGTGGCATCTCCTCTATCACCAAACTTTGGAACAGAATCAGCTCTATCACTGGAAAGAACGATGTATCCTTCATCAAGAAAACAGGAAATAGCTGACAATGTGATCTTGTATCTAGAAAACCCTGAAGACTCCATCAAGAGACTCCTGGAATTGATAAATAAATTCAGCAAAGTCTCACATTATAAAATCAGTGTACACAAATCAGTAGCATTTCTATATAACAATAACAATCAAGCTGAGAGTCAAATCAAAGACTCAATACCATTCACAATAGCTACAAAGAAAATAAAATACCTAGGAATATACTTAACCAAAGAAGTGAAAGATCTCTTCAAAGAGAACTATGAAACACTGAGAAAAGAAATTGCAGATGACACAAACAAATGGAAAAACATATGCTTATGGATCAGTAGAATCAACATTATTAAAATGCCTATACTACCCAAAGTGATTGACAGATTCAATGTAATCCCCATCAAAATACCAACATCATGTTTTACAGATCTAGAAAAAATAATTCTATGATTTGTTTGGAACCAGAAAGGAGCCTGAATAGCCAAAGCAATCGTAAGCAAAAAGAACAAAAGTGGAGGCATCACATTATCAGACTTCAAACTATACTACAAGGCTATGGTAACCAAATCAGCATGGTATTGGCACAAGAATAGAGGCACAGACCAATGGAACAGGACCAACAACCCAGATATAAAACTATCCACATATAGTCAACTGATCTTTAACAAAGCAGACAATAATATACACTGGGGAAAAGAAGCCCTATTCAATAAAGGGTGCTGGGAAAATTGGATAGCCACATGCAAAAGATTGAAAGAGGATCCATACCTCTCACCATTCACAAAAATTAATTCAAGGTGGATAACAGACTTAAATGTGAAGCATGAAACCATAAGCATTCTAGAAGAAAAAGTTGGAAAAACTCTTCTAAGTATTTGCCTAGGCAAAGAATTTATGCAGAAGACCCCAATGGCAATCACAGCAACAACAAAAATAAATAAACAGGACTTGATTAAATTAAAAGGCTCTGCACAGCTGAGGAAATAAGAGCAAAGAAACAACCTAAAGAATGGGAGAAAATATTCACAATCTCTACATCTGATAAAGGGCTAATAACCAGAATCTACAAAGAACTCAAGCAACTCAGCAAGAAAAAAAACAAACAACCCCAACTCCATTAAAAAGTGGATAAAAGACATGAACAGAAGCTTTTCAAAAGAAGATAGACAAACGGCCAATAAACATATGAAAAAATGATCAACATCACTATCAGGGAAATGCAAATTAAAACCACAATGAGAAATCACTGTATCCCAGTTAAAATGGCTTTTATTTAAAAAGTCCAAAAACAATAGATGCTGGTGTGGATGCAGAGAGAAAGGAATGCTTATACACTGTTGGTGTGACCACAAATTAGTATAACCTCCATGGAAAACAGTGTGGAGATTTCTCAAAGAACTAAATGTAGACCTGCCATTTGATTCAGTAATCAATCCCACTACTGGGTATTAACTCAAAGGAAAAGAAGTCATTTTATCAAAATAACAACTGCACTGGAATGTTTATAGCAGCACAATTCACAATTACAAAGATGTGGAATCAACCCAAGCGCCCAGTGTGGAATTAACCCAGTTAATCCAATTCATATATGTATACTATGAAATACTATTAATATTTAGCCATAAAGATGGATGATTTAAAGCCTTTTGCAATAATTTGGATGGAACTGGAGACCATTATCCTAAGTAAAGTATCTAAAGAATGGAAAAACAAACACTACATGTACTTGCTATTAAACAGGAACTAACCAATGAGCACACATGTGCACAGAGGGAAGTAAAACTCAGTGGACATCAAGCAGGGTGGGGTGGAGAAAAGGGGATGGGTGAAAACCTACCTAATGGGTACAGTGAAAACTATCTGGGTGATGGGCACACTTATAACCCTGACTCAAGCATAACAAAATCGATCCGTGTAACCAAAAACATTTGTATCCCCATAATATTTTGAAATTAAAAGAAAAAAAAGAAAAGAAAACCAGAAATCTCTCTAGGTGAGCTCAAGCAATGATGACATGAGGCCCGAGACTGGGCTTTCTGACAGTGTCATTCAGGGAATTATCTTTCTGTAATTATGAGATGGGGATATGGCTCCAGACTCAACAAACAGTACTGAACTCTGGATCAAAAGGCTAGAGCTTCACAGACATGATCCTGAATGAAAGAGGCAGACACAAAAGAGTACACACTGAGAGAGTCGATTCATGTGACGTCCAAGAACAAGCTAAACCAGTCTCAGGTGAAAGAACAATCAGAACAGCACTGGCCTGGGTGGGCGGGGGGTTGGGGTTGACTGAGAGAATTTTCTGGGGAGACAGAACAATCATGGTAGGGGTATGGGTTACATGGGCATATTCATTTGTCAAAACTTCCCAGCTAAGATAAGTGCTTTCCAGTGTACGAAAACTCTACTTTAAAAAACTATTTCAAAAATCACTGTCATTATCATCACGTGGGGCTGAGAGGTGGTGAATGTATAGATGATACAGAGATGGCAGAATATCAATAAGTGTGGCTGAGTGATGGGTACTTGGAGGTTCACTATAGTATTCTGTTTACTTTGCACGTGTTTAAAATTTTCCACTGTAAAATGTCTTTTCAAAAGACTAGCACATTAGTCCCCTCTCCATCATTTAACAGCTATTGGTTCCCCAGGCAAGTCACAACCTTTCTGAACCTCATTTTAGTCATTCATCTGCAAACTGGAGATAATGACCCATACACACCTCATCCAAAACAACTCTGGGCTGTTGCTAAGTAACAAGTGAGGCAATGGATATAAAAGTAATTTCTAAACTGTGAAGCAATATATAAATATAGCAAATTAATAATAATGAAGATTTGTAATTACTCATAGACCACATTTCATGTCTGAAGAGATCATTAATACATTTTCTTCAGACAGAAAAAGTATATCTATTCACTTTCCAATATTTTTTCCTGCCTGAAAAAACAGTAATAGAACTAATATGCCAGAAGTATATATAACATAAATGTCATTTATATTTGGTTACAAAGTATACTATATGATTCATTTTGCATAACTTCCTAATAATGCAAAAATCTAGGCCTTTAGAAAAAGTTTGTATCCTTGAATGTACAGCTACTTGATGGCCAAGAAAAGATGCCTAAAAGCATATTCCAGAAGGAAGTTGGTTTAAGATTTTAAATGATCTGGATAATTCATATGTTCATAATTGAGAATCAACTATTATAGAACCCAATGAAGCTTGACCATCCAAAAAATGTTCATGAGTTTATATAAAATCACATTAGGGATAAGTGACATTAAATTCTTAATGGGACTCAATTATACTTATAAATTAGAAAGCTAGACATTTGGCTCTCCAATGTTAAAGCACACATATATTCAACTCAAGGACGCCCAGCTAAAAGTGAACATGTAGACAATGCCTTTATTTTTTTTAACTTGTTTGTTAGGATAATCTTAATCAGGTGCAACTATCACAAAATACAAGTCATACTGAGACAGAGAGAGAGAAGGGGGAGAGAGAGAGATGCAGCTGTCATTTTGCTCTAATGTTCTGTTGTGGTCTAATCCCCACGAATCAGGGGAAAAGACAAACATACGGGTTGGCCTGGGCTGATGTCGCTGGCCCGAGTTTCGAAGTGAGTAAGCATGCCTGAGTGCTGTTTTACATAACCACATTCTAGTTCAAAAATATACTTACAAGAAAAAAACTTGGATAAATTATTTGCATTAATCTTGTCTTCAAACAATCGATGTGTGCACCAAGTGCCTACTTCCGCGCTCCAGCATCTGCTTAGATCCAGATTTGGGGGCATGCCCCATTCGCCGCAGCTCCCCAGCCCGGCCTTTCAGCTGCGCCAGGAGATGATCTGGTGACCTCCTCGTGTTGCTTCCAATGCCGCATCGGCTCTTTTCCACATGACTTCCCTAAGCAGCGCCGACGAAACCTACCAACTGCTGGGTTTTAGGAGTTGCCTGAGGAAGACCATCTGAGCTGCTATTTATGAAATTACTAAACAAAAACATATTTGAAACGGCCCCTTCTTGTTCCTTTGTTAGGGTAGAGGACATTACACAGCATCACAGTGAAAGGGCTGGTCACTTCAAGACAATTAAGCATTTAAGCCAAATCCCCCACTCCAGGTATCACCCTGTTAGCCAGGTATCACAAAATACCAAAGCTCTAGTCAAAATTATATTTTTCCTTATAGTCTAACATCTCCTATCCATGGAAGGGGTCTTTTTCTCTCAGAGACTATGCTGCTTTCTCTAAACACCAACGCTTTGTTTTTTTCCTCTAATTCACCACATAGGTAGACATCTTTTCTGCCATCAAAGAGGAAAGCTCCTCTCTCATGAGCCCATGAAACCACATAGCTGCCCACGTGGTCCACCAAGGCAGGAGGAGCTGAGCTTCTCAACTGTTTATCCCCAACTTCGACTTGCCCCCTATCCTCAGCACAGAAATCACAGGCAACAAGGTCAAACCACAGATGATGTGAAAACCAAGGTTTGAATGCATTCCAAGGATTTTAGAGCAAATGATTTCTTCCAAGGTTATTTTAAACCCCAAAGTGCTGACATTCAGAAAGAAACAGTGAAAAGTGGGAGGAGAGAGAAATTGAGTGAGTACAGGGGGTTGGAAAGGAAGCTCTATAGGATTTTGAAATGAACCATTCTTCTGTCATCCCCTTCCCCAGATCAGTTAACTTTACTGAGTTTGTTCCCAACATTCCTTTAAACCTAGGCCCCGATGTCGCACTGTGATCATCCAGGTGACGGGCTGGGTAATTGGTAATTAGGAACTGAAGACAACCTCTGTTAGTATCCAACCACCACATCAACGGAGCAGAGCCTTCAGGAGTCTCAGCCAGTGGAGGGCAATGGTGTCCACAACAGAGAACTACGTCCTTGAGACTCTGTGTTCCACAAAGCACTAGCAACTGAACATTATAAAACAGCAGGCTGCAAAGCTTTTCACACTTGGGGATGCTGTTTAGAAATACTACTCCCTACTCTTTGGTATTTTTAATAAGCTCTCCAGGTGGTGCTAGGGCTTGGAAACTGGTGTATTCTACTAACACCACTAGCTAGTTTTTCTCAATTTTCATCTTGTGTGCCCCCAGCAGGGTTGTCAAATAAAATACAGGACATCTAGTTAAATCTGAATGTCAAATAAATAAGGAGTCAATTTTAGTATAAGTATGTCTCAAACACTGCATTTAATACTACAGGTTTATACTGAAAAATGATTCCTTGTTTATCTGAAATTCAAATTTAATTTGGTATTTCTCTTAGTCTGTTTTCTGTTGCTTATAACAGGATACCTGAAACTGGTTAATTTATAAAGGAAAGGAATTTATTGTTTACAGTTATGGAGGCAAAGAAGTCCAAGGCCAAAGCGCTGCATGTGGTGAGGGCTTTCTTGCTGGGGGTCGGGGTGGGGTGGGGGTGGCTCTCTGCTGAGTCTCAAGGCAGTACAGGATGCCACACAGCAAGGGGGCTGAGTATGCTAGCTCAGGTCTCTCTTCCTCTTCTTATAAAGCCACCAGTCCCAGTCCCATGATAACCCATTAATCCATTAATCCATGAATGGACTAACCCATTCATGAGGGCAGAACTCTCATGACCTAATCACCTGCTAAAGGCCCCAGGTCTCTATACTGCCACATTGAAGATTAAGCTTTGGAGGTGACATTCAAACCATAGCAATCTCCAGCATTTTTATTTGTTAAATCTGACAACTCAAAGCCCCACCTCCACTACAATGATGGGTAAAATCAACATGAACATAACAAACATACTAACTTATATCTACTTTTGACTTCTTGGCTCTGAGTTTATCCCTTTAGAATATACAGCAGTGGATAATACAGCAAAATGTTACCAGGATATTAACCGGGAGAACCTCTATTTCCCAACTGTAATATGGAAACAGTTGGACCACATCTAAAATTCTACTAAACCACTGAATTATTAACCAATCTTTACCCATATCAAATTCAATCATCAATATCTGAAATTCTCTTGTCTCCTGGAAAAGATTTCCTCACATGAGAAAATGACTGTCAACTCAATTTATGGTCCATTTCTATTTCTTCAAAAGCAATTCCTGAAATCTACCTTCTTACAACACATCAGTTATGATAACTTCTACTCTTACAGAGTGGTTGAATATTCCCCACTACCTGCCACCTTCTATAGGCTCTGTCTAGTCCACTCTGTCAGAAATGTTCAGAAGCTGCAGAGAAACCAGTGGTCCCTCATACTGACCACCCTAGGGGCGGTAGAAATAATCATGTAGTGGTCCCTGAGGTATTACTTGCCAAAACATCATATTATTTTAGCAGAAGATCCAAAATAATTCTAAGATGGGATTGTACCAGGAGCAATTATTTCATCAAGCCCAAAAAGGAAAGAATAGCAGACATCTAACTCATGCTGACCCAAGACAGTCTAGAAGTATTAGCATTAATTATAAGGATTTCATCTCTCTGCCTATCTAAATTTTGTGTTATTCAAGCGGCCTCAAATAACCCAATCTTGTCGTCTGTGATATAGATGGCATCTAATGCAATCATACTTAGCTTCTCTCTGACATCTGAGTTCAGGCCCTGACCATAGGAGAGGAAAAGTCTCCTATTTCTTTGTTTCATCCAAATCCTCACCCCTGCCTTAAATGTTTTGGTTTGAAAACTATGGCCCAAGGGGCAAATCTATCCCTCTGCTTACTTTATAATAAAAGTTTTACTGGAATACAGCATGCCTGTTTATTCACATATTATCCATGTCTGCATTTGCACTATGACAGCAGAGTAGAGTAGTCAGAAACAGAAATTATGGCCCACAAACCCTCAAATATTTATAATCTGGCTCTTTACAGAGAAAGTTTCCCATTCCTCGCTGTTACTAATAGGGATTAGTTGCTAGTAACAGTACTAACATTAACACTATTTTTAAAGAGGAGCAATGAAATGATAACACTCAAAGCTTTATACCTTTTGGGCAACAATGTAAGAAAAAGGAGGGTGTTTTCTAACACAAGAATTAGCAATCTACTACTCAGCCCATGCAATTTCCAAGTTTCAGAGAGCGTTTTGGTGTAGTGGCTCATATGTGCAAGAGCAGTTTTAAAAGAACACCACTCTTCAGCCTCAGATATTCTTAAGAATCCAAAGAATAAACATACAAGCATGGCACATATGACAAAGCACATTTCTTTCTGCTTGGAGTCAGCATTTCAAAAGGCAAAATAGTACAATGACAAGCACGAGGCCAGGATGGCTGCTGCCATCATTATTTGTAGTCTGATGAAAATGCAGTAGAACAGCAATAAGGACATTGTCTCCATTTGGCGTTGGTGCCTAGGAGGTAGCTGTCACTGTTACAGGAATTCAGAATTTAAATCAACATAGTTCTTCTGTGGCTTCACTGCTCTAGGCAGGAACTGTGCATGATCAGAAAAAAGGAACTGTCTTCAAAACCGAAACTACTGTGAGCCTTAAACGATCCCCAACACAGGTGCCTTGGAGGAGAGCTTAGACTGCCAGAATGACACATTACGGTTTCTGAGAGGCTCTTGGTGAACACTGTCTCCTCTGCGGTAATCAAGCGTGAAGGGCCCCTTGTAATCTCCTTTCTGCTCCTATGGAAAGCCCTTGCAAGCAAAAATGACACACTCACAGTTAATGAAATTTTATACCACAGAAAATTAAACACAGATATTCTTCTACTAGAGAGGAGCAGGCAGGAAAAAAAAATAAAACCATAGTAACTGTTGCTAAGTCTGACTTTACAATATTGACAGAGGAGATGGCTTACCAAATAAAAACTTTAAGAACTGGGTCTAATTCAATCCTTCACCCTGTTAGGGATCACAATAGGCTCTCTGACCAGGACAGGCTCTTTCTACCCTCCTTTGAGTCTTACTTTTCCAGTACGTATCACCTTCTGCTTCCTGGGAGTGGAACCACTCCCCTGTTGGGCTAAAAGGTGGGTCCCACGCCTGGAGGCCTTAGCTCCTGCTGGACAAACACAGAGGATCAAATACATCTCTATTCTCCTGGACAGGAGAAAGACACCCAGTTCATCTCACATACAGGTGCAGCCAGAGCTCAATAAGTTTACACTTCATTTCTATTTTTCATTCAAACATTTGATGAATGTCCACCATGTGCTTAGCTTTGCAGTTCAAGGGTGAACAAGATAGACACAGCCCCAGCCTCCAGGGGGCGCTACCAGGCTAGAGCGGGGGCAGATATGAAAAAAGAATCCCGCAAATGAGTCTAAGATTATAAATTGTGTTCAGTGCCGTGAAGGTACAGAGCAGGAGTCTGTGAGAGTATAAGGGGAGTCCTCATTTATATGGCAGGGTCTGAGACAGCTTCTGCTCTGTGGAAGTGACATTTAAAATGAACTCAGAGAGAGGAGCAGGAGTTAATCAGGTGAAGAGCAGGCTGAGGAGTATTTCGTGGGAGGAACAGCCGTGGAGAAGCCCTGAGGAAGGGAAAGTGCGGCCCAGGCAATCAAGGGAGGTAAGAGGAAGGCCTACCTGGGAAGGCAAGCTGCTGCCTTCCAAGTGGGAGTAGTGATTTTTATTGCGTTCTAAGTACAATAGGAAATCACTGGGAGGCTTTGAACAGGGGAGTGAAAGACTCGATCTGCATTTTTAAAAGACTATTGTGTGAGGACTAGACCTAAGGAAAGAGCTGTTGAGGCAGGAGACAACACGGGCTTGGTCTGGGTGGTTGCAGTTGGTGTGGAGAACAGATGTGTTATCCAGGATATATTTGGAGGGAGGACTCAACAGGAGATACTGACAAATGAGAGAGAAGGGTGTCTTCCAATTTTCTGGAGCTCCTGGGTAAACAGTGTACCATTTATCAAGATAAGAAACACTCAGGAAGACTCTACAGGGTGAAGCATCAAGAATTCAGTCTTGGAAAGCACACAGCATAGATGTTTAGGGCACAGTCAGATTTACTGGCTTCTGTGTAAGTGTCCGTGCCTCTGTTTTCATCATCTGTGAAATGGGAATTAGGGTAGAATCTATGTGGTGGTTGTGATAAAATAAGGTAGTGCATGTAAAATACTTGGCTTGATTCCTGGCACTCAGTAATCTCAATAAAATAGTAGCAGCTATAGTAATTATTATTTTGTACTTGAAGTTTGAAATATCTATTGGTGGCCTTGAGAAACTTAGGTAACTTGTCTCAGAACTGTCTCCTGCTGAAGGAGGGAAGAAACTGTTCAGGGTTTACGCATGCTGATGTGAGATTCTGGATAAAACTTCTAGTTGGGGATTTTACAAAAGCAAATGAAGATTTACTTAAAAATTGCCTAAAAGGTGAGTATCTGAGTGTCAACAGTATATAAAAGGGAATCAAAGTTGTAGAAAATAGAAAAGTTTGATATAGAAGTGAGCCCTGAAGGAGAAAAACCAAGGGGGTCAAGAAATGAGCCTATAAATAGGGATTCCTTAAACTCAAACACAAAGCAAAGATGAAAATTTGAAGGAAACTATATAGACATAAAAAGGTTTCGGTACATTTTATTCTATTTTTCTCTCCAAATAGAAAAAGGACAGTCTTAAGAGTCAGTAACTCCCTTAACATATCAGAAATGTATACAACGATATAAGATATATTTACAGGAATATTCACTGTACTACTACAATCGTGAAAATGACCTAAAATGACCTAAATCAACAATAGGAGACTGATCAGATAAAGTATGGCACATCCATGTAAAGGAATAAATTTATAGCTATTAAACATCATACCATATTTGATCTATTGGAAAATGTTCACATCTTATTGATATGTCAAAAAAAGTAGGCTACAAGCTAGCATGTGCCATATAATATTTTGTTTTAGAAATACAATATACATAGAAAAAAAAACAGCAGGACAAACAATATCAGAAAATTAACAATAGTTAATTCTGTATAATGAGATTTCAGGTGATTTTTTTTTCTTTCTTTGTACTTACTTGTTTTTCCAAAAACAGCATTCAGTAGATGTTATATGTATAGATAGAAAATGAAACAAACCAGACAACTCTCATCTCTTCCTCTAAAACACCTGCCACTCTTAGTCCTCAAATCCCTAGACCAAAAGCTCAGGAGCAACACTGAGACCAAAGACTTGACACAAACATCTCCATCCTCATCCTCACAACAAAAGGAACCTGACAGCCATTGTATACACAAAGAACAATATTTCCTGATCCTTCCTTAATAAAATAGAACCATGTTCCCCACCAGTGGCTGTCCTTTCCTAACTCTAAAACAACTAACATCAGGGTTACAAATTGAAATACATGGTTTGTTTTTTTTGATCAGTCTTCAACAATATGCATCAAGAGAAACATAGAAAAAAATTCACTTCATTGTAAAAAGATAAAGCCACACAAACTTTTAAGTTTGTAAATATTTATATATCATCATGCCCACAACCAAATCTGAAATATTTTTAAAAGACACATTAAACATTTTTAGAGCACCTTCACTTCCCCATAATACTTTTATTATAAAACTCATCAAGGAGATTTGCATTGCCCCTCCAATATGTCATAAATAACCTTCATAATATGGGACAAAACTTTCTCACACATACACACAAAAGAACAAGGTGTCTTTATATCCTTGAATTTATCTATGCAGTTTTGTCCAAGTCATTTATCCTTTCTGAGTCTTAGTTTTCTCACCTACAAGTGGGGAGAATATGACTTTCCTTGCAGGAGCTTTTAGGGTTTAGAGGACAGTGACAGCCAAATGGGTCCAAAACTCTCTACATATTCTTCACAGCTCTACATATTTTGTTGACCATAACAAGAAGGCAAATACCATCACAAGACCCAAGCCATTTAATATTATTAGGGACAGAGAATAGAACCAACTTCAAATTACCTATAAGTGCAGAAATACATTAATTTCCAATAGAGCACCTGCTGCAGCTGCAAACCAGCAGGTATAAAGAGTGGAGAAACTGTGAAAAGGGAAATAGGGGATGGAAAGGACTTTGATAAAGCACAGACAAAATAACCTCCAAAGAAAGGAAGTCCTGCATTACATGCCAACATATCAAAAACAGGTCCAAGACCTTGTAGTTCTCAGCACCAGCTACAAGTAGGGTAAATGTCTAAAGGTGAGAAAAACCACAGGCTTCAGAGAACTGCTACTTCTGGGAAAGGAGTATTAGAGGAGAGGTGTTGCCATGGCAGCAAAGGAAGAGGGAGAAATTGAGGATACTGAGCCAGTGAAAGAGAAGCAAGACGTACCAGACCCTCACCATCCACTACCACCATCCATTAGAGAAATGGCACCTCCCTGTGCGGCCAGTAATGAGAGCTCCTGGACCAGGAAAAGTGCCCGGGACATGCCTAGGAATGGAAAAATATCAGCACAAACCAAACAGCTGCTGAAAACTCTCCCCGCCAAGAAACCATGAAGCAGAAGAAAGCTGTAACACAACAATCCAAATGGAATTACATATCCTCACCCAAGCATTTTGGAGAACTCAGAAAAAAGCACCTAGAATCAGAAATATAAAAATTAATCACAGAAGTGGGAAACAACAAAAAAGGAAGAAATGCAATGACAGATGATTGAATGCAACAATGAAAATGAAGAAAAAACTATTTCTTTTTCAGAACCAAGCAGTAAATTATAAGGTGCCCAAGATAAAATAAATTTGAGTTGAAATTTAATAAGGTGCACAGAAGAAAAGAAGAAAAACTACAAAAGCAGGAAATAATAAAAAAGCTTAAGGTGTTTGGGAAATGGTGAGAAGCTGACTTCACTGTAGCATGGGGGCAGGTCACGGGGAGATAGAGTTGACAAGCGAGATTGGAACCAGATTCATTCATTCAACAACCATTTCTGAGTGCCACCTGCATGCAGGCCACAGTTGCCAGTGACTGTGAAGGGGAGTGGTTCTGTCCCTGTAAGGAAGACAAAAGGGAGTCAGGGACCTTTCATCAAGAGAGTGATATAATCAAACTAAGTAGAGAGAAAGGTAACTCTAGAAGTGGAATGGAAGACTTTCTGGAGTGGAATGAGACTGAAAGGGAGGCTAATCATGAGGGCACAATAAATAATTCTGAGATAAAAGCATCAAGGTTTCCTGATGACCCCACATGAAGAAGACACCAGGTTTTTATTTGGGGAAACTGGAGAATGACTTCACTAAGAGATGAAGAGCATTTCAGCTACATTTGGGGCATGGTGTGACGGGATGTATAGAGATTATAACCTTAGGAGAGAGCAGGAACTGGAGACTTGGGGAGTGGCCACGTTTTTGATGGTACAGGAGCTACTGGACACAAGGAGATGGCGCATGGGTAACTCAATTCTCATGCCGGGTCAGGGAACAACTCCGGGAGCGCCACTGTTATAAGGAGAAGTAGAGGAAGAGCACAGGAAGACAGAAGAGCAGCAGGAGCGCAGCCACCAGAGAAGGTGCTCCGAGCCCAGCAGGAGACGCTCAGGAATTGGTGGCTGGTGCACACAGGCAGAGACAGCACAGAGACCACGTAGAATGAGGACTGGGAACGGCAACGCGGGCAACACGGGCGACCTTACTGACACACAGTTTCAGGTTGAGGAGCAGGTGGCATTCATAATGGAGGAACAGCTGACACTCTCACAGCAGAGAGAAGAAAGGAGACAGACTGGTGACATGAAAGAGAAGCAGGATCAAGGAAAAATCTGGGTGAGGACTGATGGGTGAGAGCCAGTGGTAAGGTGAAGACAGCAGCAATGCTGAAAAGAGGATATAACTGATGCAGCCAGAGAGGAAGGGGCCAAGGTCCAGACAGAGGCTACCAGGCCAGCTTCCAGGGTCTTTCCCAAAACTGTGAGAGCAGGGGGCACACAGGCTATGTGTAGGATGCCCTTGGGCCACCATCCCCATGGCACATGAACATGGATCTTCCCCTTTTCTGAATTCCCACAGGGCGTACTATGGAATTTAGGACTGGGAGCTTAGAGGCTAAAACCTGGCTTTGCTTGCCAGTTCTGCCACTTACCAGACATACAACCTTGGACAGGACAACATTCACCTGAAGCTCAGTTTTCCCATCAGTGAATGAGTATAACGGTACCGGTTCCCCTCCGCCACCTACTTCACAGGGTTGTGAGGACCAGACAATATAGCACATGTGGATGTACCTTGAAGACAAAACAGCCCTATGCAAAATTATTGGATTGGTATCTACTGATTCCATATAGACTCATTTCCCAGTAGACGTAGCATTTATTTGTTCCATCTGTGGTGCATCCCACACGGGGTCTAACATAGTATTTTGCACACAGATGTTTAACACACACTGACTCGGAATAAGTACTGGCCTCCTTTTCATGAAGGGTGTGTGGCAGGATTGTTTTCTATGTCCCACACCTCAACACAGTGAAGACATCATATGTAAACCTGGGGTAGTTTCCCAGCCTGAGTTTTTAGTAAGACTCCGAGCAACCAACAGAGTTTGACTCTATACACTTTTTAATGGATTTCCAAATTAGCAGGTGTGCAATTATGAAAAGATTGCCATATGTGACAGTCAATGATTTTTTTTTAATTAAGAAAAAACAGTAAGAAATTATGTTCCAAGAGCATTCAGCCACTGGGTGTAGAGAAGGCATCTAGAGAGAATCACCCGGCACACACGGGCTGAGCGAGGAGGCAGGCAGTCCCCAGACAGCTCTCCTGCAGCAGAAGCCCACTGGCAAGGAAAGACACATGCTTGAGTTCTGTCGAATCACCAAGTAAGAAGTCGGCGCAGTCAAACCCATCGTGTCACTGCACGTTTGCATTCCTGTTACCCCTGAAACGGAGCATATGCTGGAAACGTGCATTTTAATATGGCTGTCACAGCCTCACCTACCATTCAGTCAAACTGTTTTTATTACAGAGATAATATAGCATCTGTAACTTTGCACATCACTGGGGGGAAAGTAACACATGGGGAGAAAATACATTTTTTTCACTAACAAAGCAGCAAACGATTTTTGCTGTTCTACACAGTACAGTAAGGCTCATACATTTTAAACAACCTGGATAAATTCCTTTTTCCATGTGAGGCAAGTCTCAATAGTGATTTAAAATTAAATTGTTAACCAAGTGTCAGAAGCCATGAAATAAGCATAAGCTGTAGTCTCCCTCTGAATAGCAAACACCAGGATATCCAGAATCCCATAAAACTATAAAAACATATCTATTCAATGTCTTCTACATCAGAAGCCTACCTACTTACTACCTTTAACAACCAAGGGGAAAATGTTAGGAATGTGATATTATTATTCTCTTTTTCTAAAAAGATATTCATTTATTCATTCGTGCAAATATATCCTGAGCCCCTAATATGTGCCAGACACAGGGCTAGGAACTAGAAATATAGTATTAAACCAAACAGACCTGTCCTGGCTCTCATGGACTTATGGTCTAATGGGAGAGGTGTTACATAAATAGCTAAGCATACGATTACAAATATTAAATGCAAGAAGGAAAAGACCATGGTATCATGAGAAAAAAATAAGAGAGAAACCTAATTTAACTGGAGGGGAGGAGAAGTCTTCTCAAGAAAAGTAGCATTTAAGCTAAGTCTGCAGGGCAAGAGGGAGGGAACACTCCAGACAGACGGAACAGCATGTGCAAAGGCTCTGAGGCAAAAACAAGCTGGGCATACCAAGTAATGAAAAATGTAGAATTTGAGCAGAGTGTAAAGGGAAGGAGGGCATGACATGAGGTGGTAGTCATAGCAGGAGATATAATTTGGAGCCAAATAAAGGATTTTTTTTTTAATTGTTGTTGTTCCTAAGTGCAATGGGAGGAGGTGAAAGACTTGAAACAGGGCAGAGTCAGGAGTTGGAGGCTGCAGTGAGCTATGATCGTACCCTTGCACTCCAGCCTGGGCAGCAGAGTGAGATCCTGTTAAAAATAAAAAAAATAATAATAAATAAACAGGGCAGAGACAGAATTGAATTTGCATTTTTAAAAAGTGGATGGAGGAAAACAAGAAATGGGAAAGCTATGGCAATAGGGATGAGAGAAGAGAATGAGTTTTGGGTATATTTTGGAGATGGATGGTTAGGGCTTGACATGGGTGAGGGCGTACAGTGAGGGAGTGAAGCACCAAAGGTGACCCTGGGGAGCAACAGAGTGAATGGAGGTGCCTCGTACAAAGACAGGAACAGCAAGGGGAACAGGCTTCGTTGGGAAGTGGGGGATCAAAAGATTGGCTTAGAACAAAAAGTTAAAAACATAAAGGTGCCTCTGAGACCTCCAGATGCAAATGTCAAGTAAGTGGTGGGATTAAGTGAAACAGAAATGTAGTGCATGTGCCATTTCACTCTTGAGACCTATTTTAGTAGCTGAAGACTGTCCTGCCTTCTTTGAAGGAGCCCGTCCCACCCTCTCAGTCACCTCTGGATACATTCCACTCCCCTGCCAGGGAGCAGGCCAACGGGATGGGCGCGCAGGTCCTCTCTAAGAACTGTGAACAGCACTCATTCTCAGCTAGAGCAAGTTACACGGTGAGAATGTAGAGCAGCCTGTTATAAACCGACTAGACAGAGTTATAGATTTTATAGATTTTTATATATTATAAATTTTATATACCTTATAAATGATATATTTATGTGGATATGTTAATAAAATATATTAAATATATTGAGGATATAATTTTAATATATATTTTTATAAATAGACTTTATATAAGAAAATACAAGTATATTTTCTAAGGTTTTATGTGCACATATATTGTGTCTATTGTTTCACAGCTGTCTTGTGAACACAATCTTAAATTTATAGTTTTTTTAATGTTTAGGACAGGCTTATATGATTAAGTGAGCTCACATACCATCTCTTTGATAAAAACTTAAAGCATCAATATCTTACATTTTGGCCAACTGGCAATATTCTGAAAAGCATTACAAGATGGTTTGAAATCATTGCATTGATCATTGATTCAGTTGCAGGTTGTAAGAGACTCTTGATCCACATCTGATTCTGGGGTTGTGTTGTTTTTGTTTTTGTTTTTTTTAAAGTAAAATATCACAATTCGAAATTCTTTGTTCATTGAAAACTTCCACTAATTTGAATAAGAGTAAAAACTGCAGAAGCAGGCTCACCACGCTTGACTTGTGGCAGAGCGACATTTAACACCAGTGAGACTGCCAAATAAAAAGATGATGTCAGCCACATCTGCTGATTCACGAGCAAGGGGGGTAAAAAGGAGGGGGGGAGATCGTAAAGCCAAGAGAAATGTGGGAATTGTGATTACATTTTGCTGGAAAGTAGGCTGCTGAGCTAGACTACTGCATTAAAAGCTACTGACTGGTAACCAGTGAAGAAAGAAAAGGCAGGTACTTTTGAAATGAGATCAGATGAGTCAAATAATATTGGTTAAGGGGGCAAGAAAGAGGCAGAGTTTTAGCTGTAGAAGATTGAGACTAACTGTTCCCTTTTCTTCTTCTGAGTACATATTTTCCACATTTAACCCACTCAAAAACAGTTTTCAATCACACTTTCACAACATATACAGTCATACACTGCTTAACGATGGGGATCCATTCAGAGAAATGCGTCATTGTACAAACATCATAGAGTGGACTTACACAAACCTAGGTGGGATAGCCTCCTACACACCTAGGCTGTATGGATAGCCTATTGCTCCTAGGCTACTAACCTGAATGGCATGCGACTGTGATGAATACTATAGGCAAGTGGAATGCAATGGTAAGTATTTGTGTATCTAAGCATATCTAAACAGAAAAGGTATACTATTAATAAAAATACAGTATTATAATATTATGGGACCACCATTGTATATGCAGTCCATCATTGACAAATGTCATTATGTGGTGCATGACTATGTATTAAAATCACCTTAAAGCCACTCTTGTCCAAGGCAATCATTTTAACTTGACTCAACTTTATGACATCTTTTAAAAAGTTACAAAGTAAAACTTTTTAAGTGGCCAAAGCAAGTATATGGAAACATAATTTCTAAAGTAAAAAGTATATCTGTGCTATATGTGCTTAACTGCCTTAACTATAAATTTCCACCATGAATATGACTATATGCAGACTGCCATTAGTACACTTAAGATATCAAATTAAAATGAACTAAACATTGAATCATAAGCCATGTCCATTTTCACAGAACTAAATCCCTAGAGAAAAAAAGAGAGAGACAGATTGTAGTACATTGTCATCACATCATTTATTTAACAATTATTTCCTGAGTACCCACTATGTATAAAGGACTATGTGACACATATGGGTGAGGTGATTGATTATTGAACCAGAATTGGGACAGTGTCTGAGAAGTATAATGGGCCCCTGTGGACAATGACCGTGTTTCCCCAAAAATAAGACCTACCCATAAAATAAGCTCTAGCAGGATTTCTAAGCATTTGCGCAATATAAGCCCTACCCTGAAAATAAGACCTAGTGATGGGCGTGGCTACGCAGCGTATCTGCACAACCCATGCATTTCATCGCAGAGCAGTAAAGAAGACCAGCAGCCCTTCTCATCTGCCCCATCGTGACAGCTACTATCCCAGAGGTGACCGGAAAGGTGCGGGCAGCCCCACCAACAAGGTCGGCTCCCCCTGTCAGGTCCTGGCCATCCTGTGCGTGCTGCAAGCTGAGGCTTTGAGGGGAAAAGAACACATCCCCTGAAAATAAGCCCTAGGGTGTCTTCTTGAGGAAAAATAAATATAAGACCCTGTCTTATTTTCGGGGAAACACGGTAGTAATGATAGTAGTATAAAAATAATGGCAATTATTAACATTAACTTTTATTTAGTGATTAATATATGAATGGTTCTCAGTAAGCACTTTGTTATCACTATTTTTAAGTGTGGTAAAACACACACAAAATTTATCATTGTAACCATTTTTAAGTATATGGTTCAGTCGTATAATGGTAAGTACATTCACATTGTTGTGCAATCACTATCACCACCATCCACTTCCAGAGCTTTTTCATCTTCCCAAACTAAAATTCAGTCCCCATTAACAATAACTCCCCATTCTCCCCTCCCCCAGCCTCTGGCAACCACCATTCTACTTAAGTATTGTGACTTCATAAGTATAGCCAACAATGTACTTCTATGTGAATCCACATGTTTATAGGGTATCTTTGTCAATTAAGACAACATTAAAACCAAGAATCAAAATAACTGTACTTAAATTTGTGTATAACAAATTATTAAATTTGGATTTTTAAAAAATTAAGTACATTAAATTATTAATAATATCTTAGAACGACTGGGGTTTCATTGTTAAAAATTTAAATATTAATTTCATCTTCTTTCATCTTTGCAAAATTTCTATTTCACATGCTTTATGACATAATACTATTATACATGTATAAAGTTTATTAATAAATACATTTGAAATATAATATGCTCAAAAATTTTTTATTTTTTTGAGACAGTCTCGCTCTGTTGCCCTGGCTAGAGTACAGTGGTGTCATCATAGCTCACAGAAACCTCAAACTCCTTGGCTCAAGAGATCCTCCTGCCTCAGCCTCCCAGAGTGCTAGGATTACAGGCACGAGCCTCAAAAACTTTTTATTGATGTGGTGCACAAACAAAAACTATTTGGGGAACCACTGATATAAAGGATCATTGTCCCATTAATGGGAATCAGTGAATGGAGGGAAGGCAAGGAGTCTGATTTTGAGTATGTTGAAATATATTGAGTTTAATTTGTTATGTAGACGACTGAAAGGCAAAAGCCCAGGTAGGTTTGGAGTTCAGCTAAGAGACTGAATCTATATTTAGGAATCAGCCACACAGAGGTGATTGTAAGAGACAGGAGAAGGGACAAAAAATGTGAAAAAGAAGACAGCAGAAGCCTATATAGAAGACAGTGCCTACACTCTGTACAGTAGTCCCCTCTTATCCACAGGGGATCTTTTACAAGACCCCCAGTGGGTGCCTGAAACCTCAGATAGTAGTGAACCCACTAGCCATCAACTGGAACACATTTCTGTTCATGTCTTCCACCCACAAATTTAATGCCTTTTGCATCTTAACTAAGCACTTGTCATGAACTGTGGCCATAACTTTTGCAGTCTGCGGTGGGACAGCAAAACTGGCACGCATTTCTTTTTCCTTCTTCGCAATTTCACAGATAGAAGATTCATTCTTAACATAGATTTTAGCAACCTCAGATATGGTTTATTATCTTTCCTTAAGTCAAGAACTTTCACCTTTTCACTTGAAGCATTTTATGGCTTCTCTTTGGCATATCGACATTGTGCTTTGGGACCATTATTAAGGCAAGTAAAAATAACTTGAACACAACCACTGCAATACTGTGACAGTCTATCTGATAACAAAGAGGATACCCCTGGGTGACCAAGCCTCCCTGTCACCAGAGCTTGCAGGCACACAGGGAAATCAGCCCCTTTTGACATCAAACTCCCCTGAAAGGGCTACAAGTGCAGAAAGATGGTATTGCCATAGAGTAGCACATGATATTCATTATTACAGGATGAAACTGTGACCCAAAGCTATCACTGTTTTATGACCACTCTCGTGGTAATAAGTGGAATACAACTTTACAACCAAGCCAAAATTAGCTTTCCTTTTTTGACTATTGAACTCTAATTGATTGAACTATCTAAAGACACAAACACCATTAAGCACTATTCACTAAACCTATAATTTCAAGATCAAGATATAAAAAACATGAACGTATTTCATTTTAGCTGCTACCTTTTAGCACAAGGTCTGCTTCAGCATATTCTATAATTAAAGGGACAATTCGGCTTTTAAGCATCTAAACATATGGATTGAACAGAACCAATGATTCAGGAAAAAACATGAAATGAAAATTTAACTTGAAAAAATAGTCTAACTTGTTAAAACAAGTGATATAAAATTGAGACATTCTAAAATTATATTTATTTATTGTTTTTGAGACAGAGTCTTGCTCTGTTGGTCAGTCTAGAGTGCAGTGGCGTCATCGTAGCTCACAGCAACCTCAAACTCTTGGGCTCAAACGATTCTCCTGCCTCAGTCTCCCAAGTAGCTGGAACTACAGGCGCACACCTCTACATCCAGTTAATTGTCCTATTTTTAGTAGAGACAGGGTCTTGCTCTTGCTCAGGTTGGTCTTAAACTCCAGCAATCCTCCCACCTCAACCTCCCAGAGTGCTAGGATTATAGGTGAGAGCCACTGCGCCTGGCCTAAAATTTTAATTTTAATAAATGTTCTGATTATATTCCAACATCAAATGAAATATCCACCTATGAAACTGTCATTTTTCATTAAACACCCAAGGAATAGTTCCTTATGCAAATGAAAAAATATTTTAAAATTTTAAAAAGAAGAACCAAACCATCTAAAAATTAGGTTAAGCCAGAGGAGTACTGATGTTCACCAAGTGCTGCATATTTTTCTCCAAATAGAGATTGTATCAAATCATCTTCTCCAATGAAAGGAAAAAGAGATACAAGTAAGAACAGAAAATATATAACCCCAAGATTATTTTTTATAATTAGACCCCTTGAAAATCTATAAACATAACTTGGGAAGGTTCTTATTCTGCATACTGTTCATGGGAGATCCAAGAAAGTAACACCTAAGAACCATTTATTAAAGATGTTCTCTCTATAGTAGGAGAGTGTCCAGCAAGGCAGCTATTCTGGAGCTCATCAGAGAGGTTAAGGGTATATTAATAAATTCAGAAGTTGTCCACACGTATTTAATAATACAGGTGGTAAGAACAAATGAGATGACTCATAGATAAGGTAGAGCAAGAAGCAAAAAGACCCAAGGCCAATCGCTCTGAATCAGTGGTTCTCAAAGTTTAGGAAGCTTCTGAAACAAATTACCAGATCCTATCCTGAGAGTCTGATTCAGAATATTTGGTGTGGGACCCAAGTAAATGGGTTTTGTAACAAGAACTTCAGATGATTCCAAAAGCATATGTTGTGTGGAACAGCCTTTGGAAAACACTACCCTAGACCAAAAAGGAAAAATTGATAACTTGGACCTTATCAAAATTAAAAACCTTTTCTCTATAAAAGATCCTGTGAAGAGGATGAAAAGACAAGTTATTGACTGGGAGAAAACATCTGCACATCTGATTAAGCTCTGTGGATTGTACCAATGTCCATGTCCTGGTTTTCATACAGTACTATAGATTTGTTAGATGTTACTTTTAGAAGAAACTGGATGAAGTGTACATAGGATCTCTCCGTATACTTTTAGGCAACTTCCTGTGAATCTATAATTATTTCAAAAAAAGAGTTTTTTAAAAAATGACTGTCTTATCTCTCCCTCTCTCTATCACACTGGTACTACAGCCTGAAATAAGTTCCACTCTAAAGGGCTGAAGTCCAGCAAAGGTTGGCAACTCACAACCTGTGAAAGCTTTAACCATGCTAACCTGAGTTGGCAGACATTTCCTCCAACTCCATATTAAATCAGATGCAAGTGTAAAAGCTGTTGTCATCATTGCACTTTCTAAAGTATTATTATGACAGGTACCAGGGAAATTGAGTAAATGATATGACTTCAGACATACATAGTAATTAACATTAAGAACTATTATGAAAATATTTCCATTTTTCTCCCATTAATGTAATACTGAATGAACATTTAGTCTTTAAGACTATATGATTACTACTATTAAAAGAAAAGGAGAAAAACTGCCACTAGAGAACTATTACTGTCTCAATATATAAAGTGCACTAGCAAGAGTATTTGCAGCGGCTCTAGAATGGTGCCAACTGTGAATAATAATGCTAATGATAATTGCTAGTACTTATGAAAGAATTACCATGTGCCAGATATTGTGCTAAATGCATCACGGTAAGTGGATCTGCTCAATACTCACAGCTAGCGGTGAGGTAGGTATTGTTACTAAAGATGTAGAAAATAGGGAGATTAAGTATCTTGTCTATGGCCAGATCTCTTGTAACGTCGAAGTTCAGACTCCAACTTTGACCACCCTACAGAAGCCCCTCACACTGTTCCCACATGTCATCATTACCCTAACATTCCCAGAGGATGAGGAGTTCTCTGGGAATGCTCTCAAATGTGAGGGGAATTAAGGACACTGACTTCTGATGAGGTTTTTCATCTAACACTAAACATTTCAACAACTAACAAAAGTAGTAATACCCACAGTAACTCCAGTGATTATGGATGCATTAACATTGAAAAGAGAACTACCAGAAATGAAGGAGTCCTACTCTCTGCCCATTGAGAAGACTCAACAAATTCAGAGGAAACAGCCGTGATAAAATAGAGCCAAGTAAAACCCACGAAGATAACCACAAGTTTCAAGAGAGCAAGCCCATTTTATAGGAGTTCGATAGTCATGAGAAGTTGCTTGTTTTTTATGTGTATTTCATTTCTGAAGCCAATTCAAAGATTCCTTCTGAGTATTTTCTCTCTTTTTTTTTTTTTTTA
>VBSM01001562.1:23611668-23656981 GCA_008086735.1 Cheirogaleus medius | reverse complement strand
GCTCACAGCAACCTCAAACTCCTGGGCTCAAGAGATCCTTCTACCTCAGCCTCCCATGTAGCTGGGACTACAGGCATATGCCACCACGCCAAGCTAATTTTTCCATTTTTTGTAGAGATGGGGTCTCATTCTATTGTCCAGGCTGGTCTCAAACTTCTGGCCTCAAGCAATCCAGGTCCCACCTGGACCTCCCAAAGTGCTAGGATTCCTGGCATGAGCCACTGTGCCCGGCCCTGGAGCACTATTTTTGAAATACCAATTTGAAGCTCTTAATCCCAGGATAAAGTACTGGGCTGAGTGGTAATCTCAATGTCCTGGTAACAAAGAACACCATACCACATGATTGCAAGCAAAATTTAGTATGTTACTGAAACCCTGAGAGTAATGAGCTAGGTCACTCAGTTTCCTCCTCTTTAAAGGAATAATAAAAGCAACTAATAATTATTTAGTGATCTGTGACAGTATACTACTAAACCTTTTGATTTGACCATCCAATCACTTTATGACATAGTGCTGTTATCTCATTTTACATATGAAGAAATTGAGGCTCAGATAGGTTCAATACCTCATCCAGGATTACACAGCTGGTAGGGCCAAAGCTAGGATTCAAATCCAAGCACTTTGAATCCAGAGCTCTCCCCTCCCTTTAGCCATGGTGCCCTATGCCTCTTGGACTGGTAATTTCCAAACTTGCTTACTTCCTTGAAATCAAGGTACTCATTAGAAAGCACAATAAATTATTGATATATTAAATTTAAAGTTAATATATCTTTATGTAATATCAGATTATCTTAGACCAGTTCTAAATAAGCAAACAGAAAAATATGGCAAATGTTTAAGAAAAATGTACAGGAAAAAACTTCAAATAGAGGGAAGTTATACTGTTATTTTGTCTGTGACATGAGAAAAGATACTATTGTTTTACCCCGTTTATGGATTTGAGCCGAACACCTGTGTCCAGTTCCTATGACACAGGAGCACAGTTTAAGAATCCCTAAGATGGATGTCAGAGATATGGAAATCTGAAGAAGGATTAACCATGTTTGTTTAAATTTATAAATTTGCTTATTGGATTTGTAGAGATTAAATGAATGCTGGAAGTGGTGAGGATGTGGGGAAAGGGCTGCTCATGTATTATTGTGGGTGGAAATGTACAGAGATGTTCACTGTGGTGCTAATTATAAAACAGAAGGTGGAGGCTATTGAAATAGCCCATGAGAGGAATTCATTAATTACTGCATGCTGTGTAATCTGTTAACGATGCAGATCTATATTTATTGATATGGCAGGTATTTGTGCTATAAATTATAGGGGAAAAATAGACTACAAAAGAGCACAAAAGCATAATCCCATTTCTTTTTAATATTTATAGTCTAGGTAGGTAGACATACCAATGTGTTAATGGTTATTATCCCATAAAATGGTGTTGGGACAATCATACTTGCCCTTTGAGCAATTACATCTAGTGCTAAATCTGCCTTCCACATCATGCGCCACACACAGCCTTCTCTGTTTTAAAGGAGGGTGGTAAGAGGCTGATCTTGGTGACAAGTTCTCTCTGGCACCTTTCAAGTTTAGATAAATTTCATAGCACCTTTGACACTTCCTTAGGTATTATATGCATCCATATTTCATGTATTTGAGTTTTCCAAGGAATCCAGTGCCAGTGATGATCAGATCATATGATAAAATAAAATCAAGGTTAAGCTCTAGGTTGTAAAATAAATCAAACTGTGCCCACTTGACATGTAAAACTGCAAATTGCCTTCAGTGTCTGTTCTCCACTTTCTCCGTTAGGAATAGAGCTTCCTCCACCACTTCACCTCCACAAGTGTTCAGTTGGTACATGATCATCCAGCTAATCTACAATTCCCAGCCTCCCTTGCAGCTAGATATGGCCGCTTGGCTCTACCCAATGGGATCCGAGCAGAAGGGTTGTATGGAATGTTGCATCATAGCCTTTAAAAAGGAAAACTGCTTGGCCAATCTATCCCCTTTCCCTAGCCACCAACCTTCCTACAGGTAGAATGCAGAAGTGCTCCCAGCCAGCCAGCTTCTACCCTGCAGATGAGGACAATGCTGTAAGTGATGGTAAAGCAATGATGTATTAACAGATAGCGCCTTGGTCTCTGAATAACCTGTAGAACAATGGTTCCCAAACTTCAGTGTACATCAGAATCACCCAGAGGGCTTGTTAAAACCAGATTATTGGGCCCACACCCAGAGTATCTGAGTCACAATTTGCATTTTTAACAAGTTCCTAGGTGATGCCAAGGCTGTTGGTCTGGGGGTAGGAAAAGGGGCCAGGAAGCATATCTTCATAACTAATGATTCTAGACCTGCTTTGCCGCTGAGGTGGTCATTAGCCACATGTAGTTACTGAGCATTTGGACGGTGGGTAGGGAGACTTAGGAATGAATTTTTAGTGTTACTTCATTTTAATGAATTTAAAAACCATACACAGTCTAGAGGTCATTCAGAGACCAAGGCTCTATCTACCTTGTTGTGTGTCCCCAGAATTCATGTGTTGGAAATTCGGTCCCTGTTGGGGAGGTGGGGCCTTTAAGAGGTGATTAGGTCATTAAAAGGGATTAATGCCACTTTCTCTCAGGACTGGGTTAGTTACCACGAGTGCATGTTGTTATAAAGCAGGGCGGCCCCTCATGTTTTGCCCCCTTTGCACATGTTTACTTGCTCTCCCACTTTTCACTATGCTATGAAGCAGCACGAGGCCCTCACCAGTTGTGGCTGCCCAATCTTGGACTTCAGAGCCTCCCGAACTGTGAACTAAATAAAGCTCTTTCCCGTATCAATTACCAAGTCTCAGATATTCTGTTACAGCAACAGAAAATGGACTAAAAAAACCCAATATTTCATCCAGTTAATGGAAAATTTTTAAGTATGTTTAGAACATCTTGGGTATGTGATATCTACTGTTTCAACTGTAGATTTTTTAAATCTATGATGAAAGTTTAGTGTTCAAGGTAAGATGTGCTGTAAGTATACACATTAGACTTTCAAGACTTGATATGATAAAAAGAAGGTAGAATAGTTCATTAATAATTTTCATGTTGAATATATGTTGAAATAATATTGGCTACATTGGATTAAGTAAATTATTAAAAATAATTTCACTTTTTTCTTTGTTGTTTTTTAACCTGGCTACTAGGAAATTTAATAGTATGACATATGTAGCTCATTAAATTTTTATTGGATGTTGATAATTAGACTATGAATGAGAGAAAGTGGGAGACCTATCTTGTTTGAGCAATTAGTTTTGTTTGCAATCT
This sequence comes from Cheirogaleus medius, assembly GCA_008086735.1. NCBI lineage: Eukaryota > Metazoa > Chordata > Mammalia > Primates > Cheirogaleidae > Cheirogaleus > Cheirogaleus medius. The sequence continues at coordinate 23,653,691 of VBSM01001562.1, read as the reverse complement.
CCTTGTAATAGCTGCTTAATCTATACCCTGATTATTCTCCCATAACAAAATGTTTAATTTCCAACTGGTGGCAAATGTACTAGGCTACTCTTCCCTTTCCACTCATCCTAATCTTTTTCATTCTTGTTTTATTCAACTTCAGTTGTGCAGAATTGAATTAAACACAATCTTTGATATGAGACATGTTCACATCTGAGCCATGCAGGCTGCCCTCATTCAGTCATTCATTCTTCTTTTTTAATGTTATAATAGCAATCATGAAGCCATCACCTAACACAAAAATTAAACTTTGATAATAACTTATCTACCCAAAGGTCCCTCCCATTTCATCATCCTGCCTCCCTCTACCTGAAGTAACAACCATCCTAAATCTCATACTCAACATTCTACTGCTTTCCTTTCTGTATATTATCATCTGTCCAACATATATTGAGTGATTACCTTGGACAGCACACTTTATCAAGTGCTTCGTGTGCCAGTTTCAACTACAGTAAAATTTGCATCTCTCCTATACTCAGTTTGATACCTGCAAAAAGAGAGGTCTTTGGGGAAGTTCTGGGTGTTTCGGGAGTGAGTCACAGGCTTTTTGTTCTTTAACGTAATGGGCATCTGACCGAGCATTCTGAGGGCAGAGAATGGCCAGTTCACTGCTATCTGCAGACAGACTTTCATCCCAGGGCTACACAAGGCCTTTCTGCCTATTACAGTCTGCATTCATTCTGCTTATTAGAGCAGCTAAAACCCTGCCACCTGTCGTAATATCCATCCTGGCATATCTGTAGATTTGTTTTGTTAAACACATACACACAGAGTACTAACTTTACACTAATTTTAAATCTGTAACAGTTCTGATTCATGGAAGTTACAAATAAAAATGTGTCCTGTGATTCTGAATGGTGGGATTCTGATTCCAGAAAAATTACATATGATTTACTCAGGCTACAGTGGACAGTATGGGAAGAAAACAATGCTGGTCTCTTAAAGCAGAGTTAAGCACATTCCACATACAAGACTGTTTCAGTGGAAAAAAAAAAGCATTTTTATTGCGTACTTTTTAGAAGTCTCCACTGTTCTTTTTCCCTCCCCAGATATGCATTTATTGCCGCGGTTTTTTCTAAACATAACTTTTTGGTCTGCAGTCTCAGTGTCCTCTGCTCACTCTGCACCATGAGGTTTTCTGATTCATGAACCATTTGCTCTTATTTACTATCTTGATTTCTACCATTTGCTTCAGTGCAACCTCCTCCTCCCTTCCTGCCTCTCTTCAATCCCTGTTCTCTTGATTCCCTTTTCCTTTATTCTCCCTCTTCTCGAGTTCATCCTTAGATCACGGCATAACCTCACCTTCCACCAATATTAACAGTGTCTTAAAATTGACAAATATACTTTTGCTGCTACCTGAAGGACAGAGTTCCTCCCTTTAGAGGTGGTGTTCCCACTGGGACTTGGGTTATCCTTGGGGCATTTGATTAGATGCCAGCAAGGTTGCCCAGGCAACCACTCCAAATTGTCCTATGATGACTGGCAAGCGAGTTTTCTGCAGCCTGATGTGAAGGTCACACTAGCCAACCCTGTGACAGTTAAAGGCGAAGTCTCTGTGCAGTCAGCCAAGGGCTCAGAAAACATCCATCAAGATGAGCTCAATAACATTTGCATAATCATAAAATTGTCAGACTCCCAAGGCCATAAGGACCCACATGAAGGGACTATTTCAAAGAGCCAAAGATATCAGATTTGAGAGTGAATAACAATAGGTGAGTGTGCTAAAATCATTAAAAAGAACACTTTAAAAACCAACCAGATGGAATCCAATCACTTAGCTGGTGTAAACACTAGATACTCAGTTTTCTCGAGTGATTTTAAGAACGGTTCTACCCTAAGGCAAGGAATAAACTGAAGGGCCTGGGAAAAGTCACTCCATATCCATTTTTTTTATAATTTCCTTAGATCATAAGTGTTTAAAATGTTAAATAGCAAGATCCAATATTGAAAAATATGCCCATACTCACTCAAGTAACATTACATTTAAGTAAATATCAATCAAAATTTAAATATAGTAGAGAAAATACTCACAAAAAGGCACAGAAGAAATCTATGTCTCTGATACATTAAATGCTCTCATAAAACAATAAGCTAAAACAGGAACATCTCTATAGAAAAATGGGAAAAGAACACAAAGTAGCCAATTTACTACACAATTCAAATGGCCAATATGATACAGAAAAACACTCAGTCTGAAGAACAAAGATGCAATTTAAAACAATGTGAAACCACTTTCACATAACAGATTGATAAAGAATTAGAATAAACTTTTGGAAGAGCAACCTAGTAACAAATCTTACAAGCCTTCAACATGTTTGATGCTTTATGAAGTTACCTTACACCTACAATCAAGCAAGTGCACAATTAGATGTACAAAGATGTCCATCCCAGAATTGCTTATTACAACCAAAAAAATCAGGACACATTCTGTGTCCAGCAAATCTCTGCAGCCATTATTAAAGATGATAGAGTCCCCAACATGAAAACCCTGGGGAAGTGAGAGGTTTATAAAGCATCATGATTCCATTTTTATAAAAAAAAAAAATATATATATATATAAACTAAATGATTTATATGAATATAAGTACTAGGAAAGAAAAGCTGAGTAGTTAACACCAAATGTTATCTATGTGTGGATAGTGAGATCATAGGTGATCGTTATTTCTTGAAGAAGGGTCTATCTTATTTTTTTCTGCCATAAACAGACATTACTTCTTATAACAACACTTACTTTTTAAATGTTGAAAGAAATTGTAATTTCTTTTCACGCATACCAAGATTCTGTTTTCTTTTTTCAGCAAACTTTTGCTTTGGGCGAAGATTATGAAATCTCTCTGTGATATCTGAGTTTCTATGAATTAGAATTTGGAAGATTTAAAGACATCTATGGATTTTAGATAGATGGATGAACCAGGCATTAAAATGACATCACCAGCATCAATTTCTGTCAACCAGGCTGGTGGCTGGGAAAGCTGCAGCCTGGGGTTGTTCCGTGACACAACCACAAAATCAGAACTTCCTGGGGTTGGCGGAGAACATGCTGCAAACTGTTACTGGTTACAGTCTCCATAAAGGTGATTCTTTAGCAGATGGCCTCCCTCCTCCCTCTGCATCCCCAATGCGTAATATATGGAGAGAGAAGCTGGCAATGCGGCAGGGAACGCAGGCTCTGAAAGCGTATGCAGTTTTAAACATACAGCGCTCCACAGTGCTTTATGCCAGGGGGACAATTTAAATGCTGTGCTTGTGAGGGGTGACTTGACAATATGGATATGGACTCAAGAAAGCGAAGCCATTCATTTATACCTGTTCTACCAGGTAAAAGTATCTAAAAAAACATGGCTGGTTTACTGAGTCAACTATCCTATGAGTATCACTCACTAACCAAAGCCACATCTTTGCAAACTCCATCCACATCTCTGTAAGTATAGATTGTACTTGGCTGAAGGACAGTGATTACTGACAATCAGCAAGGATCATTGTGAGGACAGTTAGAAGTCTATTACTTAAGAAAGACCAGTGAAAAATTAATAACATATATAACCAGCAAAGGTTTAGGAGCAAATAAGTATCTTTTCTAATAAATTATGTTCATGGCTTCATCTACCATTGCAGGGTGCTTTCCTTCAGTTTTACTCAATAATGACACAATCACTTATTAAAGAGCTGTATATTTACTTTACAATTCATTCCTTCCAGTAGTCTTACCTGCTTACTGTTTCCTAGTAAATGTTTCTACTCTATATTAAAATAGCTGACAATACCCTGTGCTCACCCAAATTTAAACAACATCCCTCAAATTCTTTATTTTTACTCAGGTTTATGTTTCTTTCTTTTTCTTTTCTCTTTCTCTCTCTCCTCTCTCTCTCTCTCTGAGTCTCTGTCTCTGCCTCTCTCTTTTAAAGTATTTGCTAAGTGGCCATCTCTAAACTATACACAATCAGGATTTCCAGAGACTGTTTTGCTGTGGTTAGAATTTACATTCAATATGAATTGTCTAGTTGGAATAGCCAAGCCCTAGAATGGAGGGGGAAACAAAGAGGTTCTTTACCACAGAGAGTCCTTGAGCAGCCTTAGTGGACTGAAGAGTCAATTACCTCAGAGCTAAGCCCATCATAACGACAGAGTCCTGGGGCAGACCCTGGCTTAATGGACACGGCTCAGTTCTCCCACGAGGGCAATTTTTTTCAGATGCTTTCACCGCTCAGCCACACTCCAGCAACATCCTGTTACTGCATTTGCCCATGCGGTCGCTCAGCAACATCCTAAAAATCCGAAATCAACAGGAAAATCTCCCTTTAGGAGATAATCCTAAAGTCAGCAACATAAGCAGAACCACGAGTGACAGAGGGTGGCTCTGTGTACAACCCAGCTGGTGGCACTTCTGCAACTGCACATTTTACTTTCAAAAGAAAAATGCATTTTAGTTTCTGCCGTTTTTCTCTATAAAGTTGAATGAGGGTATGTACCTATGAGACCTATTTTATTAATATAAGCAAAGATTTCAAATTCCAATAAGAAGACTGTTCATTTTTTACTTGGTTTCTCAAGCCGTGGCCAAACCAGTTTTCAGCTCCCAGCACCTGTTTTGTGTCCGCCCCCCGTTCCATCAACGCACAGCAGTTATTCCATTGGAACTCTGTGGGAACAGAATCCCCGTGATCAATTCATAGACCATATAGTATGACCTCATCCTTTGTCGATATCTCTAGCCTCTCTCCTAAGCACTCAAAATCTTAAATCTTTCAGAATTAACTATATTCTTATGTTTCTGAAACCTCCAGATTACTGTCTAGGAGGACATCCTGAACCTGTGGCCTTGAAACAGTGTTGCTCAGAAGGCAGTGGAGATGATGGTGGACGTGGTTATTTAAACCTCTCCAGCCTGCTAGGATTTTTTGTCCACAATCGAGCATATTGAAGATGACATGCCACAATGTCACTAATTGCTCCTGACATGTGAGGTTTACCACTGGAACCTCTGAATATAAAATGGGTCTTGGATTTAATAGCACATAATTAGTTCCTGTTACACTCCAAAAGGAGAATCTTGCTGGAAAGGGGTCCGATGGGATGGCTTTCAGCAGCAACATGCACTGATTATAAATAATGACTTACCAAGAATCAGCCATTCACAGGCTGACATATAACTCAGTTTCCCTCCCCCACCCCTAGTATAATAAGTACAAGACTCACTTTCCTTGCCTTAGGTACTACAAAACTCACTGTCCCTACCTTCTTATAGACACTCTTCTAAATGACACCCTTGGCCCCTAAGGTACTATCTGTAGAACCCAATCATTATGGAACTAATACCCTTAGGCAATATAGTAGCATTGAAGCATCACAGGTTTTGAAATTCACCTTGGGATTTTGAAACTTGGCTTTGCCATTTACCATTTCTCACTTTGGGAAAAAAACTGTTCTACTTCTGTGCTTCCATTTGCTAGTCTGTAAAACGGGGATAAAAGCACTCCAAAGTGTTGTGAGGATTAAATGTGAACATAGATAATGCAACCAACGCAATTCTTGGCCCATAGTAAGCATTCAGTAAGTGGAAGCTATGCATAAAACTTGATTTGTTACCAATAGTCTTTTGCTAAGAGTCTAACTCAGATTGGCCTTCCTCCTGAATAAAGGCAAACTGGAAAGTAGCATTATATCTAGAATCTTTGCAGCTACAACAAAAAGGGAACTGATCAAAGGGGATGAGTAGGGAAACAACTGAAAGGGGAAAGCGAGTCAGAGGCAAAAAGAATAAAAAGACATAAGCAAAGAACTATGTACAAGAGGGAAAAATGAAGGTCTGATAAAAGGAGGGGGGATAAACAGAGAGGAAAGTCAGTGAAAGAGGAAGGAGTTCATGGAAAACTTGGTAAGGAGATACTCGAGAAACAAACAAGGGGAGAGTCATTTCCATGACCAAACCAGAACACGTCTATAAATAGTGTGAAGATACTGGAAATAAGGCCACACATCTCTACTCTGCATTTTGTCTATTACGGCTCACATTCCTATAGCAGTCTCTCTTTCTAAAAACATAACATTTACAATATTTATCTCATTTTGCCCTAAGAAGGACTCACCCAACAGAACAGTCCAGGCAGACACTGTTATCCTGAATTTACATTTGAGGACAAAGAATCAAGAGCCTGACTTGCCTACAGATGGATCACTTAGGCATTTCCTACTTGTAAAATAAAATCTTTAACATCTTCAAACTTCCTCTTTAGAAGCAGAGTCTGGTTGGCCTTTTACAGCCAAGAAAAGGGAGAATGAAATTTGTTGGGATTTCAGAAAAGCACTTGAACTTTTAAAAAAAAACTTTATTTTAAAACAAACTTACAGATAAATTGTCATAATAGTACAAAGAATGCCCTTCACCCAAAAACCCTGTTGAAACTCTGCCAACTATCCCAATGACTTCCTGATAGAAAATGATTCAATCCCTGATCATTGGTTGTATTTAATTTTCATGTCTCTCAGTTTCCTTCAATCCAAAACAGTTTCTTGGTCCTTCCTTGAGCTCCATAACCTTTAAAAATAATGTATTTTAAAATAATTTCAAACTCACAAAAAGTCACATGAACAGCACAAAGAACTCCTGCTTCTCTTTCCCCTACACCTACATACCCGATCATGTAGTTCAGCATTTTCTCAAACACTTGAGGGTAAATTGTGGACATGATGCCCCTTCACTTTTGAAAAATGACAGTGTGTATTTCCCAAAACAAAGGCACTCTCTTATACAGAAACCATCTGACCATCCCAGTCGGTAACTGAGCGTTGATAGACTATTACTATCCAATCCCTGAATGCCAATCAGCCTGTCTCAACAGTGGTCTTTGTTCCTTTCAGGCTGAGGATCCAATCTGGATCATGCATTGCATTTAGTCATCAAATTTTACCTATTTTTCCAACCTAGAGAGGTTCCTCAGTCTTTCCTTGTCTCTCTCATCTTTGACAGTTTTAAAAAGCCAAACCTTTTATTCTCTCAGATGACCTGGGTCACCCTCAGTTTGGGTCCATTAGAAGTTTGCTCATGACCAGACTCAGGCCATGCATTCCCCTTCCAGGAAAACCCCAAAAATGATGCTGTGCTCCTCTCAGTGCATCACATCAGGAGGCACAGGATGGCTGGTTCATCCCACCACTCACAATGTCCATCTTCATCACCTGGACAAGTTTGAGTCTGCCAGACTTTGCCACCAAAAAGTCACCATTTTCCTCTTGGTATGTTGTGGAGAAACACTAGGAGTCTACGCCAATATCTCGTTCTTCAAACCTCTACCCACCATCCATTGACACCTCCTGCCTTCATCAACCATCACTATGTTTGCCAAATGGTGATTTTTCTGTTTCCTATATACTTCTACATTTATTGGTCAGTATTCCCAACCAATAAAGGAAGAGTTTTCCTTCTCCCACCCCCATTTCTTTATCAAAATACACTCATTGAATCCTATTTTGTTTAGTGATTTATAACCCTTTACCACCATTATTTATTTTGATGTTCCAGTTTTCCCAGATTTGGTCAAGTAAGAGGCCCATGCACTTGCCTTTTAAAAAAGCATACTTAGTGAATATCATGTCATGTACCAAGAGGCCAAAAAAATTCTGCTTCCTCAGTTTGCTTTGGGAGTTATAAGACAACACAGAGAAATTATTCATGAATGTAATCCTTTCTTTTTTCTTTCCCAGTATCTACTGACATTTATCTTTAATTATAAGCAGACATTCTTTTAGAATTAATATTTAAAGCGGCATGCCTACATTGTCCTTTATAAAAAAATGAAAAACCTAAAGAAGAATCATCAGCACCAAGCACCTTCCTCAAACTTTTCCCTTGGTTCAAGACCTTCTTTAGGTGATCTCATCCAAGCTGGAAGTAACACTAATGTTATGTATAACCAATATATGAAACAGTGTGTATAACACATCAAGCCCAGTGCAGATGCTCAGTAAGTAGCAACTGCTACCTTCTGACCCCTTCGCCTGCCCCAGAACTAAGCATTTATTTTTTCTTTGGTACCACACACCTCCATTACCCATCACAGTCCCTGTCTTTCAAGCAATAAACCTCAAAGTCATCTTCAGATCTTCTCTCTCCCTCACTCAATCAATATACTCTATCAGTGCTAGAATCCAGCCTCTTCTCTTCAACATTGCTGCCAAAGTTTTAGCTCAGATTCCCGCCACTAACACTCTCTCCTTCTCTCACTTCACCCTCCATACCAGATTCCTCTTCCTGAATAACAGGGATGTGGCACTCCCCACCAGAGAGGGCTTCCTCTGTCCCTGCAGAATAATGCTGGGTCCCCAAGCTTAATGCTCATTGTTCACACTCTGGCATCAAACCACGTCACTCTCAACCCTACTGAACTACACTATACTTCAACCCTACTGAACTCCAGGCCTGCAATTATTCGTTTACTTATGTGTCTACTCAAATACCCCCCAAGGCCTTGAATTATAGGGTGGTATTCTGCCTCATCTTGTGTCTCCATTGCCCAGCTTGGAGCTCAGTAAATGTTGGTTGTGCTAACAAACAAAAAGACACCTGTAGAAGACAGCTGTCTACTCATTAGAAGCACTACACATAAAAGAGCCGATTTTCCTAGAATGTTCTTACATTTGAAGTAGTTACACATTCGTTTTGGATAGCAGAGTAATGAAGTTATTTAGCATACTTCAGCAGAACTGGCAAAAATATCTTTATTTATACATTATTTCTAGAGCCAATAAGAAGCCTACTGGATAAAACATTTAATTACCATTCCCAATTCCAGAAGCACCAAGTTTTTCTTTTGTTTCTGTTTTTATTTTTAAAAAAAAAAAAGAAAAAAAGGTTAATTTTGCTTTTAAATTGGTGCTTTGCACCAAAGGCTTATTTGATGGTCATAAGTGTCAAGTTGGCTACAGGCTATAGTGTCTAGTTATTCAATCAAACACTAACCTAGGTGTTGCTGTGAAGGTATTTTGTAGATGTGACTGAAGTCCATAATCAGTTGACTTTAAGTAAATGAGATTGTGCTGTTTAATCTCGTGGGCCTGGTTCAATTAGTTGAAAGGTTTTAAGAGCGGAGCTGGGGCTTCCTGAAGAAGAAATTCCATGTGTGAATAGCAGCCCCACCCTATGCCCAAGAATTCTAGCCTGTTCTTCCTGACAGCCTGCCTGATAGATTGATTTTGTACTTGCCTAGCCAGCTCCCTCAATCATGTAAGCTGAATCATGCGATAAGTCTTGTATCTTCTATTGGCTCTCTCTGGTAGAACCCTGACCATTACAGTCTACTTCCAAAATAAAAGGGGAAAGAGGATGCAACAGCTCAGCAGTTAACAAGATCTAAATAAGGCGTTCGCAGAATTGCTTCATTCTAGAGTGGGAAGTGTTCAAGTTCCTAGAACATCAGCTATCCCATATTCAAACATAAGTACAAATACACATAACATATGCCATGGCTTCTGTCCCACCACATCCATTATACATTCAGTTGGCAAATATTTGTTATGAAAGGCACTAGGGAGAGAATGGTAAGCCAGACAGGCATGGTCCCTGCTCAGGCATCAAACTAGTAATTATACAAGTACTCAATTAATTATAATTATAATGAGTGCTAGGAAATACAGATGCTGTTGGCATATTTAGTAGGGGAGGGCTTTTGGAAATGTCACTGAGGAGTGATACTGAAGCTAAGACTAGAAGGGCAAGCAGGCAGTAGCCAGGTAGAGGATAAGAGGAAGAGCCTCCAGGCACAGGGGACCTTACCTACAAAGACCTTATGCAAGTAAGGATCTAGGTGACTTCAAGCACCTGAAGGATGCCTAGTCAGTCTAGGCTATTGTGAGTTAGGAAGGGAGAATGTACAGGATCAAACAGCCACGCTAATAAAAGATATTGATCTTCAACTGACAGCAATGGGTAATCACTGCACATGTTTAAGCAGATAGTGACATGATCAGATTTCTGCTTTAATACTCCTCTAGCAGCTGTGTATAGTTTGGAAGGAGGCAAACTGGATTTGGGGAGACCAGTTACAGGGCTGTTGCTACAGTCCCGGAAAAATACAATGGGGGCATGGGCACGGTGATGGGGATAGAGAGACGTCCTTGGCAGCAGAATCAACAGGACGTAGAGTTGTGTTGAATAGTCTCCAAAGTTGAGGCACTAGGGAGGGGTGGAGGAGGGCAGATTTGGGAGAGAAGATCATGGTTCTGTTTTGGGCATGCACAAATTTGCAATTCCTGTAAGATAACCACATGGAAAAGTGCATCTGGAATTTAGAAGAGATTTGGTTTAGATAAGTAAACTTGGGATTTGCTAGCACAGAGTCCAAACATGATGAGGTCAAGCAGGGAGAGAATCGAGTGAGAAGACCCAGGACAGAACCCTGGGAGCACTGACATTTTAAGTGGGTGGAAGAAGAGCTTCCAAAAGAGCCTGAAGAGGAGCAATCAAGAGGGTTCAAGTTCATACAGTACACAAGCATTTCTACAAAAAAAACTTTTCCAGGAGTTATTTTAGTTGAGCCTCTATGTTCAAAAGGATGCATATTTTCACTGAAAAGGAAATAACCAAGAGTAAGGGTAACAACTTGGGGAAAACCCAATTTGAACAGACACAAATGATTTCCAGCAAAGGTATTTTATACAATGGATACCACCTCACTGATTACTGCTTGCAACAGCTATTCAGTCTTTGGGTCCAACTGTACTTTTTGAAGTCACTTCTTATTAACACTAATAGCTTGGCCCTTTATGTATTATTAGTTCAGGCAATTAGTTGGAAGGCTCACCTCAGAACACACTGCTTTAATCTTTTGAAAATCGCCGTGTGTCACATTATTCCAAGAGTGCCTCACTTGAAAGAAAACACTGAACTAATAGAAAGTACTAATTTTAAAAAGCTCTAAGAAAAGTGCTCTGGCCCCCAAGAGAATCACACAAATTAGTGCACACTCAGTGACTCAAAGAACTCAGGCTCTAGAAAAGGACGAATTTAAATTAAAATTGTGCTTTTTCAGACCAGGAACACTTCTTGCCTTAATCCTCCCCATTAGCACGACACATGACGTGTCAGGGGAAACCGCAGTGCGCTGAGGTTCAGAGGGCAATCTGTAAAGTAGCCTCATTATAGTTTATAAAACAGGCCCAGCAGAGGCCTCATAGGTCCAGCAGTCGCGACAGCACTGTGCACACGTGGGAGCTTAATGAATATTCGATGATGACATTTTTCCTCCCTGTTGTGCTATTGCAAGGCAGCCCCCACTTACCAATGGGACTTGTGCCGAAAAGTTTTTTTTCAAATCTATTACCTGGAACTTGAAACATATATTTTTGCTTAAAAAGTGTGTTATAAATGGGAATCCAGGCCATGTGCTATGCCATAACAGAGTTTAACCAGAGTTCCTAACCACCATTGATAACAACGCTTTAATGAAAAAAAACACATCGAGTTACAATTTAGTATTCTAAAGAGGTATCTTTCCTTGGCAGCAGTCCCAGAATGGAGAAAGAAGATACCATTCTCCCAGGAGTAGGAAAAGGGTGTATCTGGCTCCAAGCTGGGAATCCAGGCAGTAATGACAGGCAGCAGTTAGGAGTTGGGGCCGGTGGCGGCCCCTTGAGAGATGCAAAACCAAAGGTGAAGATGTAGTGGGTACTCCCGGGTGGGGTAAGGCAAGACTTAAGCCCTGGCAGGGCTGTAGGGAGAGACGAGGGATAGGTAATCCCTACCCAAATGGCATCAGGCCATGGTCAAGAAATCAGCAGTAGTGCTGGAAGCAATCATGCTCTGGCAGGAGCCCTGAGGGAAGACGTGGTTCTGGGACTAGGACAACCTGAAAGGTGAGTCCTAGGCAAGATCAGATATTAATCAAACACCATCCCCTTGGGTCTTCAAGACATACTGTTATCCAAAGTCTCTGAAACCACATCAAAAGCCATGCAGCTGCTCCTCTATTTGTAAGCAGGGAGTTCCTCTGCCTGACCTTCCCAGGAATGACTAGGTGGTTCAGGACCTCCTTTACTTGGTATCTTGGTCTAGCCATGTAGTCATGCCCTACACGATAGGCTAGACCAAGATACAAAGTCAAGACTTGTTTGCTTGGCTTTAGACAACCCTTTTACCCGTATCCTTGGCCCAGCCTCTGCTCCATCTCAGAAGAGAGAGGGAGAATGGTCATTTTATGTCTATTGTACATAAAGCATATTGTTTCTACATTTGTCTTCCAAAATTAATATCCAAATTTGAAAGGCCATCAGATAATATCCTTAGGATGAATCATTTAACAGTAAAATACTAGTCTAGCCTAATTGCAGGAGAAGATCAGTTTGAAAGTTTTTGCTGACTTATTTTTACTTTAAAATTTGCTTATAGCCTTTATTTTTAATATAGTCTTATTTTTCCACATTACATACAGCAATAATATGGGAAGAGATAAAGGAGGAAAAGTCATCATGTCTTAGAAAGCCTTTTAAGTTATTTAGTAGATAAGAAAAAAAAAAAAAACAGCAACCTGAAGGCCTGTAGCCTTCAGGCAAAAGCTTGGGAAATTGTTCTCTTTGAAATCCACCCAGCCCAACTGGAAAACCTCAAGATATAGATTGTCATTATAGTGAGGGTGGGCTTCTGTCTATGAAGTCTAGTTTAGGGGCCCTACCTGAGTGCTTGAAGCTCAACATCAGCTCCCTTGCAACTCACTCTTACATAGAAGCAGACAACCAAGGATCACTAGATATCTGAGGAAAAACTCAAACGTGAAAAACAGACCCAAACAAACAAACGTAAAGAAAGCAACTCGGAAGAAACAGAAGTTTCCCTGTACAGGGGAGCAGAAAACATCAGTATCCTCAGAGGAGTGAGAGAAGATATTGCATCCATAAAACAAGAAGGGAATGCTTTAGAAGGAAAAAAAAAAGGAGAATTCAGACATGCAAAACCCAATGATAGGACTAGAAAATAAGGTTGAGGAAATCTCCCAGAAAATAGAGCAGGAAGGTTAGAAAGGAAGAAATATTAGAGAGCCAGTGAATCCAGGAAGTCTAATACCCAAATAGTAAGAATTCCAGGAAAAGGGAATAAAGAAAAGTGAGGGGAAGAAATCATCAACAAAACGAAGATGTTTCAGATCTTAAAGCCCTCAACAACATTCTAGACTAAAACAGCTCATCAAAGACCTGCAAAAGACTAGATTTAAAAAGAGAAAATAATACTAACTACTAGACAGAAAATCAAGCAGTTTAGATATGAAGGATGAGGTTTTAGAATAGCTTTGATCTTCTTAACAGAAACACTGGAAGCTAGGGGACCCTGGACTAATGCCTTGAATATTATGAAGGAAAATTATTTCCAACCTTGAATTGAAGGTCTAGTCAAACCATCAGTCAAGAATGAGAATTGTGTAAAAAATATTAATATTTACAGACATTTAAGATCTCAAAAACTTTACCTTCTCAGGAAGTTAAAGGAGGTGTGCTATATTAAAAAGAAAGGAATGAAGGGAAGGAAGAAAGAAGGAAGAAGGGAGGGAGGGACAAAGAAAGACATGGACTATAGCTACAGTCTCCAACCCCTGGGCCACAGATGGGTACCAGTCCATGGCCAGTTAGGAACCAGACGACACAGCAGGAGGTGAGCCACAGAAAAGCCAGTAAAGTTTCATGTGTATTTACGGCCACTCCCCATCACTCGCATCACCACCCGAGCTCCGCCTCCTGTCAGATCAGTGGCAGCATCAGATTCTCACAGGAGTGCAAACCATACTGTAAGCTGTGCATGCGAGGGATCTAGGTTGCGTGCTCCTTGTGAGAATCTAATGCCTGATGATCGGAGGTGGAGCTGAGGTGGTCATGCTAGCATTGGGGAGCGGCTGCAAACACAGATTATCATTTGCAGAGAGGTTTGACTGCACAGAGACCATAATAAAGCAATTGCTTGCAGACTCATTTCAAAACCCTATCAGTGAGTGGCAAGTGACAAGCTGCATCTGGTGACAAGCTGTATCTGGTGGCAGGCTTTATAGTGGCAAGTGAGTTGATATACTTCAGTTGTACCCTGCATCTGGGGGCAGCTTTAAGTCAGAATCTGACACTTATTTGAGTCCATACCTGGCCCGCCCATTATTTTATTACCACTTCCACTGGCATTTCTTTTCCTGCACTGTGCACTTGTCTCAGTCTCAGTCTCAGTTTTGGTACGCCCACACGCTAACCCTAGCAAAAATGAGTAAAACACAAATGTCGCTGGAGAGCTGCTTTGAAAAGGGGGGAAGACCCAATGATGGGACAGCAGAAGACTCTAAGACTGCCAACAAAATGAAAGCTGCATTTAAAAGAAAACACTAAGAGTCCTACTTAAATTACGAGTTCATTGCAACAGGTGATTCACATTCTCCGAGGCCACTTTATAAAATATGTGGCAACCATCTATCCAACGAAGCCATGAAATCTTCAAAACTGCTTCAACACATGGAGACCAAGCACTCTGCATTAAAAGACAACAAGTCTTTTGAGGTTTTCAAAAGAAAAAGACATGAACAGGAAGAACAGAAGCAATTATTAAAGACCACCGCTTCATCAAATGTGTCTGTACTGAGAGCATCATTCTTAGTGGCGAACTGCATTGCTAAAGCTAAGAAGCCCTTTACTGTTATTGGTGAAGAGTTGATCCTGGCTACTGCTAAGGACAGTTGCAGTAAACTTTTAGGAGAGGCTGCAGTTCAAAAGGTGGCACATGTGTTTCTCTTTTGTCTAGCACCATAACTGGACGAATTGATAAAATAGCAGAGGATGTTGAAGCCCAATTGTTAGAGAGGATTAATGAGTCACCACGGTGCACAATCTAGGTTGACAAGTCTACCGATGTTGACAACAAGGCAACAATGCTTGTTTTTGTGCAGTATATTTTTCAGGAGAATGTGCATGAGAATATATGTTATGTGCACTTTTGTTGACAGCCAACACCACAGCTGCAGAACTACTCAAGTCTTTGAATAATTACATATCAGGAAAACTGAACTGGTCATTTTGTGTCAGTATACGCATGGACAGAGCGGCTGCCATGACTGGACAGCTTTCTGGTTTCACTACTCGGGTCAAGGAGGTCACTTCTGAATGTGAGTTTGCACACTGTGTCATCCATAGAGAAATGCTGGCTAGCCAAAAATTGTCACCCAAACTAAACAACATTTTGCAGGATGTGATTAAAATTATCAACCACAATAAAGTACATGCCCTTACCTCACGTATGTTTGTGTAGCTCTGTGAGGAGATGGGTGCAGAGCACACATGTCTTCTCTTATACACAGAAGTGAGATGGCTTTCTAAAGGTAGCTCATTGGCCAGAGTTTTTGAGTTATGAGAGCCACTCCAGAGATTTCTTTTAGAAAAACAGTCACCACTGGCAGCATATTTTAGTGACACGGAAAGTGTCGCAAGACTTACATACTTTTGTGACATATTCAACTTGCTCAATGAGCTAAATCTGTCACTTCAAGGGGAGAATGACAACTGTGTTCAAGTCAGCAGATAAAGTGACTGCATTCAAAACCAAACTGGAATTAGGGGGGAAACGAATGAACACTGGATTTTTGACATGTCTCAAACATCAGCAGAGATTCTGAAAGAGACTGAACCGGGGTCTTCTTTTTCCCAGCTGGTGCATGATCACTTATCTCAACTTTCAGAAGAGTCTGAGAATTACTTCCCAACACAAAAGACCCCCAAACTGGGAAGGAATGGATCCATGACCCCTTTGTGGATAAGCTCGGTGAATCGACTTTGTCTGTGCTACAAGAGAATCAACTACTTGAGATTGCAAATGACGGTGGCCTTAAAAGCATGTCGGAGACAAATTCAAATCTCTATGCGTTCTGGATTAAAGTCAAGGTGGAGTATCCAGAGACCGGAAAGCCTGCTTCCATTTCCAACATCCTATCTTTGTGAAGCAGGGTTTTCTGCAGTAACAGCAACCAAAATGAGATTACAGAGTAGACTGGACATAAGCAACAAATTTTGGGTGCCACTGTCTCCCATCACCCCCTGATGGGACTGTCTAGTTACAGGAAAACAAGCTCAGGGCTCCCACTGATTCTGCATTATGAGTTGTAGAATTATTTCATTATATATATTACAATGTAATAATAATAGAAATAAAGTACACAATAAATGTAATGTGCTTGAATCATCCTGAAACCATACCCTCGACCCTGGTCCATGGAAAAATTGTCTTCCATGAAACTGGTCCCTGGTGCCAAAAAGGTTGGGGGCGGCTGGGCTATCGGAAGCAGGAGATCCAACACAGGAGATGGGGGAGGGGAGCCCCTGATGCCGCTACAGGGAGAACCCAGATGACAGATGTTCAAGGAGCACAGAGGGCAACCCACCCGGAGAGCTACAAGCCAGAGAGCTCTGGTGATGTGAATGAGGAAATTTACACCAGGTTCCTTATGCTTCAATGTGCACATGGATGACTCGGGATCTCGTTAAAATGCAGCTAGTCAGGGAGGGTGGGGCCTGAGTGTCTGCATTTCTAACCTGCTCCCAGGTGATGCCAAAGCTCCTATGCCAAGAACCACAATTTGAGAAGTAAGGATACTGACAACTAATGAAGAACTAGGGTTAAATTCATGAGAAAGAGAAAGGAAACTAAGTGAAGCACAAACAAAAGAGACAATCATGAACTTAAAGGAAAGCAAAAAATGTTGCAGCACGAGAAAAGTAATCATAACTACTCCATGGCTCAGCTGTGCAGAGTGTTTACATAGTCAAAGTAATGTAAATACTGAACACTGATCTAACCAAAATACACTATACTGAAATCGTAGAGGATGGAAAAGGTACGCTTAAATTGGTGGGGGGAAAGGGGGTTAGGAAAAAAGTTCATTCTAATTCTATACAAAAAAAATAATAATAAATTAGTAATATGAACATTTAACTTAGAGAACTGGAGGTAAATATCAAAATAATTAATTAAAAGAGGTGACGTCACAGTGGTTGTTTCTAAGGAGGGGGCAATAGGTTAGAGGTGGGTAGAGAACTGGTAGGTTGTTGTTTTGTTTTTGTTTTTTGAGGAAGTGCCTAAAAAATGAAAGAGCTCCCAATGGCCAAAGCCTCAAAACTTAGAGCAACAAAAGATATAATGTTAGAACTGAATTATAACCTATTCCATCAAGTAAATATCCACTAGTCCACATGGACACAAATAAATGCTTAAATCAATAAATACATGAGAGAGAAGAAGGGACAGCCCTTTCTCAGAATTCCAACTAATATAAAAATAGAAGAGAGATATAGAATATCACCATTAGGCAAACACCTGAGTAATAATTGTTACAGTCAAAGTCCACTGATGGCTATTAAAATTAGTGGATGAAAGGTTGATGAGAAACATACTGATGTGCATACTGTCAAAGTACCTCCCCCAAGCTATTTATTAATTACACAGAGGAAAGTAGTACCATCACAGTGGAGAAACCCAGCAGACATCACTTTAACCAGGTGATCAAGGTTAACATCACCTATAGTAAAAAACATACTGACATCATGAATCTTCTGATATGAAGACATGATATCACTTCTATGGTATCCTTGCCAAATATTCATAACCTCATTAAAATCATCAGAAAACATTAGACAAACCTAAATTGGAGGAGAGTCTACAAAATATCTGAACAGTATTCTTCAAAAGTGTCAAGGTCAGGAGAGGCAAGGAAAGACTGAGGAGCTGTCACAAATTGGAGGGGACTCAGGAGGCATAATAACTAAATGCAATGTATGATGGTCCTGGATTGGATTTTCAACAGAGAAAAAGAACTAGTGGAAGAAAAGGTGAAATTCAAGTTAGAACTATAGTTAATAGCATTATATGATACCAATGTTATTTTCATAAATGTACTATGGTTGTCTAAGATGTTAGCATTAGGGGAAGGTTGTACAGGAACTCTGTTGTATATTTGCAACTGCTCTAAAAGTCTAGAATTATTTTAAAATAAAAAAATAAAACTATTCAAAAATGTCTTTGTACAGCATAGTACAGTAGTTGGAAACTGTACCACAGGTCAAACCCTGCCCACTGCCTAGTTTTACGAATAAAGTTTTATTGGAACACACTGATATCCACTCATTTATATATTGTCAATGGTTGTTTTAGCACTACAGTAGCAGAGCTGAGTAGCTGCAACAGACTTGATGGCCCACAAAGCCTAAAACAATTACCATCTTTCCCTTTATAGAAAAGGCTTGCCAATCCCTGGCACAGCAGTTAAGAGTATGAACTCTGAGTTCAAATCCTGACAATCCACTTACTATCTGTGTAAGCTTCCCAGTGCTTTGGTTTCTTTACAGATGAGTCTATAAGACAGAGATAATAGTTATTGATCTCATAGAATTGTTATGAATTTTTAAAGAGTAAAGAAATAAAATGTAATAAATGTAAAAATTAATTATTAAATGTAAAAAGTGCTTAGAACAAAGCCTGCACATTTTTAAATGTGTGTTAACAATAAAACAAAGGTTTATGTCCAAACCATGAGCAATAACAGTGAAAGTGTTCAATTGGGTGGCTCTCTGTTTCTAATAAAACTTTGCTAATCGTCACATTGGTACACAAGCACTCTAAACTCAATCTTCATAATTTTATTAACATTTGCTTATCATCAAATAGTTGAAAGGAAAAAAATACTTTCAATATTAGCTGGAAGTTATTACCTCTTATATTAGACTTTCTCAAACCAGTTACTAACTGGCTTTAGAATGATGTCTGGTACATTCAATATCCTCCCTCAAGATACTTTCAAAATACTCTCTCCACCTCTCCCACCCCCTCCCCAGACACACCCAAGAGCTCGAACTCCAGCTCAACACATCCAGGTCCTTATAGGTGACTTCCCCTGCACACTCACGGCATCTAGATGTTCGCAAATTTATTTCTGCAGGCATCTCCTGACACAGGTGTACTCACAGCTGGAAAAACCAACTGTGGTAGGCTTAAAAATGCACGTCCTGCCCCCCCCAAAAAGATATGTTCACTTCCTAATCTCTTGAACTTGTGGATATTACCTTCTATGGCGAAAGAGAGAATATTAACTTGTACGGCCAAAAAAGATATATGATTAAGTTAAGAGTATTGAGAGGAGGTGTTTAGCTCAGATTATCCAGGTGGGCCCTAAATACAATTACATGTATCTTTATAAGAGAGAGGCAGAGGGAATTTTGACACAGAAAAGGGAGAAGATACACACAGAGGGAAAGGGGATGGAAAGATGACACAGAGATTCTGAGTCATGTGGCCACAAGCCAAGGAACACCAAGGACCAGAACTGTGAAAGAATAAATCTGTGTTGTTTCGAGCCACTAAATTTGAGACAATTAGTTATAGCAGCCACAGGAAACTAATCCACCACTCCACTACACCAGCACTCAGGTGCACACACACAGGTCCCCCTTTATAAGCAGGGACCCATCAGTTATACCACTTCCTCATTAAAAAATAAATAAATAAATAATTTTTAAAACCTCCTGTAAGAGAGAGTCGGTAAGGAGTTTATTAAGCCTTTGGTGAGTAAATTAAACTCTTTGGTAAGTGACTCAACATAAATCAGATTTTCTATCGCTTTCCTCATCTTGAAAAACCAAAGGCTAGATGACAATATCACTAAGTATACAGGTTATGCTACTGTGGCCTCGTCGTTTAATGCTCTAACTTTTTGTCCCCTTGATCCACTGTAGACAGAAGAAGACTACACAGTAAAGACATTGATTATCACATGCAACTTGTGAACAGTGTCATTGCTGTGTCATACCACATAATCCCTGCCCATACAATATTGTGTAATCCCTGCCCATACAATATTAAGTAATAACTGAGTTCTCACTTTCCTTTGTGTTGACATAATATGCAATAGCTTTTTAGCCATACAAGAACCCACGAAGAGTCTTTTTTGTTTCATTCTACCTTCTGGAAAATACTTGAATCCTTCATATAAGATAAAAATTAGATCCTGACTCTCTCAAAATAGCCAATAAGATAAATCCTAATCACATGGCCTTCAAATATTATATTAATAAAAGAATTGTTGTGGAAAAATTAGGGGCATAATCTGATTAACCAGCATATTGAATAGGCTTGAATAGTTGAAGGCTACATACTCACTCAATTGTGACTAGATTTTAACAGTTTTAAATATAATTTTAAAAGATGGCAAAATTAATACTTCTTTGCCCAGCCTTTGATACTTCCATAGCTAAGAGCCAAATGCTTCTGAAGTGTGACAAATGATCATTCTAATTAAACTGATCAAACACTTAGCTGTGCTGCTTAGTGGTATAATGCCCTTAAGGGGATTAGACAAACAATTCCGGAAATACACAAATCCATCCTATTTGTTAATGAATTAGTGTTTCAGTAAGTGACGACATGAAACTTTTCATTTGTCCAACTCACTGACCTAAAAGTGATTTGGATATATACACTGGAAACATCTTCTCCTACCCTGTTGCTTGCTTTTTGGCTCTCTCCACAATGGTTTTGATAGAAATATAGTCCAATTTGTCATTTTTTTCCCTTTATGGTGTACACTTTTAAAACTTATTTAGGAAATATTTGCTTATTTTCTTTTTCTAGAAACTTTGTTGTTTTACCTTTCTCTGATCTACCATCTATCTGGAACTGTTATTAGAGATCCAGGATTTATTAGATCAGGTAGAATTCCAGGACTTCTTTTCTCCCACATCGCTTTTCACTGTCATCATCTAGGGCTAACTACAAGCTCCCTTGTTTCTTTACGGCCGTTACAACCCTTGTCAACACCACAGAGACCTTAAGACCTCTGAAGCTTTTTTGCTTCCCATCCATCAGGCTTCATCGTTGGCTCCCTCCCTTCCCCAACTACTTAACCATGAGCTGTCACTTCAGCCTCTCTCTTTTTAGCACTCTCAATTCCCCCACTCACTCATGCAACACAAATCCCAACTCTGGCAAGAAAAAGACCGTGTGGGCCAGTTGGCTTTGGAGCTACAGGGAACAGGGTTTGAAATATGATTATACAATTTACAAACTGCAGGACCTTGGCAGTCAGTTGACATTTCTATTCTCTTGTCTGGGAAATTGAGAAGGGCTAGGGCTGAGGGTGGAGAGAAGGTGGGGTAGGGTGTGGAGGTACAGGATTAACAATGCTAACACCCGGCGGGCCTACCATAAGGAAGAGAAATAATGTACATTAAGACCTGGGCACAGAGTAGGCACTGAATAAATAAATAGTAGCTAAAAAAGAATCAATCAATAAGTCAATAAAATGGCTACTGCTTCCGAACACTGCTAGACAAACTTTCCATCGCAGCTGGGCTTGCAGTGGTAAGCCATGTTTCCCATTCACAGCATTGGTGATGTTAACTTTTACCCCTCAAGGCCTCCACTCCACTCCTCCATCTGCCTCCTCACTTTCAACAGATCTCTGGGGGACTGTGTCTTCTAGCTAAGAAGAAGTAACAAGGACCGAATCCACCTTCCTGTCCGAGGCAAACAAAAAGGGGACAAAACATACAAAGAAATAGTTTTCAAGATACTATGAGGCAACAAAAAACACTGAAACCCGAGATATGGGAAAGTGAGGCAAGTTCTAAGAAAGACTGTACCCGGTTACCGCCTTGGGGGAGTTCCCAGCAGTGGCACAGGGAGGAGGACCCAGTCAGACTGAGTTGAGATTCCGGGAAAACCAAAGCAGCTGTAATTCAAAGGAAAGCGGAGAGCTTCACAGAGAGAGATTTTCAGCAATCTTCAGAGAGTTCCCCTCAAGAATTTCAGTGGAAAAAAACCAAAAAGAATTTAGTCAAGCCCTGCTCATGGGTGTAAGGAAATTAAGGAGGTTGGAGAAAGAACCACCAGAAAGGATTGACCATTACAGTACAGCTTCTGCACTCACAGAATCAAACGGGCCTCACAGTGGCTCACGCCTGTAATCCTAGCACTCTGGGAGGCCAAGGCAGGAGGATAGCTTGAGCTCAGGAGCAAAAGTGAAACCAGCTTGAGCAAGAGTGAAACCCTGTCTCTACCAAAAATAGAAAAAATTAGCCAGGCATGGTGGTAATCCCCTAGAGTCCCTGCTACAGCTGCTCGGGAGGCTAAGGCAGAAGGATCGCTTGAGCCCAGGAGTTTGAGGTTGCTGTGAGCTAGGCTGATGCCATGGCACTCTAGCCTAGGAGACAGAGTGAGACTCTGTCTCAAAAAAAAAAAGAACAGTCTGCACCCGCCTGCCAGACTGGAAAGGCTCATGATTCAAGGGACATTGGGTAGAGTACACAGAAGGGTCTTCCTCAGTTCTGGGAAATAATTAGCCCTAAATTGGGCTAATGATTAAAAACTGACCCAAACTCCACCTGGATTCTGCTATTCCCAAAAAGATCTATATGTGCCTATTATGTGACTTGATTTTAAAGATGATGTCAAATCTGAAAAGTAACTGTAGTAGCAAGCACATGTAAGAACAGTCATGAGCCCTAATCATCAGACACATTTCTCAGGATGAAAAAGAATACTATTGGTCCTTGTCAGGATTTTTTCTACATCTGTATACATACATATTTGCAAATCAACATTAATGTGTACCATGTACTACTAGGTCAGGACAGTTTAGTAGCCAGGCACATGAAGGTTAGTTAGTACAAGTCTGGCACTGGCTTGGGTATCTCATTCAACTCTCAGAACCTCGGTTTCCTCATCTACAAAATGTGGGTGGTAGACTAGATGACTTCTAAGATCCCTTTCTGTGATTTGGGTAACGCTAGAAAGATTAATACACTAGTTAAGCCTTAGATATTGACACACTAAGAAAATACGATGACAGATACTTTGGGCATCTGCTTGTCACAAAATAGTCTCAAAGTAATCCCAAAAGAACTATTATTTTGAAGGATGGTAATTCTTACCCTCTCAAGTAGTCATAGTAAGCTGATTTTGTGAAAACCAGCTGCCTACCAACTGCCAACTGCTCACCAATATTTTCCTTAGAGTACAAATCATGATTCTTAACTATCTTAAAATCAGAAAGGTGAATTTCATCTTAATTCTCAATAAAATCTTAGTATACACTTGTAAAACATACCATTTTAGGAATATTTCTCTGGAATTCCTTAAGCATTTCAGGAAGTCCTAAGGAAAATCTATTTTAGAAAGAAAATTTCAAGAAATTATAGAAAATAGCATAAAATTATTAAGGAACACCCCCAGACAATACTCTACCACCACCCTCAATAAGAAATTACTAATTTTCTATTGTAAATACAGTCATCATACCAGTAGAGAAAGGAAGAAAGTTATATCATAAATTATGAGTAGTTTTAAGTGAAGAAATGGAATCTTGCTTGCATTTAACTCATAAGTTATTGATTTGCAAAGAGATGTCAAACAGCCTGTTTCCTTTTCTCTTTTTGTTTCACAAAATTTCTACTCAAAAAATGGCCTGTTTTAAACCAAAAAGAAGCAACTAAAAAGCTCCAGCACCCCAACTTTAAAAAATGTATTTTAATTTTCATTTACTTTATTGCTGGCTTTGAAAAATGTAACCCTTAAACCACATTATTTGGCCAGTTCACAAAGAATAATTAGACATTCTTCTCAAAGAATTTTTTAAAAAATATTTCTTACTTAGAGAAACAGAAATAATTATTAATTAGCTACCCTATAATGGACATTTTGAGACTAGAAGTACAGCACCATTTTATCCAAATATGTGTTTTCCTTGCTTAAAAGAGAAAAGACTTCAAGTTTTTTCTCCAGTGTTCCCAAAGATTAGCATGTAAATACAAACTAAATAGACCTGTAATTAGCATTTCTAACAACAAACAATGTATAGGGTAATTATATATGAATCAATTAACAAAAATTATATATTTAACAACACTTATTGAATGCCTACTAGGTACAAGGCTATGTGATGTGGGAGTTAAAAAGATAAATAGATAGAGCTTTCTAGTTCTATGAAAAGCCCTTTAATAGCATTAGTTTTGGGGATTTAACAAATGGGAAAAAAAACCACAAAAAATCCTTAATGGTTATCAGTCCCTGTGGAGGCTCCCCAAGACATCTGAGCGGTCACTCGCAGGCAGCTAAAGGTTGATGACTCAATATACCAGAGAAAACAGGCAACCATAGGATTTAGCTCCAAACCTAGGCAATGAAGTCAGAATGCATTCTTCTAAAAAGACCCAGAAAAAACACTTAGCAGTATATACTCAAGCATTCTTCCAGAAATAAATATTAAATGTGTGGAAAGAGTAATAGTTGGACTTTGAGGGGCATAGAAAAGAGGAGGAAAAAGATTGTGAATTTTTATTTGTTTAAAGCAGAATTTCCACAGTAAAATAAAAAACAAAATGCTGCCTTTGAATACTGACTTATGGAAGCTCTTGTTTGATTTAAGAAAATTGAGTTTCATGTTTATGTTTCTTTTAATCACATTAGAGATTAATAATTTAGTCATATTTTGCTATATACACAATGAACATAGCACCTGAGTTAAGAATCCAAAGCATCCAATGGCTGTATGATGCATTCAATTTCCTCTCAGAATATAAAAAATGTATAAACTGTCATTATCTAATAGTTACTAAACACCAGCAATGTACTAACTGCCAAATGAGTTAGACGAAGTTGAATTTGAAGGAAACTTTCTATTTGAATATTTATCCATTACTTTAAAAACTGAGATCCAATTAAATTCTCCTTGATCATTTTAGTTGTTGTATCTTTGAGGATACTACTTCTATAATAACAACTCCCTAATATTGCTGGCAACATTAAAGAGTTTCACTATGGACCAGAAGTGCACAGAATACTTGACACAATGTCTAGTGAGTTAAGTTGTAATAGTGTGTCTATATTACAGATAAGGAAACCACTTTGGGCAAATTACTTAACCTCTTTATGCTTCCGCTTTCTCATCTTTAAAATGGAGTTAATAGGCTGGGCATGGTGGCTCATACCTGTAACCGCACTTTGGAAGGCCAAGAAAGGAGAATCGTGTAAGGCCAGGAGTTCAAGACTAGGCTGGGCAACACAGCAGGGCCTAGCCTCTACAAAAAATTAAAAAATCAGCCAGGAATGTTGGTGCATGCCTGTAGTCCTAGCTACCTGGGAGGATGAGGCTGGAGGATTGCTGGAGCCCAGGAGTTCAAGGTGCAGCGAGTTAGGATGATGCCGCTGCACTCTAGCCTGGGTGACAGAGCAACATTCCATCTCAAAAATTAATTAATTAATTAATTAATGTCTGAAGGGCTAGACTATTAAAGGATACATAACAAAGACATTAAAATGTTTATATCCTTTAATCTAGCAATTCTAGGGAATAATCGGAACTATACAAAAAGATCTATATACATATACAAGGCCATTTATCAGGTTATTTATAATATCAAAAAGCTACCTGAATGTCCAAACAGAATTAAATAAAACATGGCATGTTCATAAAATGGAATATTCTGCATCTTTTAAAAATTAAATTTAGGTATGGAAACAGTAAAAAGATGAGTGGTTGGCATGGGTTAGGGGCGACAAAGGAACGAACAGGCAGAGCACAGAGGATTTTTAGGGCAGTGAAATCATTCTGTATGATACTACACTGGTGGGTAGATGTCATTATACATTTGTCCAAACTGACAAAATGTGCAATAGTAAGAGTGAACCCTAATGTAAACTATGGACTTAGTGTGATAATGATGTGTCAATGTAGGTTCATCAACTATGACAATGTACCACTCCGACACAGGAAGGCGATCACAGGAGGCTGTGCATATGTGGGGGCAGGGGGTGTATGGGAACTCTGTATTTTCTGCTTAGTTTTGCTGAAACTTAAAATTTCTCTAAAAAAAAACCAAAGTCTATATTTTAAAAAATTAAGTTTAGGAGAATAATGAATGACACAAGAAATATTCCTGATACACTACTTTACAAGCAACTTGTAAAGAATCAAAGGATATGCCCAAACATTAAAAGTTAGCCTCTAGAAATAGTATTATAGGTGCATTTAAAATACACTTTACTGTGTTTCTAAATTTTTCTACAATGACCTTGCATCTCTTTAAAAATCAGAAGAAACTTTTACGAATTTCTTTTAAAATATCACCCAGTTTTCAAATCAAAGTTATTTTAAAAAGGCATATAAGTTAAATAGGAAAATAGTAATGATTTTCATGAATTGACACTTCTAACATCTCCAAAAACCTGAAAAATTTCACACATTACTTGAAATCCATGCATTCATTCCTTCCTTCTTTCTACAAATAACTATTCAACAGCCATCATGTGCCAGGTCATGTGACTACAGCAGCACCTAAGCAAGATATTAAAAACGGGGGAGAGAAGAACAACAAATAAAACACAAGAGGAAGGATATGCTCTCAAACTGAGATGCACTCAGGAGTGACAAACATAATCTTGTGGAGTCAGGGACAGTCTCTCTAACATTTGATCTGACACCGGAAAGGTGAGGAGGAGCCTGCCAAGCAAAGCAAGGGGGAAGAGTGTTCTAAAGAAAGAAACAGAAATAAGTGCCAAGACCCTGAAGTGGGAATAACCCAGGTTTATTTAAAGAACAGCAAGGAGGCTAGTGTGGTTGGTCATCAGTGAAAGTTGTGTCTTAACCATCTTGCATCTAAAATGCCTTGGTGGATGGGTGCTGTGGCTCACTCCTGAAATCCCAGCAACTTGGGAGGCCGAGGCAGAAGAATTGCTTGAGGCCAGGAGTTTGGGACCAACTTGGGTAAAATATTAAGACCCTATCTCTACAAAAAATTTTAAAAATTAGCCAGGAGTGGTGGTGTG
The DNA here is from genome assembly GCA_008086735.1 of Cheirogaleus medius. Lineage (NCBI taxonomy): Eukaryota > Metazoa > Chordata > Mammalia > Primates > Cheirogaleidae > Cheirogaleus > Cheirogaleus medius. Next base: position 23,626,834 of record VBSM01001562.1, on the reverse strand, counting down.
CACCTGTAGTCCCAGCTACTCAGGAGGCTGAGGTGGAAGATTCGCTTGAGCCCAGGAGTTTGAGGCTGCTGTGAGCTATGATTGCATCACTGCACTCCAGCCTGGCGACAGAGCGAGAGAGACCCTGTCTCTATAGTAAATAAATAAATAGCCTTGGAGAATAAAGTTGTACAAAGCCTAGTCAGAAAATAGTTTACTAAATAATTGTTATCTAAAATTTGTTAAAAATCCAGGCTTCAGTGCCAGACATACTGGGTTCAAGTCCAGTTTGGCCACTTACAAGTGATAGATTTCAAGCTGGTCACTTCCTCTCTGAACTTGGCCTCCTCATCTATAAAATGGAATTAAAAATAACTACTGTGAGAGCAATGGCAAGGCTTTAAACTAGACAATACCAGGTAAGGACATAACAAAAAAAGAAAACTATATGGCTGGGCGCAGTGGCTCACGCCTGTAATCCTAACACTTTGGGAGACAAAGATGGATCACTTGAGGCCAGGAGTTCAAGATTAGCCTGAGCAAGCGCAAGACCCTGGCTGGTGCCTGTATTCCCAGCTACTTGGGAGGCTGAGGCAGGAGGATCATTTAAGCCCAGGAGTTTGAGGTTGCAGTGAGCTATTATGACACCACTGCACTCTAGCCCTGGAGACAGAGTCTTGCTCTGTCTCAAAAAAAAGAAAAAGAAAAAAAAAAAAACTACAGGCCAATATCCCTGACAAACATAGATACAAAAATCCTTAGCAAATACTAGCAAACCAAATTCAACAGCACATTAAAAGAATCATTCACTGTGATCAAGCGGGATTCATCTCATGGATGTGAGGATGGTTCGACATATACAAATCAATAAACATGATAAAACACATTAACAAAATGAAATACAAAAGCCATGTGATGCATTTCAATAGATGCATAAAAAGCATTTGACAAAATTCAACATCCCTTCATTATAAAAACTCTCAACAGATAAGGTACAGAAGCAATGTACTTCAACACAACAAAAGCCACATATGACAAACTTGCCGCTAATGTCATAGTCAATGATGAAAAGTTGAAAGCTTTTCTTCCAAGATCTGAAATAAGGGAAGGATACCCACATTCACCAATTCTATTAAGTAAAGTACTGGAAATCCTAACTAGAGCAATTAGGCAATAGAAGAAATAAAAAGCATTCAAATTGGAAAGGAAGAAGTTAAACTGTACCTATTTGCAGAGGACATGATCTTATATATAGAAAGCCCTAAAGACTCCACCAAAAAACTGCTAGAACTAATAAACAAATTGAGAAAAGTTATAGGATACAAAATCAACAAATGAAAATCAGTAGCATTTCTATATACTAACAATGAACTATTTGAAAAAGAAATCAAGAAAATAATCCCATTTATAATAGCTACAAAAAAAATAAAGTACTTAGGAATAAACTAACCAAGGAAGTGAAAGAACTGTACACTAAAACATAAAAAAACATGATGAAAAAAATTGAAAAAGACACAAATAAATGGAAAGATATTTGATTTTCATGGACTGGAAGAATTAATATTGTTAAAATGCCCACACTATCCAAAGCAATCTACAGATTCAATGCAGTCCCTATCAAAATACTGGTGACATTCTCACAGAAATAGAAAAAAATCCTAAAATTCAGAAAGAACCACAAAAGATCCCAAATAGCCAAAGCAATCGTGAGCAAAGAACAAATCTGGAGGCATTATATCATCTGATTTCAAAATATACTACAAAGCTATAGTAATCAAAACAGCATCATAGTGGCATTAAAAAAAGACACAGACCAATGGAATGAAACAGAGAATATGAGAAATAAATCCATGCACTTACAGCCGACTTATTTTTGACAATGGTAACAAGAATACATAATAGACAAAGGACAGTCTCATAAATAAATGGTGCTGGGAAAACTGGATATCCACATGCAGAAGAATGAAGCTAGATACCTATATCTCACTATATACAAAAATCAACTCAAAATGGATTAAAGAGTTAATGTAAGACCAGAAGAAAATATAGGGGAAATGCTTTGGCACTGATCTGGACAAGGATTTTTTGGATAAGATCCCAAAAGCATAGGCACCAAAAGCAAAAATAGACAAATGGGATTACAGCAAACTAAAAACCTTCTGCACAGCTAAAGAAACAATAAATGAAGTAAAAAGACCACCTACAAAATAGAAGACAATATTTGTAAAGTATGCATCTGACAAGAGGTTAATATCTAGAATACAGAAGGAACTCAAACAACTCAATAGCAAAAAAACAAAAAATCCCATTGAAAAATGGGCAAAGACCTGAATAGACAATTCTCAAAAGAAGACATACAAATAGACAAAAAATATATGAAAAAATGCTCAACATCACTAATCATCAAGGAAATGCCAATCAAAACCACAATGAGATATCACTTCATACCTTTTAGAATGGCTATTATCAAAAAAATAACAAAGGCTGGCATGGATATGGAGAAAGAGGAACTCTTATGCACTGCTGGTAGGAATGTAAACAGGTATAATCATTACAGATAACAGTATGGAGGTTCCTGAAAAAATTAAGAACAGAACTACCAGATGATCTAGCAATCCCACTCCTGGGTATATATCCAAAGGAAATGAAATCATTGAAATGATTGAAATGAAATCATGTTGAAGAGATATATGCACTCCCATGTTTACTGCAGCACTAATCACAATAGCCAAGATATGGAATCAACCTAAGTGTCCATCAACAGATGAATGGATAAAGAAAATGTGGTTTACAGGCACAATGGATTATTCAGCCATTAAAAAAAGAACAAAATCCCGTCATTAGCAGCAACAGGGATGGACATTATGTTAAGCAAAATAAGCCAGGCACAGAAAGACAAACACTGCATGATCTCACCCATATGTGGAATCTAAAGGATTTGATCTCATTGAACTAGAAAGTAGAATAGTGGTTACCAGAAGTGGGGAGGAGAAAGAGGACGATAGGAAGAGGTTGGTTAATAGGTACAAAGTTACAGTTAAATAGGAGGAATAACTTCTGGTGTTCTATTGCGCAGTGTGTTGAATATGGTTAACAATATTGTACTATATATTTCAAAAAGCTAGAAGAGAGGCTTTTGAATATTCTCACCACAAAGAAATGATACATGAGGAGATTGATATGCTAAATACCCTAATCTGATTTTTACAAAATGTATATATGTATCAAAACATCATACTGTGCAATTATTTTATGTCAATAAAAACAAAATAAACAAAGAAACCGCAAACCCCACAAATAGTAAAATAGTGGACCTTAAAAAAAAACCAGAGGATAATTATCTAAAATGCTTGAGAGAATGTTTGGCAGACAAAAAATGCTAAATAAATGGTAGCTGGTCTAAAAAGTACTTTTTAAAGGAATATTTTACAAAGAAGTCCAAGAAATATCACTATATACAAATCACATCAATACAACAAATTATATTCTACCTGACTTGAAGAAATTTCATTACATATTATTTTGTCAAGAAAAGCCAATGAGTCCCCAACCAAATCTCACTGGCCCAAGGAGGATGCAGAGGGAATATCTTCTGTGGTCTCTCTTCAATCCTCACTGTCCTTGACATTTCTGCAATATTTGTGATAGTACATTCCCTTCCTAGAAATTCTTTCCTGTCTTGACTTGAGAATATGATTCTTAGTCTTTTATCTATTAATCTAACTGGTCGTCCTCTCCCTTAAATTTCTCTTCCTAGTCTTCATGTCCCCTAAAAATGTCATCAGTTCCTAAATTTCTATCCCTGGCCCTCTTAGCATAAAACCTCTTTGGATGCTTCCCAGCCTCTAGAGGTATGCACAGCACTAATTTACATTCTTGGAGCATCACTTACCTCACTACACTTTGTATTATACTAAATTCTCTCATCTTCCCTATTGGATGGGCAGATTTTTGAGAGGAGGATCGGGATCGACAGCTTAATCATCTTTCTCCCTTAAGATCTAAAAATTTCTTGAACATAGTTATTGTTATAAGCAACTAAGTGGGTAAGCATATAATATACTTTAAGAGGTTGTTAACATTAAAATTGATCCTTGAAAATACTGTTGACAATTTGCTTATCACTCTCAAATTAGCTTTTGATTTGTAACAAGGCATAGGAGATATTATGACTGTATCATCATTTTACATAAGTTTTCTAATTAATGAATATTAATATATCTAACTTTTATTTAACATGCTAAAAATAATAACTGCTAGCACTTATATAGCATTTACTATATGCTCTGTTCTAAGAAATGTTAAGTATTACTCACTAACCTCCCAACAATCCTATGTGTTAGGTACCATTTTTATATTTCCTATTTTACAACTGAGGTTACTAAGGCAGAGAAGGGTTAAATGACTTATTTATTCAAGGTCACACAGCTAGACAAAGCCAGGATTTGAGCCCAGCCAGCTTTGGCCCCCATCTGTACTTGAAACCCAAAGCCACCTAAGTAGCCATTCACTATAAAAATCTAATTCTACATAAATATTTTGAACTCATATTTAGAACTTCTTACAGAAGCTTGTTATTCATAAGTACTATTTTTTTCTGTAATGTAAACAAATATATATGTATTATCTATATTAATGTTCTGGCTAAAATACACATGTAAAATGTGGTAATACATTTTATAATGTCAATTTCCCCTGAAATATTATAATATTCTAAGTTACTTTATCCTACTTATGAATGCTAAAAGTTGTTACCAGTTTAACATGAAATCTTCTCGATTAACAATCTGCGAAATTTATATTTTCATATAGATTTAAAAATTTTTTAAACTATGAATTTTCATTAATATATAACATAAATGACATTACCACTATTTAGCACTAGGTCTCATAGAGGACAACCACAATAATGTTATAATCCATATTGAAAATCACAATTTAATATATGATCTTAGGTTTTTAAAAGCTAGCGTTAATTTCTTACCACTAAAAAATAATCTCTATTATTACAAGGTCTGCTTAATTTTTAGACATTGTTACTTAAAGATTTTAGGTTAATAAACCTAAGTATAGTGATGGAGAATTCTACTATTAAAATGCAAAGTGCAGTTTTAATGAACAGAATTCTTAACAAGTGATTAGCCACTGCTGGTAGGACTGATTTCTCAACAGTTAATTTTTAAAGAAAACTATTCTCTGTCTTTATAAAAATATCCAAGAGACTTCAAGAGTAAAATCCTATTGACTTCAACCATTGAAGTCACTTTCCCAAACAAAACATTTTTTTGTCCTTTTTAAGAGCATAAAACATATCTTAGAATCCAATAGGCTCATCCCCCCGCCTGGCACCTGCTGTTCCCTCAGTTGGGAAGGGAACTGCTCCCAGATTTTCCTGTCATTCAGGCTCAGCTCAAATGTCTCCACCTAACAAGGCCTTGCCTGGCCAGTCCACCCAAAGTCCACTGTTGGGGATTGAACTGTGTCCCCCCAAAAAGATGTATTGAAGTCCTAACCCACAGTACTTCAGAATGTTGCCTTATTTGAAAGTAGGGTTGTTGTACAGGTAATTAGTTAAAATGAGGTCATATGGGAGTAGGGTGGGCCCTTAATACACTAGGACTGATGTCCTTACATGAGAGAGACACACGGACACAGAGACTCAGGGAAGATGGCCATGTGAAGGAGGCAGAGATTGGAGTTAAGCTACCATAAGCCAAGGAATGCCTAGGGCTCTGGAAGAGGCAAGGAAGGACCTGCCTTGATTTTGGACTTCCAGCCTTCAGAATTCTGATAGAACATATTTTGATTGTTTTAAATCACCTAATTTGCGATACTTAGTTACCGCCCTAGTAAACTTAAACATCCACCACTACAACGACTGCTCTCTGCCCTACCAGCCACTTTTCATTGTCCTCATAGTTCCTAATAGTATCTAAACCAACATTGTACTTTTATTGACTTGTCTCCCTTCATTACAATGTAGGCTGCGTGAAAGCAAGGGCCTTTTCTGACTTCAGAGCACAGAGTCTGGCACATAATAGGTGCTCAAGAAATATCCTTGTCAATGATCCTGAGAAATATGACAGGATTAAAGAACATCAGGATGATAATTCATTTCCAATATCCTGAGCAAGTATAAACCCTCCTATAATTTAATAACTAAGTCCAACTCCTGATTTATCTAACACCAAGTGAGGCTTCATACCATATTACCTATCTGGAAAATGAACTCCTCAGCTAAAGAAAAATAGCTTCGGATAAAGGAAAGGCAGGAAGCATTCTTTACTCAGTACTTCCAATACGTGTCTGAAATAAAATTATTTTGGGGGCCAATGTTTCCTACGTCAGGAGAGAAGACTCATTGTGTGGAAGGGCTGCATGAACAGGTGTCAGAAGAAGCTTGATGGCTAATTGAGGGGGAAAAAAGATTTTTAAGAAAAAAAAAAGCAGGTAAGAGTCAAAGGAGAATTCTGGGGTTATCTGGTAAAGGAGCAATCAGGCTGCCCATCTCCACTACCCCAAAGTCATCTGTGCTACAGGCATGAATAATAATGGACATTCTTAGTTTTGAGCCATTAACATCTTTTTTAGGGGGCTCTCTACCGTTGAGGTCTCTATGAGCAATTTTTAAAGTGAAATATATAAAACATTTTTAGAAGATTTCCATTTTTTAAAAAAAGATTTAAAATTCGGGGGTGGGGAAAGGTTCTTGTTTAATGGGGGTAAGTGTCACTTGGGAGTAACACTTCTTTCCTTAGTGCCAGAAAAACAAGGAGCTGCAGAGCAGGACATGCACTCGGAGGAAGTAACCACCTGTCTAACAGAGTGAGTGCCTAAGGAGCTTTGAAGACATAAAGAAATAGTATAGGGGATTGTCCTAAAAAGGGAGCCCTTCCTCTGCTCGGGAAGACAAAATATACAATGAGGTCACTTAAGGAAGACCACAGTAGCACAGGAGACAGGAAGCAAGAGCTGTAGGAGAGAGTAGTGACTCCCATGGGGTTTCTTTAATAAGGAGGTGAGAAGGGATGGGAAGCAAAGGGAGACAGAGACCTGAGTGTGCAGCTGTTAATAGCCAAAGGCTGAGAGGGGACAAAAAGCCACCATGTAGAGAGAGACAGCACCCTTCAAAGCAGCCAGAGATGGGCGGACCTTGGTGAGGGATGTTTATTTTACCCCAAACTGGACAGAAATTGGAATTTTCTAAATAGACTTTCCACATATAACAAACTAATTTTCAAAGAGCCATACTGTTGACTATTTGAGAAAAATTACCAAATATAATAGAATTCTGATTCGTCTTTGATTTCCAAATCACTTCTGAATCTTAAAGCTCTACGGGGGGAGGGGTGTCAGATGAGGGGGACAGCATTAAGTCAGTTGTCACTGGACAAGTCTACAGAACAAAAATGTAGTTATTTTGGTTTTCTGCTTATGTAGATTCTAGATAAATGGGAATTTAGTGTAATGATTAATAATTATACTTTCTATCTACATAGGACTTAATATTTCTCTGTTTTCACACACTAATGTGAAATGCAATCACTCAAAGGACTGTTGTCTTACGCTTATTTATTAGATGAGGAAACAGGCTTTGAGAGGTTTGTGACACAGAACTGGCTGCTCACAAAATGGGAAGGTTGGAAACAGAACTTGAGTATCTATGATACCTGCTCCAGGGCTCTTCCTGTCAAATACATACTGATTCTCTGAGAAGGGTATATCGTGATAAAAAGAGACACAAGATATCTGGCTATTTTCAGAGGGAAGTATTGAAAAAAGAAGTTGAATATGTGGCAAGGAGAAAGAAGCAGTTTAGTACAATACTGTGCTCACATGAATTTAATATTAAAATATGCTACTGAATCTCTTAAAGAAATGTAGTCAAATGTTCATTCATGTAAGATTAAACCAGCTCCCAAAATTCCATTAGGAATTAGATACACTAGTCAAGGATCAAATGCATCCTGAAATTTCAGCAGCCCTGGAAAGTTATAGAAAGGTCTTCCAGCTACTTCCACATGTCCTCCACAAAGGCAAGCTTCCAAGGCAAGCTTCATTCCAGTGTTTCCACTTCTGTGATATGAGCTTCTCTGACCTTTCCCCATTCATCTCGTATCTGCCTTTGCTCTTCAGATCACCTTGCTTTGACACCTAAACCATCCTGTGGCATGCTGCTACAAAGCTGCACCTATTCCTCCCAGTTTCCAAGTAAACTTGTTTGAAAAAGAATATAACCACAAAAGATCAGAACTTCCATTGAGAAACTTATGGATACTATTTACTCGATTCATTTATTAGGATACATATTTCATCCCAACTTCATGCCTAGAGGTTAAAAGAATGAAATTAATTTAACATATCCCCTTTGTATATTTTGTCAGTGTCATTTCTGGTTTAAAATAGGCCGGGTACAATGGCTCACACCTGTAATCCTAGCTCTCTGGGAGGCTGAGGCAGGATGATCGCTCAAGGTCAGGAGTTCAAAACCAGCCTGAGCAAGAGCAAGACTCCGTCTCTACTAAAAATAGAAAGAAATTAATTGGCCAACTAAAAATATATAGAAAAATTAGCCAGGCATGGTGGGTGGCGGATGCCTATAGTCCTAGCTACTCAGGAGGCTGAGGCAGAAGGATGGCTTGAGCCCAGGAGTTTGAGGTTGCTGTGAGCTAGGCTGACGCCATGGCACTCTAGCCTGGGCAACAGAGTGAGACTCTGCCTCAAAAAAAAAGAAAAATTGCCAATTCCAAATGAAGGGCTATGTCTATTAACTTTGAATAAATATGTATTAATCATGATAATTAAACTATTTTAATTTATTTTTAGGAAACATTTTGTAGCATGATAGCTCTAATGGTCACCAAGCTTTTCCTTTGCTTCAGTATAACACATAATGATTCATATTATTGCTTATTAAATTCCTATCACCATACAATTACTCCTCCCAAAGCTATGATCCACTAACTATTCAGCTGCTACCTCTGCTTTCTCTTCTTACTATTCTGTACCTTACTATTCAGTACCTTTTTGTGGGCTCTTGACAGACAAAGGAAGAATAAAATAATCACTCTTAAAAAAGCATGTCTAGTCTGGGCAACACAGTGAGACTCCGTTCCTATGAAAAACACAAAAATTAGTCGGGCATGGTGGTATGCACCTGTAGTCCCAACTACTCAGAAGGCTGAGGCAGGAGGATCACTTGAGTTCTATAGGTCATAGCATTGGTACCCTTAGATTTTGTGTGGTGTCCAGGAATCTGCATTTTTCAAAAGTGCCTGACTTGGGAGGCTGAGGCAGGAAGATTGCTTGAGTACAGGAGTCTGAGGTTGTAGTGAGCAATGATGACAACACTGCACTCTACCCGTAGCAACAGAGAGAGACTCTGTTTCAACTAAATAAATAAATTCAAAGGTAGTAAAGGGTGTACAGTAAGAAAATAAGTGTCTCTCCCATCCCTGCCTCAACCCCTTAGTTTTCTCCCCCAGAGGCAATCACTGTTAGCAGTTTCTTGTGTAACCTTCAAGAGACAGTCTTTGTAATTACAAGCATAAACACACTTATGCATTCATATTTAAAACAAACAGCCATATACTACTCTGCACTTTATTTGTTCCCTTATTATATTAATATCTTAGAGATCATTCTATATCAGCAAACACAGAGTGGTCTCATCCTTTTTAATAGCTACCTAATTTTGTTTTTGCTCCTAATTTATTTAACCAATCCCATATTAATAGGTATTTAGTTCTTTTTAAATTTTTTGCAATGAGACAACGCTGTAGTGAATGTGTAAATTCATTTTGCAAAGTACAAGTATATCTTAGAAAAATTTCTTAGAGAGTTCCTTAGGTGAGAAGGTAGGTAAAATTTTAATTTTGGTAGATATTACCAAATTGCTGTCCATAAATGCCATACCATTTTGTATACCTACCGGCAATGCATGAGCCTGTTGGTTTCCCCAAAGCCTTGCCACTGTGAAGCATTAACAAACAACACAATTTTTGTCAATCTAATAGGTTAAAGAGTTTAAAATTGCATTTGTCTTATCATGAGGTAAGTAGAATTTAATGTTTATAAGTGCCATTCATAATTCTTTTTCTGTGAATTATTTGTTCAACTTCCTTCACCCCTTGTCTATTAGATTATCAGTAATTTTTCTTATCAATATATAAGGGCTCTTTCAATATTAATGATGTTGTAAATAGTTTCTTCCCACTGTGGTGATGTTACACATGCTATCTTCTCTTAAATGGAGTTTAATTTATCAATCTTTTATCTTGTGCCTCTGTATTCTTCAAGATGTTTAAAGGCTTTCTTCTTTCAAGTGCAGAGACAGACATCTTCCCTAATATTTGATCTCCACAAGCCTTTAGATTCACATTTTTATTTCCCCTACTGGCACTTTTTGACAGGAGACTGAAAGACAGGCTGAGATTTGGTACCCATCTACTTCCTTTGCTGACCTTCCTATTCCAGTATCCCAAGTTCTTAAGGATTTTGCTCTGACCCTCTCCCTTGCTTTCTTCACAGAGTTTCACGTGAACCCCACATTTGTTTGGCCTACCTTCAAGATTATATTCTCTTTGTAGTTCTGGCTTCAATTTGAAGTTTATTGAGATCAAAAAGAATTTTATTAATGCCTTTTCATAATCAACATGCCATTCAAACTGTGCTACTTTTTCTGTTCTAGGGAAATTATACAATGAAAACTGTTCAGATTTTTTGCCTGATGGGGGTGAGAATATGCAAAAGCTTGTCTAGCTGCTACAGATAAACAGAAAGCAAAAATGTTATCATAATTTAAAATTAAATCAGACTTCAAATTTATCTGCAGAAATGACACATAACAAATTTTTTTTAATTTTAATGTTCTTTTAGATACTTTATTCTGCAAACTTTTGTAGCTGATCACAGTTCATTACATGTGGCAACACTGGATTATGTATAAAAAACATCAAGGGAATATCTTCAAAGTTATGAAAAAATTTAGGCACTGGTTTGGGACATGTGAAATAAAGCTATTGCTAGAAATTGAGGCCAGGTTTATTTTAGGCTTGACCTTTGGAAAAAAAGTACTAAAAATATACTGTTGTTGTTCTTCCTTCTACTTCCACTCTTTTCAAAAGGTGGCCAGGTCTGTCTCAAGAGCTACAGAGAGAAATGCCTGGATAAGATGCAAGATACTAAAGTAACAGTTAATGTTCTATTTCTCACCCAATTCCCTTATCCTTTGATTTTTCTCTTATATTAGCATATGGAAAGAGAATAACAAAGGAAAAATGATAGAGAAATATCTACCACAAGATAATTTAATTTTTCTCTATCCTTTCCTGTTCATTGAGTTAAAAGAAAAGCTACAGGTGTCAAAATAGCAAACACACAGAAAAATTTAAATAGATATATTTAAAATATGTTTATATATACATAAATATGTGTTTATATAGATAGATAGATGTATGTATATACATATACAAAAAAATTACACTTTCTATTCTAGCCACTCAAGAAGGAGAATGACAGGAGGCTTAAAATCCCAGTATAGAATTTCATATTGGCCTATTGTCTTATGCAACTATCCATAATTTAGGGAAGAGCTTTATTTCCTGTGACCTCAACAGAATAAATTATTTGGCACAGTCTCTCCTAACCATATCTGTACAAAGGGCTAGCCACTAGCGCTTCACTGGGCAGGTATCTGGGCCTCAGTTTTCCCACCTAGAAAATGGGAGAGGTTGGAATGGAGGATTTTTAGAAACTTTCAGCCTTAAAATCTTAAGAATCAAAAGTAAAGGTCATTCAAGCAACAGCCCATCAAACAAATATATGTATTTCCAATGTCTAGGTATTTTCTTCATATATATATAAAGTGACATATAGTTTTTCTTGAACAGAAAATGGTAATCTATCATCTTCAAAGGAGAAGATAATTTGGGGGGTATTAATCATGAATTCTTTGTACTCAATCTCATATACTGGTGAAACATGTTCAAATGACCATCTATCAATATTTTATTTCCTGAAACTTATTTTTACTTATTTATACTTATTTGAATTTTTTAAGTTTAAGAGTTAAATTGTATACTTAATGCTCTCTATAATCCAGTCATCTCTTACATAGTCCTGGATATTAAGCTTCTTGGGTTTGGCCTCTTTCCTAGCTCTGCCATTTGTCAGCTTCTATAGATTTTCTGAGACATTGGCCCTGTCAGACAGAATTCCCTCATGCAGTAAAAAAAAAAAAAAAATTAGTTTCTACTTTTAAGTAATCTGCCAAATAACTCTCAGAAGGAATCACTGGACTTTCTGTTCCCTCTAATTTACCACTTCATTAACATAACCTTATAATTTGAAGATATTTAATATTTTATTATGATTTATTTTAATATAAAAACTACACTAATACACAAAGTAAGTGAACACAAACTCACAAGAAAATGGCTTGACCTAACCCATCAGGAACGTCATCATGAGACCATCATGACCCAATATACTCAATTCCCTGTAATATTTAAGTTGGATCTTTTAATAACAATGCATCTTGGGCTGTTTTCTACTTTTCCCTTTAAAAATAAATTCAACACTAAGTCATATTCCATTCCTAACAAAGCTGAAGTCACCCATCCAACTTTCACTACCCTAACCTCTGTCTTGCTCCTATTTGATAACATTTAAGTGTCTCTTTGACAAGAGGACTTGTTTAAAGCCTTCTCTGCTTTAAAAAAAAGACAATAAAATAGAACTGCATTTAAAGTAACTGTTCTTTGCAAGGGCTGCATTTTTTTTTTCTATAGCACTCTAAACTCAAGGAGGTCTAAACATAAATCTGGAAAAAGTTTAGGGAACAAATGAAAAAATAGCTACTTCATGCAAATTCTAAAACCAAAGCCAGATCTACCCCCCACACATGCATACATATTCAATAGTGACTTTGTTTTGGTAGATCCTATTTTAGGTAGATCCTTGAGGGCAGATAATGTTTATTACCCAGTATTTAATATGGTGCCCGGCACATGCCAGGTGTTCAATAGATGGTGACTGTATGAAAAAGAAAGGCATTTGATGTGCCCACGTTACCTGCACATTAGATCCATAGAAAATGGTCTCCTCTCTGTGAAAGACATCAGATTGGGTTCAGTAATCAAATGAACAGATGCAAAGTTCATGAAAAGTTAGAACTACTAATTCAAGTAACTGAGATATACACCATATCAATTATCCCTAAAATTAATTTTAGTTTATTGTCTTAACCAAAGCTGCTATGTCCATTCTGGATTTCAAATCATTAAACATTTAACATCTATTTAGGGAATGTAAGAAATATGTAGGTGAAACAAAGAATGTAGATAATCAGCCCTAAATAATAGATGCTATAGGCTCCTCTATTACCAGCAAGATGCTCTCCAAATCACTATGCCAGGGAAAGGGAATTGAAGACTATATTCTGTTGGAGAAAACCATAGAGCCACCAATTACTATACCAGCTGATGCAAAATCAGTAAGAAAATAAAGTTAGAGATAATGAAAAGATGTCAGGAAACATAAGCAAAGTTAGAAGAAAATTTTAGAATATAAGCAAATACTGAAAACCTATCACAATATTTACAAAATAAATAACCAGCTAACATAATATTCAATCAAAATGACACTATATATTGTTCTAGATTAGCCTTAGAAATAAAAAGCCTTCTTTCCTTGTCCTCACAGAAAGAGCACAAGCAACACTATGATAATGAGCAGAACTTATCTTTTTCAACGGGGTGTATGTGAGAGAATATAAATGCACGTGCCAGTACCTTGACACACCCATGGGGAACAGGATGAAAGTAAACATTATCCCTAAAGGCTCTAGTCCCTTAATCATATCTTGCTCTCTGCACCCATGTGAGGTGGCTGTCACTACTTTCATTTTAAATGTGCAATAGAGGAGGATCAGAGGTTCCCTGCCTCCCCCCAAATCACACACAACCAGTAAACTGTCAAGAGGGATTTGATTCCCACCCCTGTGATTTAATCTAAGCACACTCTCAACTCCATAAGCTCTACCTCACTGTCAGTGCTGAAACATCTTCTTATCATCTTAACTCAGATATCAATTGCCTCATTTACATTAGTAAATAACAAATAATACAAATGAAGTACATGTAATCTTCCCTCTCACATACTTTTCCACACTCAGGCATATATATCATTAGAGGGTTGCACTCAACTTCAATGTGAATATCCTAACTGCTCACCAACTCAAAGCCCACATTTTTAATAGTGAGCTTGGATTTCTATTACTGCATACATGATGTGTCTAAACCACACTAAAGGCTTCCACAGCAACTTCTCTCCTTCTTTTCATTATGGTCAAGCATCTTTGACTCTTTCCTCCTCTTCCTCTTCTTCTTATCTAGGATCATAAACCTTGGATTCTTCTCCAATGCGCTTTTATTTTATTTTTTTCATTTTTTTATATTTTTTTGAAACAGGGTCGCTCTCTGTCACCTGGGCTAGAGTGCAGTGGCATCATCATAGCTCAATGCAACCTCAAATTCCTGGGCCCAAGCAATCTTCTTGTCCCAGCCTCCTGAGTAGCTGGGACAGGCACCACCACCAAGCCCGGCTAATATTTCTATTTTTAGTAGAAATAGGGTCTGGCTCTTGCTCAGGCTGGCCTCAAACTCCTGGCCTCAAGCAATCCTCCCATCTTGACCTCCCAAATTGCTAGGTTATAGGCATAAGCCACTGCACCTGGTCCCAGTGCATTTTTAAATCCATTCTTTCCTTTTAGTTTTTTCCAAACTTGAGAAGTCTCATCTCAATCAGCTGCCTCCTAACTAGGGGCACTGCCCTGGATCTCTTCCTCTGCCCCAAACCCATTAGTTCCCTAGACTTATTTTATAAACTGTTGGAAAATTTCCCATGGCTCCCTCCACTTTTGTTCATATCAGTCAAAGATAGCCTTCCTCTTCTCAGCATGGCCACTTCCCGCTCATCCTTCCTGCAGATCCCTTCCATGAACTCTTGGCAATTCATGCCTATACACAGGGACTGTTTCCTCATCCTTCAGCTAGTATGTTGTGGGTCTTTTGGTATAGAAGCCTGTTGTCTTGTGATAACTTTATTGTCCATATTTTCTTTTTCCTTAGAACTTTAAAATTAACATCATGGTCCATGCATGGTCCTCTTTTTTTTTTTTTTTTTT
>VBSM01001562.1:23571300-23607734 GCA_008086735.1 Cheirogaleus medius | reverse complement strand
AAAAAAAAAGACCATAAAAAAAAATATATACAAAAGTGTGAAAGGAAACGAGAGAGAGTACACACAGCATACAGAGACTTTAACCTGAAGAAGTAATTCTCAAAATTTTTCACTGAACCCCTACAGCAGAGAGCCATAGACTGTGGGTGAAGAGGAGGGAACTACCACAATCTAAATCTCATGATTTATCTCAAGAATATTTGCACACTTTTCACTCTATTCCATAATCTGTGTGTGTTATTACTTTTAAAAATGGTTTTAGGCCGGGAGCGGTGGCTCATGCCTGTAATCCTAGCACTCTAGGAGGCTGAGATGGGAGGATCACTTGAGGTCTGGAGTTCAAAGCCAGCCTGAGCAAGAGCAAGACTCTGTCTCTACTAAAAATAGAAAAATTAGCTAGCATCATGGTGTGTGCCTGTAGTCCCAGCTACTTGGGAGTCTGAGGCAGGAGGATCACTTGAGCCTCAGGAGTTTGAGGTTGCTGTGAACTAGACTGACCCCACAGCACTCTAGCCCAGGCAACAGAGCAAGACTCTGTCTCAAAAATAAATAAATAAATAAAAATGGTTTTAAACACCAGTGGGGGGCGGGGGGGAGTCTCCTATCCGTCTCATTGATTAATGATCAAGTAAGATGTAATGGAACTACACCCATCCACCTGGGGAAAGGGTGGATTAAAGAGAACTGAATGTGCAGAGCTATGTATCAAGGCAGTTTCTTTACTCTGTGCATCATAATATTTTCAACACTCACACTGGCACAGATATGTAAATATGAATAACAGGCTTTTCACTGCATTTTGAGCTATGGCAGGGTTATTGCTCAGAAAAGTGCCAGAGAGCAAATGTTTTCATTAAGTGTATTTTCTCGCTGAGAATTTAAGTCACAAGTCATATGTTGACTAAAAGGATCTCTCCTCTCCTGATCCATCCCTTTTGTCTCAGAGAAATACTTGTTCATGAGCTTTTTCGGTGAAGAAAAATAATGATGTTCTTAAAATACTATTAATGCTATAATTCCACCACATACAAATGAACTGAGCCTCATATGAATCATAGTCCCCACCATCAGTTCCTCCAACTCACAGTTCATTTTCATTGCAATTTTTTTAGTGGGTACTATTTTAGCTGGGGTCTCTTAGGAAGGCTAGAGTGCTAATGCAAATCCAGAGCATCAACAATGGAGAAAAGGGTAACAGAGACAGGGAAGAATAGAAAACAAATGCATGGTGACATGTTACCAACCTGGCCTGTGCTTCATGAACCTGAAAAGACACAGCCAATTGCTTGGCCATATAAAGTGTCTGTGGACAGGCTCTATGGAAGACAGCGCCTAAGAATAGTCTATAAAAGACAGGACCAAGGAAGAAATTTACCTGCAAGCTACCTCCCTTCTCCTGTGGGTCAAAATTTACCCTACTGATCGTTAATTCCTCCAGCTTCCAGAATGAATCATCTGACACCTTTGGCAGGTCCTAGAGAAACAAATCCCGCGCTCTGCAGCCAAGGTATGGTACTTGTGCTGGGTTGTCCCATAGGCACATTGGTTATGCTGGAAACTATGTTTCCTCAAATCCCCTTCCCTGGATGCTGTAGGTATGTATTTGTCCAGATGGACAAAATTGAAGTTGCCTAAGCTTAGGAATCAAAAGTAAAGCAGCAGCCATTACATTCTGAAAGTTGTCATTGGCTAGAGGTGGCAGGAGACAAAAGCCATTTCTAACCAATGAGATGAGAGGCAAGAGAGTTCCTGTTTGTTCTCATTCTTCCCTGCTCTGTATTCTCCTCTGATGAATGACTGTCCACAGGCCTAGCTAACAGACTCTTCACAGAGACTCCCAGAGGCAGGGGTCACAAAGACTCAACAACCTTCTGCAGATTTCTGCACCAGCCCTCGGGTGGTCTCACTGCAGCAGCTGGAAGTGCCTAGTGTTCAGATTCCCCTGCAAGCTTGGATGCTTTTGCCTGAACCAGGACTGGTCTCTGATCCTTCCCCGCTTTTCAGACTTTTACTTCTTCAGCTTCTCCCACAGATGTGAAGATCTAACTCCTATAATAAATTCCTTATTCAACACACTCATAAAGGCCCTCCTGCCTCCAGCTATCAGGAATGCTGATCACTGGCAAAGATCCTAATACCTGACAGTGACAGTTACAAGTGCCATTACCATTGTCTGCCCAGCAAACAACAGTGCTCCATTCTCTGGGCTTTTATAAAACACACACACACTCTCACCTTCACATAGGATTGGTCCACACAGAAAAGTAGAATGTTTGGGCATACGCATGACAAACCCCTTAGGAACACAAAAATTCAAAATGAAGTTTTCCCCAAAAATTATTGAATAAAATTAGCAAAGTGGAACCCACTGCTTCATATCTCACGGTCTAATCTGAAAAACAGACCTTCATGTAAGCAAACTAAGACCCAGAATGATTTTATTCAGCCCACAGGTCCTTTTGGGGGACTAGTTCCATAAAGTTTCCTTGCTGTTAATATCAGTCCTCCTCACACAGACAGGCCTCTTTCCCTTACAGAGGGGTTTAGAGACTGAGCTCCAGATTCTTCCTTTTTAAAAGATTTGGAGACCAGGCGCAGTGACTCAGGCCGAGGAGGGTGGATTGCTCAAGGTCAGGAGTTCAAAATCAGCCTGAGCAAAAGCGAGACCCCTGTCTCTATTAAAAAATAGAAAGAAATTATCTGGACAACTAAAAATATATATATAGAAAAAAGTAGCCCGGCATGGTGGCACATGCCTGTAGTCCCAGCTACTCAAGAGGCTGAGGCAGGAGGATTGCTTGAGCCCAGGAGTTTGAGGCTGCTGTGAGCTAGGCTGATGTCACAGCACTCTAGACCAGACAACAGAGTGAGACTCTGTCTCAAAAAAAAAAAAAGACTTGGAAAAACTTCCCAAACCTAGTAATATTGTTTGAGAGTGGTTACAGTAGTAACATGTAAAGTACCTCGTATATGGAAGGCTCTGGACAAATGTTAGGTGGGTTATCTCTGCCTTCCAAAAGTCCATCCTTCCTTGAAGATGAAACACCAATGTCATGATCTTCATGAAGCTTTTTCTGATCCTTGTCAGGTTTGAATGCAACCGTTAATCCCCACAGAACTGCCTCCTGCACTGCTCCTACATTGAGCTGTTCTTATTGGTAGTTTTAGACTTCCCTTGTTCCCTCTACTTGATTGTAAGCTTCATGAGGTCAACTCTTTGTCTAAACCCTTGCACAGTATATGGTGGGTGATTAATACACAGTAGGTTAACTCTACTAATCATTTCTTAAATTTATTTTTAATTGACAAATAAAAATTATATATACTTATATATAACATATTATTTTGAAATATGTATACATTGTAGAATGGCTAAATCAAGCTAATTAACATATGCATTATCTCACATACTTATTTTTTGTGGTGAGAACACTTAAAATCTACTCTTTTACTAATTTACAAGAACATAATATATCATTATTAACTATAGTAACTATAGTTTATGTTATACAATAGATCTCTTGACCTTATTCCTCCTATATAAATTAAATTTAGTATTCCTTGACCACATCTCCCCAAACCTCTCTCGCCAGCCCCTGGTAACCAACATTCTTCTCTCTACTTCTAAGAGTCCAACTTTTTTAGAATCCACATTAAGTGAGATCATGTGGTATTTATCTTTCTGTGCCTGGCTTATTGCATTTAACATAATATCCTCCAGATTCATCCACGTTGTCACAAATGACAGGATTTCCTTCTTTTTTAAGGCTGAATAACATTCCATTGTATATATACTACATTTTCTTTATCCATTCAACCCTTGATGGACACTTAGGTGGATTCCGTATCTTGGCTATTGTGAATAATGCTGCAATAAACATGGGAGTGCATATATCTCTTTGACATACTGACTTTATTTCCTTTGGATATATACCCAGTAGTGGGATTGCTGGATCATATGTAGTTCTAGCTTTAATTTTTTTGAGGAACATCCATACCATTTTCCACAATGGCTGTACTAATTTACATTTCTACCAACAGTGCACAAGAGTTCCTTTTTCTCCACATCCTTGCCAACATTTTTTATCTTTTGCCTGTTTGATAATAGCCATTCTAACAGATGTGAGATAATATCTAATTGTAATTTTGATTTACATTTCTCTGATGATTTGTGATGTTGAGCATTTTTTCATTTACCTTTTGTCCATTTGTATGTCTTCTTTTGCTAAATGTCTATTCACATCTGTTGCCCATTTTTTAATGAGGTTATTTGTTTTCTTGCTATTGTTTGAGTTCCTTATATGTTTTGGATATTAACCCCATATCAGGTATATGGTTTGCAAATATTTTCTCCCATTTCATAGATTGTCCCTTCACTCTGTTGATTTCTTTGGCTGTGTAGAAGCTTTTTAGTTTGATGTAATCCCATTTGTCTACTTTTGCTTCTGTTGCTGGTGCTTTTAGGGTATATATTTAAAAATCATTGCCAAAACAAATTTCATGGAGCTTTCCTCCTATGTTTTCTTCTAGCAGTTTTACAGTTTCAGTTCTTACATATACATCTTTAACTCATTTTGAGTTGATTTTTGTATGTGGTGTGAGATAAGGGTCTAATTTCATTCTTCTGCATGTGGATATCCAGTTGTCCCAACACCATTTATTGAAGAGAATGTTCTTTCTCCATTCACAGCTGTGTCAATAATCAATTGACCATAAAAGTGTGGATTTATTTCTGGGTTCTTCGTTCTGTTCCATTGGTTTATGTGTCCATTTTTATGCCAGTAGCATGCTGACATGACCACTAGCTTTGTATATTTTGAAATCAGGTAGCGAAATGCCTTCAGCTTTGTTCTTTTTGCTCAAGATTCCTTTGGCTATACAGGGTCTTTTGTGTTCCATACAAATTTTAGGATTTTTTTTTATTTCTGTGAAAAATGTCATTGGATTTTGAAAGAGATTGTATTGAATCTGTAGATTGCTTTGGGTAGGATAGACATTTTAATAATATTAATTCTTCTAATCCACAAACATGAGATATCTTTCCATTTATTTGTGTCTTCTTCAATTTCTTTCATCACTGTTTTATATGTTTCAGTGTACCTGCCTTTCACCTCCTTGGTTAAATTTATTCCTAAGTATTTTATTTTTTTGTAGCTATTATAAATGGGATTATTTTCTTTATTTCTTTTTTGAATAGTTCATTGCTAGCTTACAGAAACTCTACTGATTTTTGTATCCTGCAATTTTATTGAATTTGTTTATTAGTTCTAACAGTTTTTGGGAGGTGTCTTTAAGGTTTTCTATATATAATATTATCCCTATCTATTGCCTAATTGTTCTGGCGAGGACCTCCAGTACTATGTTGAATAGAAGTGGCAAGAGTGGGCATCCTTATCTTGTTCCAGATCCTAGAGGAAAAGCTTTCAACTTTTCATCATTGATTAAGATGTTAGCTATGAATTTATCATATATGGCCTTTGCTGTGTTGAGATACATTCCTTCTATACCTAATTTGTTGAGTGTTTTTATCATGAAAGAATGTTGAATTTTGTCACATGCTTTTTCTGTGTCTGCTGAGATGATCATGTTGCCTATGCTTTTAAGATACATATTAGTGTTTTTATCTTCCATACTGTTAATGTGGTATATCACATTTATAGATTTACATGTGGTGAACCATTCTTGCATCCCTGGAATAAATCTCACTTGATTGTGGTTAATGATCCTTTTAATGTGCTGTTGAATTCAGTTTGCTAGTATGTTGTTGAGGATTTTTGCATCTATATTCATTAGCCTGTGATTTTCTTTTCATATGGTGTCCTTGATTGGCTTTGGCATCAGTATGATGCTGCCCTCATAAAGTAAGTTTGGAAATATTCCCTCTTCTTCAATCTTTTGTCTTTTGGAAGTTTTTGAGAAGGATTGTTAATAGATCTTTAAATGTTAGAATTCAGCAATGAAGCCTTCAGGTCCTGGGCTTTTCTTTAATGAGAATATTTTCATCATTGATTCAATTTTCTATCTCTTCATGACTCAATCTTGGTAGGTTGTATGTGTCTAGAAATGTATCCATTTTTTCTAGATTGTCCAATTTGTTGGTATGTAATTGTTCATCTATTTCTTAGGATCCTTTGTATTCCTGTGGTATCAGTTGTAACATCTCCTATTTCATTTCTGATTTTATTTATATGAGTTTTCTCTCTTTTTTCCAATTAATCATTTATTCAGTGATAATTTTGTGCCCACCACAAATACCTTAAATCAACCTGTCTACTGAAAATCACTGGGAGGCCTTGGACTCGTTAGTCCACAGCATGAGAATCCATATGCACATAAGGTACTGTCTGTAAACAGAATCACTGTCTCACACATAAGATGACCTATGCTTTTTCAAATGTAAGTGGATGCTGTCATGATTAATAGAGTACAATTCATTTAAAAGTATTACTAAATTGATAGTAGATTTGGGTTATTATGTTTTTTCTCAATCAATAGATACCCTCTGAATGGGTCTACATTTTTTTTTCAGTATTGTGAGTCTTTGCACTAAAAGTGGTTGGGGAACACTGGATTAAACAACACTCTAAAGCATTTTACTGCCCTTGGCTTACACTCTCAAAGCTAATGTCAAGATAGGCTTAGGTTAATAAGACTTAAGATTGTGTCATAATATCAAAATAGGTAATGAGATTTAAGAATGTCTTACCTGATATGCAGTATAGAAAACAGGTTATGTACTAGTTTAAGGTATATGGATAATGCCAAGAGCAGCAGCAATATATAGTGCTATACAAATTACATGTGGCATTAATTAGATGTAACATTTCAAGTTCATTGTCTCATTTAATCACATGGCCACTTTGTGAAATATACAGGTAAGATTTTCATTTGATATAAGAGGAAACTGAGGCACTGAAATGTTGTGATTCGTCCATGGTCACATTGATTAATGGAAGTTCTAGGACTCTATTCCCTTGGCCTCGAGCAATTTCCCATTCCCTGCATTAGGCTACATTACCCTGGAGACACCAGAAGGAATACAAACAAAAGCCCACATACCATATGCATAAATATTCAAAAGTTTTAAATCAAACAAATAACTATTCAATAAAATATGTTCTAACCTTTTACCCTGACAACTGTATCTTCATAATGACCTGGAAGGAATCCAGAATTTTTAAACTCCTTGTAGTTCTGACCAGATGATTTGGCCATGCAGGAGGAGATGGCCTTGGATCTAGCTTGTGTCTGTTGCCTCTTCCCTCCCCACTTCCAGCTCTAACCCATCCTGGGAGGGGAGGGTCTTCGTGCTCACACATAGGGGCAATCCAGTCCCCATATCTAAGATCTGTCTATACTTTTCTCAAACAGCTGCCTCCTAGCACCAGGGGCCCAGGTATCCGGAGTGTGGTTAGAGGAGGGACAAAGGCTTTGCATGGGCGTGATACCTGCACATCGCTTGCCTGAAGGGAGGTGCATGGCTGGAGGAGGGCCAGAAAGGACCTTTAAAACACAGGGCCTAGAGCAAAGGTCCCCTTGCCTGGTACAAGGACAGTCTGCTCTGCACTTAAATTCACCTTAACATTCCATGGGAAGAAAAATAAGTTAAAGTTACTGTACCTCTCAGTCTATCTACCTTATTATTAAACTCCTCTCCATCATTATAGATCTATAAAAATATTCAAACCACTCTTTATACAGCAATTTCCAGGAAAAAAGCTATTGCTTTTATTTGGTTTTGAAGATATTAATGTTAGAGAAGTAGTTAGGATCCCCAGCTCTTCTAGGGTGCTCTGCTTTGGTGCTATTTCTAGCAATTGCTCCACCTGGGAAGAAGGATAAGGGCGGGCACTCCATTTTGGCGCCGCCCCACCCTTAATCCTATTCCAAGCAACTGCTACACCTGGGGAAGGAGGGAATGCTTTATCAATCTGGGCATTTCCCAGCCCAGGCAGGATAAGATTTAGAAAGTGACCTAAGGGTAATTATTATGCCATTAGCTTGAATCTGTACTGTGGTTCACAATACAGTGATTAAACAGTGATTATATAGTGATTAAACAGTGGTAGTCAAATTCTTCTACATAGGATACAGAGAGGAAATTGCTAAAAGTAATAAAATAGAATAAAACATAGATTCTATTTTTTCCAAATCTAATTTACAATTTAAACAGATGGAGATCAGTTTCTTTTTAAGAAGGTGTGCCTTTGACATCTAAAAACTAAATGTATGTGGATGAGTAAAACAATATACTATACCCTCCAAACTTTTATTAAAGAAGAGGTCCAGAAATAAGTGTTGAGATAAGGAAAGGTCCTAGAGCTGTCTCCGTGACACTCACCTTCCTTAGGTTTTCTCATTTTGAATCTCTTGACTCATCCACACCTGACTCTCAGGAATTTTGGCCTACACACAAAGTTCTTTTCTTTGATTCCATTTAGCAGAGCTGACATGTGCTGACATTTCCAAAGTATCTTCACTAAACAGTAAGAGCAAAGTAAATGGAAATAACTAGAGAAAAATATAAATAACTTAAAAACAGCCAGCCTCATTTCCAAAGCAAGGCTTCTGGTCCTGAGTTAATGAGCTGCATTTTAACACCCACAGTTTATAATTTCTCAGGTAGCTCACATGGTTTTCTTTCTCTAAGGGTTCCCTGCCTCTCTCTTGGCTGGGGGCCTCTGGCCATCCTCTCATCTTTCTAGCTTCCCAGGAATAATTTAATCATCCATTTTGTTCAGTCCTGTGGATGAAAATCAAATTCCCAGACGCATATTCATAGATTCCTTTGGAACCTCTCACAGAAACCCTGCTTTCAATTAGAAGGAAAAATCTCTTACAAAACTAATTGTGAAGACTTTGTTGATTGATAAACAAATAGGCAAATTTAAGTGATCAGCTCTCTCCACAGCCGAAGAACTCAGAGGAGACCTTTCTCCCTTCTCCGAATACAGGGAAATGAACTCATCTGTTATCAACCTCCCACGAGCCACAGAACGATATGCATGCATCAGCACAGCATCAGTGTAGCCCAATGAGAGTTTGTTTGAAATAGTTTTTAGGGAAATTCCCTTACTGCAGCTGGGGAGGACATTTAATATTATTATGAACAAAATATAATATATATATTTTTTTGCCCGGTCCAGATTTACTTTTAAAGTGGAATACAATTTAGAACTGTACCGATCAATATAGTAGCCACTAGTCATGTGTGACTATTTAAATTTTAGTCAATATTAATTAAAATTCAACAAAATTTAAATTTAAGATCCATAGTCACACTAGCCACATTTAAATGCTCAATACACTCATATTCCATAGGCAACTCCGATTCAGAAGATATTCTCACCATTGAAAAGGGACAGAATTTAAAATGTTTTTCCTGTTACTGCAGTCTTGAGTAGAACACTAAGGGCTCAGACAGGAGTGAAATAAAAGCTGATAGAAAAGAAAGCTTTTTTTTTAGTACATGGCAAGAACTAAGACATTTTCAATATTTTGGAAGGAAGCCACACCTATGTAACAATTGATGAATAGGAAAAAAAATCTATGCTTAAAGTGGATGTTAAGGGGCACAAACAGAGAGTACAAATACATTTCCAGATATATGAACTGGGGTCCCAGTACACAGCAATGTAGGGGAAAGGCAGAAGAGGGACTTGGCAGAATCAGGAAAAAGAGAGATCAAGGCTGAAACAAATATTACTGCTTTAGAAGCCACGTCTGGCTATGAGATTTTTGCCAGTTGCTTAGTGAGAAATAATTATAAATTAATATCAGAACCCAGTACATGTCTTTTATAGTTGCCTACCTATGATTTTGCTTAATTACATAGTAAAATTATATATAGTGAAAAAATGGCGTATGATACCAGAGAGTGTTCTAGCTATGGCAAAAAGAAATCAGATGAAAAGTCTTTATGAAAATTTGAGCTATAAATAAAGCACATGTAAAATATTTAAAAATCTTAGAAAGCAGATAGACCAACATTTACTGCTACCTGACCACATTATTTTATTTATTTTAGCTTATGTTACCTTGAAATATCGATCCCCTATGTCATAGACTGCAGATAGATGATTTGGTTAATTCATTCTTTTTTCCAAAGGTTTCTGTCTGGTAAATCAAATTTTTTGAGGAAAAGCTCTCACTAGCCATATTTTTGTTGCTCTTAACCACTTGATCTCCTGTCCATTGGATAAGCCACAGGATTATAGTCAGGCACAAATCTGCTCCAGAAGCAGATTGCTCTTGGTGAAGGAACCCAGAATTGATTCGGTATAAGAAGCAAAATAATATTTTTTCTCTTCTTAAATAATGAAATCGAGAATTACATACTCACACACACAGTTTTGAAGTCCTCCCTGCCCTTATCTGTGACATAGCATTTCTTATAACCTATTTTGAAGATTCGTGTACTTCCAGGTATACCCAGTATACTGGAAGATACACTTCCAGTTCTCTACCCTTAATTATAGGTGGACTTCAGCAAAACTATTTTAGGCTTATGGTGAATTGAAAATTACAAAGTTCAGTTTACACAAGTCTAAGTGTCACCAGGAGATAAGCAGAGTTGATTAAGACAAAAACAACATAAATGTGCCCCTAACTTCCAGAAGGATACCTTGCCAATAAGACCAACACAGTAAAAAAACTACTAATTCCATTCATTCCACCACTTTCTCACTATCCCTTAATGGCCTCTTGCTCTTCATGTTCCCTTTTGTCCAATTTATATTCTAGGGTCCACTTATATAATTTCTCCAATAAAATTTCCTCAATTCCTACACTGCTCTCCTCTCTAATTGGCTAAACGCTAACACTGTAAAAACCCAGCTACCCCACCTTCTCTTGCTCTGCGTCTGAGCAGCTAAACATTGATGGAGAAAATTACACATTGATTTCACCCTACCTTTGGCATCTTAGTTCTCAAAAGTGCCCTTTGTACAACACAGTAATCACACTACTTTTCCTGTAGCTTTCTTTTTTGCTCTCAAAAATACTATTTCGTATTTTCTTCTCCATCCTCAGATCTGCTAGACTATATCACTCCAAAATTCTCAGCTATCTTCCTTCATTCCTTGTAGAGAAAATAGAAGCCATCAGACAGGAACTTCTTTCTTTCCTTTTCACCCATCTACAAACCTACCTGCATCTTATTCTACCTTCTCTTTCTTGCCTCCAATTACAATGGATGGATTCCCCTTTTATCAGAATTCAATGCCATGCACAACATGTGTCCTGGATCCTAGTCCCTCTGGCTACCCCAGGGACTTTGTTCCTTTTTTATTTATTTATTTTTTGAGACAGAGTCTCACTTTGTTAACTGGGCTAGAGTGCCGTGGCATCAGCCTAGCTCACAGCAACCTCAACCTCCTGGGCTCAGCAATCCTCCTGCCTCAGCCTCCTAAGTAGCTGGGACTAGAGGCGTGCACCACCATGCCCGACTAATTTTTTTCTATATATTTTTAGTTGGTCAATTAATTTCTTTCTATTCTTAGTAGAGACTGGGTCTTGCTCTTGCTCAGGCTAGTTTCAAACTCCTGACCTTGAGCGATCCACCCGCCTCAGGCCTCCCAGAGTGCTAGGATTACAGGCATGAGCCACCGCGCCCAGCCAAGGGACTTTGCTTCTTGAGTTAATCCCTCCCTTCATTGTATTATCAGCCTCTCCCCCTCTCAGGGATCATTTCCAAACAGTACACAAACATGTTCTAGGATTGATCATTCTAAAAAGCCTCCCTTGATCTCATCATCATCTCTCTCCAGCAACTGTACGCTTCTCTTTCCCCTTTCATAGCTAAATTTATGAATTGGCTTCCTATGAATTAGCTTCTCCCTTCCTATCCCCTCCACAGACCTCTTCAGTCTGGCTTCTGCCCTACAGTCTACCAAACTGCTCTGATTAAGAACCTTAGGTTGGTCTTAGTGACTTCCATGTGGCCAAATCCAATATATAAGTCAGATATAGAAAGACAAATACTGCATGATCCCACTTCTATGTGGAATATAGTATAGCCAAGCTTGTAGAAGCAGAGAGTAGAATGGTGGTTGCCAGGGGCTGGGAGGATGGGTAAATGAGAAGGTGTTGGTCAAAGGACACAAGGTTTCATTTATTCAAGATAAATAAGTTCTGGAGCTCTAAAGTACAACAAAATGACTATAATAACAACACTTTACTATACACTTGAAATTTGGGACAAGGGTAGATTTTAAGTGTTCTCACCATGGGAAAAAAGAAAAAGAAAATGGTAACCATATGAGGTGATGAACATGTTAATTAGCTTGATTGTGGTTTATCAAATGTTTAAGTTGTATGCCTTAATTATACATACTTTTTATTTGTCAAGTACATCTCCATAAAGCTAGAGAAAAAAATAAAGTTGCTGAACTTCAAAAATAAAAAGAATCATTTAAAAAGATAAAGAAAGTAGCTGGGCATAATGGCTCACACCTATAATCCCAGCTACTTGGGAGCCTGAGGGGGGGAGGGTCCCTTGAGCTAAGGAGTTCAAGACCAGCCTGAGCAAGAGTGAGACTCTGTCTCTACTAAGAAAAAAATAAAATAAAATAAATTAGCCGGAAGTGGTGGCATGTGCCTGTAGTCCCAGGTACCTTGGAGGCTGAGGTAGGAGGATCTCTTGATCCCAGGAGATGGAGGTTGCAGTGAGCTACGATGAAGTCACTGCACTCTAGGAGGGGAACAGAAAGAAGACTACGTCTCTAAATAAATAAATAAACAAACAGTAAATAAATAAATAAATTCACCTATTAAAAGAGAAATATATTTAGATTGTATCACAAAGCAAAATAAAATTCAGTGCTAAATCCAAGAGATATACCTAAAACAAAGTAATTCTGTATGGTTGAAAATAAAAGGATGGGCCAAAGTAAATGAGGCCTATGGAAACAAAAAGAAAGCATGGATTATGATCTTATACCAGACCAGGTTAGATTCAGACCAAAACTATTAAATGAAAAAAGAAGTAATCTTTATAATGTTCAAGCGTACAATTCACTAGGAATATGAATCATTTATATCTATGTATCAAATAAAATACCATTAATATCTATAAAGAAAAAATAGCAGATGACGTAATAAGAAATAAAAACACATTGGTTGTAGGAGACTAATCACCTCAGTCTACAACAGATAAGGAAGACAAAAAATAAGTAAAATTATAATACACCTAAATAATATCATGAATAAGATAGCCCTTATTGTTAAAACAATAAACCATTTAAATTTAAATACATATTTTTAAAACAGAGAATATGTCTTGAAGTGTCCATAGGAAATTTATAAAAGTTTAATAAGCCATAAAGAAAATCTCAATAATTTGCAGAAAGGAAAAGGGTGGACAACTCTGATCCAATGCAGTGGGAGTGGAAGTTAATGGCAAAACCAGATGACACAGAGCCTCTACCACTACTACCTGAAATTGGAAAAGTAGGAGCTCTCTTAACTCATTAGTAATAGGCAAAATTCAAACTAAAATTTCAGACTGTACAGGAAAAATAGCCATGAAAAATTATATAAGAACCAATGAAATACTAAAGTCATGCTCAGGGGTAACGTTATAGCTATGAAATACTTTTGTTAATAAAAAAGAAAGAAAAAATATGAATTAACAAATTAGAAAACAAACAATTAATCTAAGTTAAAGAAAAGAAGAGATTAAGAGATAATTCTGATTAGAGGTAAATCAGAAATTAATAGTTTAGAAAACATAAAAAGACTAAAACAAATATATACAGGAGCTATTTTTTAAGCACACAGTAACAATATAACATATATACTAAGTGACCTTAACAAAAAAAAATAGAGAAAGCACAAATCCATAAAATGAGAAATGAAAAGGGAGAAATAAACATTTATGCAGAAGTAATCAAAAGAGTCACGAGGCTCTGCTTACTCCTGTCATAGGTAACTTTATTGCCCGTGAGAATAAAATTGAAAACAGGGATGAATAGATGAATGGACCTTGAAAAGAAGTTATAGTCTCTGTTTTAACATAAGGACTATCTTATTCAGGATATTATTTAGGTGTATTATAACTAGGTAAACATAATTTGCCAAAGCTGACTCCATAAGAGACAGAAAATCCAAATGGACCAATTACTACAGAAGAAATAAAGTATTGAAAACCTAAACCTCCTTCCCCGTCTCTTGACAAAATGCATCAGGCCCAGAAGTTTCACAGAAAATTCACAGGGAACAGATAATTCCAATGCTATTTAAAGTGTTTCAAAGCATATTAAAAGAATAAAACTTTCTAAATTATTTTAATGAACCTCAACAACTACATTGAAAAGCCTCACAAACCAATGTCACTTAGGACTATGGATTCTTTAAAAAAAAACATTGTACACAGAATTCAAAAGCACAGTAAAAGTATTAATATAATATACCCAACCAAGGAAGATTTATTTAAAAAATTCAAGGACAATTCAATTCTAGGAAATCTAAAATAGAGTAATCATAATATAATTTCAATATATGCCAAAAAGCATCTGATTATATTCAATATCTACTATTGATTTAAGCAAATAAACCTCCTAGCAAAACAGTGGGAATAGAAGGAAACTTCCTTGATATGATAAGGTATTTCATAGTAAGCTAAACCTGAAGGCTAGCATTATGCTGAATGGATAATACTTAGAAGAATCCTCATTAAAGTCAGGAACAAGTAAAGAATGTTCTAGAGGTTAAACACTGATGATTATTTGACACTGTTCTAGAGGTACTATTAAGGGCTAAATGCAATGAGAGAAAAAAAGGATTAAGAGAGGATACAATTCTCATGATTTGCAGATTATGCAATTTAATATTTGGAAAATCCAAAAAAAATGAACTATCACAAACAATAAGAGATTACAATAAATTACAAAATTATTACATAGCAATGAACATACACATCACTCTCTCGAAACCAATTAGAATGCCAAAGGAATGGAGTTATATTGATTGGTGTGGGCCAATTGAGCCCACATCTGTAGTTGGCAGTGAGGAAAATTCCCTTCAAACAACATGAGGTGGATGCCCCAAAAGGAAATCTAAGAGTTGTTCGAAGGGAAGAGGAGAAATGGATGCTGGATGGGCAACAAATAAACACCCACTCAACCAAAGAAGAAGTAGACATTTTGGTTCTTAACATTAACAGCTGCTGCTAATCTCCTATCATAAAATGGGACAATAAACATATAGTATAGTGGTTATTAACAAAGAAATTTAAAGAGAAGCTAGCAAGGATAGTAAAAGTGCTAGGTAATTTTTTTCTCTAGTAATATTTAAAATTAAATAATGGCGTCTCAAATCTTGATGAGTCACCTGTGTTATCGTTCAATCTTCCTACCTTCCCTCCCTTGTTGTTTATTTTCTCTTTTGGCAAATAAAATTGTCCAGATGAGTAGTCTAAGAAGGGGACATTAATTTAACTGGGCACCTGGGTTCAAACAATCCTGCCATGTCAGCCTCCCAAGTAGCTAGGACTATAGACACACACCACTGCGCCTGGCTCACGGGAGCCTTTCGAAGTGTACTTTGGAGACACATTTTTAAAAGCAAGTTACTTTGGGTATCTAAGAGATGACTGAGAATTTCTTTTTCAGGATGAATTGTTCTTCATTAGATTAAAATTCAATATCTCTTATGTTAAATAGAAAAATATAACTTTTATGATCCACAACGAACTTGACTGAATTATAGTAATACAGCAATGGAGAGATGACAGGTATCACGTGTGTGGGAAGAACATGGCAGCATGTTTTGATGGATTTCATCGTGACACTTGTCTCTAGCAAGTATTACTGGGTTTAGGACAATAATCTTAAAAGTTCTTTTAAACATTTTTAAAGACAAAAGAACTAAAAGAAATCTTGCATTTGTAGTAATAATTAAGAAAAATTAAATAAACATACTAAGAGCTTCTGAAAGCATATAATGTAACTGTTGTTTGTATTCTAATGCCTCAAACTTTACATTACAAATATGTAATTGCATAGAAAACATAAATTTGCATTATATAGTTATATTATAATTAATGTACATACCAACTTGATAAGTTGGTATAAGGCTGTTTCAAATGCAGAATATAAAAATTATTATATTCCATGACACATACTAACATAATTTGGACTCAGATAAAGTAAACATTTTATTTCTAAAATAATCTAAAATACTATTTTCTCTCACTCAGCCCTCTCTAAAACTACAAAATAGAGAATAGGCAATGAAAAACAGATTTGGCTGAAACTAAAATAGGAATATAATGTTAAAAACAATTATTTTTTAAATGGTCAATGCAAGCACTTTATGATAGCTAAAAGGTAAAAAGTGACATCAGGTGAAAAATATATTTCTTTTTCTTTCCTGCTGCCAGGCATCCAGCTTTACTCCATGGAGGTAACACTGTTACAAGCTTCTTGTGTCTTTCCAGAGATATTCAATATACAAAGAAGCTAATACATGGGTAGAAATTATATATCACTCACTGTACACGTGTTCTACACTGAGGTTTTTTTAGTAAAGAATATCTCTGAGGGAGTATTCCATATTAATGCCCATAGACATACCACATTCCTTTTAAATGTTTGCACAGTATTCCATTGAATGATTGCACCATAATTCATTTAATCAGTGCCTATATTAATTAGGGTTCTCCAGAGAAACAGAACCAGTTAACGTGTGTGTGTGTGTGTGTGTGTATAGATTATATATATAAAAGATTTATTTTAAGGAATTGGCTCACACAATTATGGAGGCTGGCAAATACAAAATCTGCAGGGTGGGCTGGTAGGTTGGAGACTTAGGGAACTATAATGTTGCAGTTCAAGTCTGAAGGCCATCTGCTGGCAGAATTCCTTTTTGCTTGGGGAAGGTAAGTCTTTGTTTTATTCAGTTCTTCAACGGATTGGATGAGGTCCACCCATGGTACGGAGGACAATCTACTTTACTCAAAGTCCACCAATTTAAGTGTTAAACATCATCCAAAAGCACCCTCAATCAAAACATCAGAGTAATGTTTGACCAAATGTCTGGGCACCATGGTCCAGCCAAGTGGACACATAAAATTTATCGTCACGGTTCCCTATCAATGGCCAGTTTGTTTACAATTTTTGGCTAGTATATTATGTATTCCAACAGATACATCATTTCACAGACATGTAAGTGTATCTGCAGAATAAATTTCCAGAAGTGGAATTCCTAAAAGCACATGGGTGTATGCTTTTAAATGTTTGATAAATATTGCCAAATTGTCTTCCAAAGTGCTTTTACCATTTTATACTTAAAAGGATAGGAGTGTCTATTTCCCCAATTCTTTCCAACAGAGCCTGTTATGCCCTTTTTATCTTTGCTATTTGGATGGATGTGGTATGAGTCAGATAACGAATGAGAAGTCATTGTATGCATCTCAGCAAGGATGATATTGCCCATCATGTACACAGATTCAGGGTGTACATAGTAGTGTTGTTATCACAATAATGGCATAATGGAATGTAGATTGCAATTTATTTTAGTATTAACATTAGTGCTAAGAGGTTATAAGTGAGTCATAGTCCTTTATTATTAACAGTCTGATAGGGGCACTTAAACTTTTTCAGTTATACTTTGCTATAGTGTGAATGTTTGTATACTCCCCAAATTTATACTGTATGTTGAAATCCTAACATTTAAGTTGGGATTAAGTATTATTAACAGTATTAAGAGGTGGGGCATAAGCCGGGCACAGTGGCCGGTGGCTCACGCCTGTAATCCTAGCTCTCTGGGAGGCCAAGGCGGGCGGAAAAGCTCAGGAGTTCGAAACCAGCCTGAGCAAGAGCGAGACCCCATCTCTACTAAAAATAGAAAGAAATTAATTGGCCAACTAAAAATATATAGAAGAAATGAGCCGGGCATGGTGGCGCATGCCTGTAGTCCCAGCTACTCCCCAGCTACTCGGGAGGCTGAGGCAGGAGGATTGCTCGAGCCCAGGAGTTTGAGGTTGCTGTGAGCGAGGCTGAAGCAACAGCACTCACTTTAGCCCGGGCAACAGAGTGAGACTCTGTCTCAAAAATAAAAAAAAGAGGTGGGGCAGGTTGGGCATGGTGGCTCATGCCTATAATCCCAGCACTTTGTTTGGGAGCATTGCTTGAAAAACATAATAAACATATATTCAATAACAAAAAATGCTCAATCCTCACCGTATCACTAATCAACTCTTTTATTACATATCAGACATTTCAACCCAATTTGACCAGAGGTCTGTGATTAACATGGTATCTTAAGCGAAGCATATGGTAGTTATGAAATTTATGATTTCAATGATCATTATATATAAGTAAATAATATATAAATAATAGTATACTTATTGTTTCTTAGTTCTTTTTCCTTTACCTGGGAAGGCATCATATTGTTATGCTGTCCTATAGTTGAATATATTGATCATCTAAAATCTCATGCTGATTTTGCCTAATATTTAGATGAGGTACAATCCTTAATAAAACTCCAATCAAAACAATCCAGAACAGAATGGGGACATTCAGAAAATCTGAGCCTATTCTCCTTTCCATTATGGACATTTTATGAGACATTGAGTAGATTCTTTCCTGTGCCTCTTCTTCTATAAGTTAAGTTAGATTAATCATCACCATTTTGTGACTTGAAAATCTAGGGTTTCAGAATCAGAAGTTAAATAATTTTATACATTTTAAAATAAAGAATTCTAAGGAATTTTATTTCTGATCCATAGAAAAATGTTAACATCAAATTATTTTTTCAATTATATTTGTGGTGAGCAAGATAATGGAAATTTTCTCATCATAAATTAAATTTTGTTTCATTAATTTTTAAGGAAGTCAAATATATTAAGGCATTACATTTAAATATAACTTTTATATGGCAATATCAATGGATGAATCTCCATTTTATTTAATAATAAACTATATAATTTGATTTCCTACCATGGGGGTTTTAAAGCATGATACTTGTAAAACACAGAGTATTATTTTCTTAGTTACAAAAAGCTCTGTAAATCAGAAAATGTACCCTTCTGTTCACAGAAACAGATGGTATGTAATATTTGACCTTCTCAGAGAAGATAGAATTGAAAAATACATGAACAAGAATATAACATATGAATTTTGAAATGCTACAGGTGAATACACGGTTTCTAGTTAGAAATTGTCTTAAAATTAGCATATACCTCTCATCAAATTCTAGATCTTGTCTTTGGACAATGGGCCTGGAAGAAGATAGGCAGCTTGGGGTGAAGGAAATCATTCAGCAGAGTAGTCTGCTTCTCTTTCACATCTCTTATGGAAAAGAGGAGAAAAATAAGACAGTGAGAAAAATGAAAAACTCAAACTCTATCCATGCTTCAAATGTGTAATAGACACAAGCATTAAGGCTACTATGTGTAGTAGACATACATTGGGTTGACTATCCAACCCACAATGATTCTCCAAATGGCAACATTTGTCCTACTTATCCCACCCCTCAAGTGGGGAAATGTCTGTCCTCCCCTTGCTTTGAATGGGAGGTGCCATTTTGTTATGTCTATAACCCCCATCAAGACTCAAAAAGGGTTAATCATATTATACCCCATTGGCCATCATGATTGGTCCAAGGGGTGCATGAGTTAGTCTATGTCAATCAGTGTCCTTCACAGAGATTTTCCAAATTGGGGTTAGGAGTGAGCATTTCCTTTTCTGTTTGGTTGCTAAGCTACAAGACTGAGTTTGGATCCATCACAGGCCATGTTTCCAGTCTTATGTGGATGGCAGACCTCAAATTATAAAGCTAAAAGTTATAGAGCAGCAGATCCAAGATATGGAAAAAGGAAGAGAGGAAGAAGAAATTCAAATTATCACCTCACACCCATCAGGATGGCTACTATAAAAACAAAAAGAGAAAACAGCAAGTGTTGGTAAGGATGTGGAGAAATCGGAAACCACATATACTGTTGGTGGGAATATAAAATGCTGCAGCCACTCTGGAAAACAGTATGATAGTTTCCCAAAAAATAAAAAATAGAACTACCATATGATCCAGCAATTCCATTTCCAGGTATGTATCGGAAATAATTGAAAATAGAGTCTTGAAGAGATATTTGTATACCCATGTTCCCAACAGAATTATTTCACAATTATTAAAAGGGAGAAGCAACTCAAGTGTCCATTGATGAATGGATAAACAAAATGTGGTATATATATTTATATAATGGAATATTATTCAGCCTTAGAAACAAAAGAAATTATGACATGCTGCAACATGAATGAATCTTGAGAACATTATGCTATGTGAAATAAGCCAGTCACAATAAGACAAATATTGTATGATTCTGCTTATATATGAGATATCTATAGTAGTCAGAGTCATAGAAGCAGAAAGTAGAAGGGTGGTTGTTGGGGGTTGGGAGAGGGGGGAATGAGGAATTGTTATTTAAGGGATATAGACTTTTGGTTTTGCAAGACAGAAGTTGTGGAGATTGGTGGCATGGCAATATGAATATCATTAACACTACTGTATACTTAAAAATTGTAAAGATGGTGAATTATATTATTAGTGTATTTTACCACAATTAAAAATTTAAAAAATTCGGCCAGGTGAGGTGGCTCACACCTGAAATCCTAGCACTCTGGGAGACCAAGGTGGGAGGATCGCTTGAGGTCAGGAGTTCGAGACCAGCCTGAATAAGAGCAAGACCCCGTCTCTACTACAAATAGAAAAAATTAGCCGGGCTCACTGGCATGCTCCTGTAGTCCCAGCTACTCAGGAGGCTGAGGCAGGAGGATCGCTTGAGCCCCGTTTAAGGTTGCTGTGCGCTAGGCTAACACCATGGCATTCTAGTCCATAGGACAGAGCGAGACTCTGTCTCAAAAAAAAAAAAAAAAAATTAAAAAATTAAACAAATTCTTAAAATCATTAGAAGAAAATATAGATAAAAATATATCATATGTAGGCATGACATCAAAAGTAAAGGCATAACAGAAAATGTCTATACATACAAAGAATGTGTTAATGCTGATTATCTATCTGTTGATCTTTGTGTTATGGCTACTTATAAAAATCCTTTACATGCTATTTTTCTGTAATGAACATTATTGATTTACATAATAAGAAAATCCAATAAATAATTTTTAATTAGGAAAAATGAAGCGTGTGTTTTTTTTAATTCTGTCACCAAAGATTGTGAAAAATTATAAAATTCAATCTTGGTAAAGGTATGAAAACAGCTACCCTTATACACTACTATGGGAGTATAAACTGGCACAACTTTTATGACAGGCAATTTAGTCACATGTACAGCACAACATTAATCTGTACTTTCTAGTTCTCTTTATCTGAATGAATCACTTTGCAAAAGTGGATTTCAAGAGATTACAAGGTACGAAAACATGTGTCACTGGACACATAATATATATGCTAAAAGAATTCATGCAGAAAGGATCAGAATTCAAGAGAGGATTAAGAAAGGGGTTAGAGCCAAGAGGCAGTGATAATGGAAACAGGGTGGAAATTATGAAAATAGAGTGATTATTAAAAGAGAGTGGAAAATAAAAGTTTTGCCATTAGATAACTTTATAATCTTTCTACATTTCTATTCACTAGTAGAGAACAGGAGAGTCACATCTAAATCTTAATTTCCATTAACAGAAATGTTGGTAAAGTCACTTTGTTTGACCAAGTGATAAGATAGCTTGTTTTCTTTTATTTCTTTCATGTGTCTGTTGAAGACTTTTCTCTAAAGAGTTTCCACCCACCCTGAGTCTTTGACATTTTCTTTAAACTAATGGGAACAACACAAGCAAAAATCATTAACAGGGGAGATAAAATGTAGTGGCCTCCTTTAAAACTGTCCTAGAATATGAAAATTAATCTGATACCAGTGATTATATAAATCTGAAATCTCACACAATGAGAGTCGAATCACCCCAATTCTTAAATAGAACCAGGGATATAACCTTTAAAATGAAAGAGTCAAGGCTAATTCATATTTTAAACTACAACAAAGTATTACACCATGGATTTCTGAGGTCTATGATTTGACAAAATTCATGTCCTGGTCACAGCATGCTGCTTACCATGGTGGAGCCATTCACTATCACTTTGACATCTTGTCAAAAAACAAGAAAAGCCTGAAAAATGACTGATAAAGGGCCAACTTTAAAAATAGAAGGGAGGTAATTAGGAAAACACAAACCAACAAGCTTAATCTTTCTGTTTAGACAAGATCTAGAAGCATTAAGTTGCAACATTTAAATAATATTTTCTTTCAGTAGAAGAAAAAAATGTAAATAAGGGTGTTTGTTTTGTAATACTGATAGCATATCACATTTATATGACTTGAAACAGAAACAGCCTATCACATTTCTATAACTTGAAAATGTTTAAAAATAATATTTAGTGATATCCAATACTATCTAATTAGGCAGAATTTAAATCTCACATCTCTAAAGATAGATTTTAGTTTTCTTAACCTAAACATTGATTTGTGTTCTCCATGGTCTGCTAAAAATAGATGTTAAGAAACGAAATAGAGCTAATTTATGTCACTAAGAATTAAACCTCACTCTGTTTCTGAAAACAACAACAAAAAAAGATTTAATCTGCTAATGCCTAGGGTAAAGAATTTATAGCAATTTTTCTAATAGGAATGGTTCCAAATACTAGCTTCACCAGATATTTCCCCAAGGACTTATTATAAGAGAACTTCAATTGATGTGTAAATGGAGAAGACAATTGCCTACATGGATGATTCAGTAGAGTACCAAAAACATCTATCTTGCTAATGTTGTCAACAGATTCATTATCTTCCTTCCACCATTTTCTGGGAATGGTCTGAGTGAGTAAGCCTTAAAAAACCAGTTTCTTTCTACTGCAAACTCTTTAAGAAGAATGACACATTAAGTCCTGTTATGGACTGAATGTGTTCTACACAAAATTCATATGTTGAAATCCTAATGTCATGGTATTAGGAGGTGGGGCCTTTGGGAGATAATTAGGTCCCAAGTGTGAAACTCTCATGAATGGGATTAACACCTTTATTAGAAGAGACATGAAAGCCTGCTGTCCCCTGCCCCCCTGCCCCTCATCTCTCCTCTCTCTGCCACACGAGGATACAAGGAGAAGATGGCCATCTGCAAACCAGGAAGTAGGGCCTCTCCACGCACCAGATCTGCCAGCACCTTGAGCTGCCCAGTCTGTTGTATTCTCTCATAGCTCCTGAAACTGACTAAGCCAAGTCCTAACACCTCAGTGAGGATGAGTTACTTTTTTGAGAAAGGAAGAGCCATGCAATATGAATACATGGGACACAGGGATCACTAGGAGCAGGGGAGAAAGTGGAGGTGGCAGCAAAGACACACTTACCAACATCCTAATCTTGCCTTCGCAAGGTAGACTCTGGCTTCCACTTAGGCTCTTTCTGTCCCCATTCTCATAGATGCTGTATTTCCCCATTTCGTGCTAGTTGATCAAGAGGCAGAAGGTGCAGCAAGCAAAAGGAAGTTCATAACGTTTTAATGCTATAAATGATAGCTTTGTTTAATAGTAAAAGAGTTGAAAAATGATGGTTCTTCTTGGCTCCAGAGAGAGAAATCAGGGAGCAAGATGGCACAGGTTGACCTCATGGAGACACAGACTCTGAGCCAGAGATTAGCAGGTGGAAGATTCATTAGGGGCGCTCTGGGCGTCATCACCTATGAAAGGAAAGGCAAGGAAAGGAAAGGGCTGGCAGATGGAGAAGCAGAGCTGTGATAAATTCTCCATGAAAGCCTCAGCTCTCTGGATTATTCTGAAGATGGGATGACCCTTGGAAGATGCCTTGAATTGGAGTAAGAAGGCTAGGCCTCCCCCTTAATATGCTGAAATAAAAAAAGAAAAAAGAAGGGTAGGCCTTTATATCCCCACATTGACCAGTAATTGGATGCAGACCACCCCAGAAAGGGACTCTCACTTTAGACAAGGAAACTCTCTTCAACTGAGGCAATCTCTGAGCGGGACTGACAGCTGAGAGAGGTCTTGGCCACAGCATTCCTAGCAGCTGGGGAAATAAGACTGTCGGCCCTGCAGCAGGAATCTGAGCAGTACATCACTGTGACCACCACAGAGAGAATATTAGTACCCACCATAGTGGTTGATGTGTGTAGTCACTCAATAAACATTTGATAGATGAATATCCTCATTCTGTATTTCAGATTGTCCTCCTTCGCATAAAAACAAATGTGATATTATTAAAGCTTTTACAGACAAATGATTGCCTTTGATAGTAGTTTTTGTCATGTACAAAGACTGGCAAGAAATTTTTGTGTAATGAAGCTATATACCTGTGGCCAAGGAAAATGGCATTATATGACAAATATCTGTGAGAGTCTGTTCTAACTTAAATGCGTCTAGCTTTGCATTTTTGTGTTCTTTTTTTTTTTTTTAGAGACAGAGTCTCACTCTGTTGCCCCGGCTAGAGTGCCGTGGCGTCAGCCTCGCTCACAGCAACCTCAAACTCCTGGGCTCAGGCGATCCTTCTGCCTCAGCCTCCCAAGTAGCTGGGACTACAGGCATGCGCCACCATGCCCGGCTAATTTTTTCTATATTTTAGTTGGCCAATTAATTTCTTTCTATTTTTTAGTAGAGATGGGGTCTCGCTCTTGCTCAGGCTGGTTTCGAACTCCTGAGCTCAAACGATCCGCCCACCTCGGCCTCCCAGAGTGCTAGGATTACAGGCGTGAGCCACCACGCCCAGCCTTAGCTTTGCATTTTTGTAAAAAACATTTTTAATTCTGAAGCAATGTCAAACATACAGAAAACTTGCAAAAAGAGTACAAAGAACTTTTGTTATTTGAACAGTTTGAGAGTAAATTGCT
Source organism: Cheirogaleus medius (assembly GCA_008086735.1). Taxonomy (NCBI): domain Eukaryota; kingdom Metazoa; phylum Chordata; class Mammalia; order Primates; family Cheirogaleidae; genus Cheirogaleus; species Cheirogaleus medius. The sequence continues at coordinate 23,582,892 of VBSM01001562.1, read as the reverse complement.
GACTTGATGCTGCATTACCCCTAATACTTTAGCATGTTTTTCCCATATACAAGAACATTCTCTCATCTAACCAAAACACAATCAGTCAAGATCAGGAAGTTAACATGACCGCATTGCTACCATCTAATCCTTAGACCTTTTCCAAGTTTTGCCCAATGTTCTAATGCAATAGGTAGCAAAAGGATCCAGTCCAGAATAAAGTATTGCATTTAGTTCCACATCTCTTTAGTAGTCTTCAGTCTGGAACCATTCCTCGGTCTTTCCTTGACTTTCATGACCCTGACACTTTTGAAGATTATAGGTCAGTAATTTTTAGAATGTCTCCCAATTTAGCTTTGTCTGATGTTACCTTATGATAAGGTTATGCTTCTTTGGCAGGAATGTCATAGAAATGATGCTCTGTTCTCATTGTATTCTATCAGGGGGGCCACATTTTCAATTTATTTCATTACTGAGCTGTTCACTTTGATCGTTTGATTAAAATGATGTATTTTAGGCTCCTCTATTATTAATATAACATAACCCCATTTCTCTGTTTTATTCAGAAGTATTTTGCAGGGAAATACTTTGAGACTACATAAATATCCCATTCCTCATCAAATTATCAACTTATTTATTCATCATTTACTTATTTAATAAATTTACTTATTTGCTAATTTGACTAAATTTTAATTATTTTACTTATTTACTAATTTTGCTAAATTTACCTATTTACTAATTTATTATTTGCATATTTATGTTATGAATTCATACTTTATTCAATTTATTACTATTATTTATTTTTGATGCTCAAATCAAAATTCGGTGCTCAAATTCCAGATTTATCTAGTGGCATTCCCTTCAAGCTGACTTCCAAGTCCGAATGACATGACTCCTGCACCATTTTGAAAGGCGCTTTCTTACTTTCTTGCAAAATAAGATGTTCCAGGTTTATTTTGTACTTCCTCTGCCCTAATTCTGGAATCAGACATTTCTCCAAGCTCTACTTAAGGCTGTCTTTCCACTAGTGCACTCAACCAATTGCAAGGATGTAAAAAAAAAAATGCTAAAGAGGAGTTTATGAAAGCTACATAATGGACTGTTTCTTGTTCTCTGAGTTTGAAAAATATGACACTGTGCTTGAAATCCTAAGCTCCAAAGGTACAGGTTGCATAACAGCTTATTCCAATATCTTCACTGTACAGTTATATATCTTTAGTACCTCTAGGAAGTAATGTAAAGTGAATACTTTGTACAATGTAGTACATTTATATAACCAAGGCCTTAAAAGGTGATAAAATCCTTTGGACTTTGAGCAGATGAGCTGGGTTTGTGTCTCAGGAATCCTTTAGGAAGAAAATAATCTCTACCTCCCTAGGTTGTTGTAAATATTAAAATAAAATTGCCATGTAAACTGTAAAGAGCCATTTTAATATAAAATATTATTTAGAGATGCTAACAATCACATAACTTAAAACCTCAAAAAAGTGAACTCCTTGGTTTCCTCAAGAAAAGAAAAACCTATAGGGCAAAAAACTCTAACACTATTAGCCTTTTAAAAAATGTAAGTGTCTTTTTATGCTGTATATTTTTCATAGAACCTTAATAGATCTCAGATTGCAATTGTGCAATCTAATTACTGTACGATTATTGTTTCACTCTCTTAAATGCTTTGTTAAATTCAGAATGTTTTATTCTTTGGGGTCATCTACAGATAAAGTATTTGTTCAACTGTTAGAATTACTGAGAATAAATCACTAATAAAAATAAAGTCTTCAGGTTTTTCAAAGGTAAGGAAATCTTTGTAGACTATGGGTGGAGGACCTGAATAATGAGTTAGAAAGTGTTTGGGTGAAAACTTCCTAGTTGTTCAGTGGGTTGGAGAAAGAATTCTCACACCAGGAGTAGAATAGTTTTAGGAAAGAAAGTTTATTTTACTTTCTGGCCCAGGCACCGTGGCTTACGCCTATAATCCTAGCATTCTGGGAGGCGAAGGCAGGAGGATTGCTTGAGCTCAGGAGTTTGAGGTTGCTGTGAGTTAGGCTGATGCCACGGCACTCTAGCCTGGGCAACAGGGCAAGACTCTGTCCAAATAAATAAATAAATAAATAAATTTTAAAAAAGAAAGTTTATTTTATTTTCTCAAGAAAGAGAGAGAGAGAGTGTGTGTTGTCATGGCACTGAAGAAAAGGTAGAGGGTAGTGCCAGGTGGCTGAGGAAAGTTGTTTGAAGTTTTAAAGGGTAAATATGGCTTTTTCCCCCTTCTGCTTCAGGAGACTGATAACTGATGTGACAGTGAAGCAGTTGCAGGTGTTCTAGATTTTCTCTGTGAGGCTGACTTTACCTGAGTCCTTGGAATCTGGTGTTGGCAAGAACTGAAGTGGGGAGTTCACATTCCTACTGTCCACTTAGGGCTCTTCAAGGCTGAAAATACACTGTTAAAGATAACAAATTAGGCCACAAGTGTTTTAATTAAAAAAAACAACAATGGGGGTAGTTATTGAAAGTTTTTTTAAAGAGACAATTATGTGTTATGAATTTATCTTACTTTCTGTTTAATAATTTATTTTTCTTTTGATAGGTCATGAGTAAGGCCACCTTGCAGGAAGAAATGAAATATTAAAGAATTCTTACTTGTTCTCATTCAGGTGGAGTTTTATTAGAAAAGAAGAGAAAACTAATGAATTACTGTTAATTTTTTAGGTAAGAGTGGTATTATTTTTTTAAAGAGTCATTATCTTTTAGAAACATACTAAAATATTTAAATATGAAGGAGACACTTTTCCTGAGATGAGTGGGTGAGAATATAGTTCAGGGGTCATTGAACTTTTTCTGTAAAGGGCAAGATAATAAATATTTTAGCCTTTGCAAGCCATAAACTTTTGTTGAAACTACTTTACTATTGTAGCAAGAAGCCAGTCATGTAAACAGAAGAACATGGCTGTGTTCAAATAAAACTTTATTTCAAAAGCAGGCAACAGGTTGGATTTGGTCTGTAGGTTGTAGTTTCCCAACCCCTGGTATAAGTGAAATAAGATTTGCCATGATTAATAATTATGAAAACTCAGTGATGGATACATAGAAGTTGTTACACCATTCTGTGTACTTTTTATATATTTGAAATTTTCCATAATAAATTTTCTATAGTAAAAAGTCAAAAAACAAAGAAGAGATAAAATTTAAATAAGGGATAAAGAAGAGAATGAGATAACCTGGCTGTGATAAAATACACTAATATCGATAAATACCTATTTTAGTAGTTTATCTTAAGGATCAGATTTGTTGGCTATTTCTCTTTTATATAATCTGCCTGATCACTTTAAAAATGAATTGGAATATTTATATCTGTCCTTCAAGAAACTAGTTATTTTATAATGTGCTAAATTTAGGCATCCTTAAGTGCCAAGAGATTTTAAAACATTTTATTTTTAAAACCTATCACATGAAATAAAGCTATTTTCATACAGGAGTCTAGGACATTGGGTCACAGGGCTATTGAAAGTTCATGATTCAAGTTATTCCCTTCCTTGAAACCCATGGCCATGATACATAATATATTAAAGAAAAAGATACATAGCTCAAAAAAAAAAAAAGGACACAGCTGTGCTCAATAAGATAACTCTCTATGAGCCAGGAACAGAAAATGCAATGAAGAAAATGGGCAGGAGCCATGGGCCTGCTGAACTCTGGGTTGAGAAGTAGACAGAGGCAATTGAGAACTCACATCCTTTTGGGAGGAGAGAATAGAAATGCCCTAGATGAGATGGAGATGGATGAGATCAGAGACAGAGTCATTACCTAAAACTAGGAGCTGGGGTTGTGATCCTTACTTACTCCCATCCTTTTTCACAAAGAATCTAGACAAACCTGCTGCTGTCTTTTGCATGGCACTACAGCTTTAGGGGAAGCTGCAAGCTTCAGGATGCAAGAGGACAGAAACACAACTTGGCAACCAATATTCCATGTTACCATGGAGGATGTGATAAATGACTGCCCTGATGTCTTCCCTCCTCCCTGTACCCATGCCCTTTGCCATTGTAACTTTGAAGTTCATCCCACAAGAGGCAGTATAACTTTCTGCCCTTTGACTTAGGGCTCAGCCATGGGACATGCTTTGGTCAGTGGGATGTTAGTGGATGTGATGAAAGCAGGGCTTGAAATGTGCTTGCCTAATGGGGCATGCCCTCTTGTACTTCCATCACCACAGTAAGAATTTTCCCCAGAGTAGCTGCTGCCCTGGGCCCCGGAACGAACATGTGGAGCAGAACTGCCCTCCCTGACCACAGGCCTGGCAATGTGACTCAGCTCATGCCCTGTGGCTGATGGTGCTCTGTGTGATATGCAGCCTTCTGGCCTTGTCCCCTCCACACACCTCTCTCTCACTACTCCAGGCACATAGTGTCCTCCCTCTCCCTTGAACAACCACCTCAGGGCCTTTGCACTGGCACACCCTCCCCTAGCTCTCTACCACTGTGCTTCTCATCACCTACTAGTCAGCACAATTGTCACCTCCTCAGAGAGGTCCAGGCTGCCCTGGGCTCCAGAATGAACAAGTGCAGCAGAACTGCCCTACCTGGACGCAGACCTGTGACATAAGGCAGAGGTGCTTCAGTGGTTGCGGCCTGAAGTTGCCCTAACTGACCTGCAGACCCATGAGAGAATTAACAGCTTATTAACAAAACTAAAAGTTTATACTTTACTGAGATTTTGTGATTGCTACGTAGCAATAGTAAGCTTATATAGAAATTAGCACCTAATATTGAGATGCTGCTGTAACCAGAACCTAAGATATATGGTGTTAGCATAGGGAGCAGGTGGTGGAGAGTGAGGAAACTATGAAAGAAATAAAAAACACGGCAACAGTATTTTTAAAACTATTGTCTGTAGTAACATGGAAAATAGTAGGAAAATTTCTAGACATGTGTTGAATGTATGAGCTTTCAGGCCTATTTAATAAGATACTATAAGAAATAAATTCAGAAAAAAAAAGCCCCACCAACTTGCAAGCAGAATTTAGAAGTATTTAGAGAGCTCAGAACTTGCTTAGTCAGAAAATAAATTCTTCATCTCCAGCCAGTAAAAAAAACTGTTTCAGATTCAGCCTGGGAGAAAATATCAAATTAAGAGAATGGCTATAACATCCTTTATTAAGACATCTGAAAGAATTAAGGTGGTGCCTGGTAGATCCTCTCAGGTGGAAAAAGGGGTTTCTAGAAAGCTTAAGGGCAGGGTCCCTCCAGAAGTCTAATGAGTGGTAGTTCCTCATAATAAAGTCCAGAAAGAGAGGCATTTCTCGAAAAGAACTGTGGGTGTGGTTTTGTCAAATGGAGTTCAATGAAAACAAATACATAGAAAATCCATGTTTTTGAGAGAGGTGTATTGGCAAACACACCACCAGCTGGGAGTAAAAGGGACTGAGACTGTTCAAAATATACAAAGACCTCTGGGTCAACAACTTTTTATAGTCAGGAAGTAGCTGAGAAAGTTTCTTAGAACCAAAAGGGGCATATTATTCAATGCCCTCTTCACAATTGACCAAGGAAGGTGATAGAAATGTAAGGAACTTCTGGAGGGTGAAACCAAGAACAATGGAGAACAATGGACTAGAGACACACTTCCTGGTAGCAGAACCAAGGTCTAATCAAGGGAAATTGTTTGCTCCCAGAGTAGGGGGACCTGGCAACATTTTCCCTGTGGCATTTCAGAACAAGTGAATGCTACTGCCTTCTAATGTTACCCCTTTTGACTAGCAGTGTCAATTGCAGTTATCCTATCCTTGTTCCAGCATTCCATGTTGAGTAAGAGAAGTGGGGAGATTTTATATATACATATATACGTATATACACACACACACATATACATATATATACACACACACACAATCATGTACCATATAACAACATTTTGGTCAATGGTGGCCTGCATATATTAATATGATGGTGGTCCAATAAGATTATAAGAGAGCTGAAAAATTCCTATCTCCTAGTGACACTGTAGCCATAGTATCATTTTAGTGCAGCAATGGCACTACTTTTCCTATGCTCAGATACGTTTAGATACACAAATACCATTGTGTTACAATTGCCTACAGTATTCAGTACAGTCACATGCTGTTCAGGTTTGCAGCCTAGGAGCAATAGGCTATGCCAATAGCCTAGGTGTGAGGTAGGCTATACCATCTAGGTTTGTGTGAGTACACTTTATGATGTTCCCACAAGGATGATATTGCCTAACAATGCATTTCTCAGAATGTATCCCTGTCGTTTAGTAACACATGACTGTACATATATCTATAAGTTTTAGTTCATAGGTTTCCGGATCATGGGGAACCACATTCAAATAGGATGTATATCATAAGACACTAGATTTTGATCCTGATGCCATAATTGGATGAGGCTTTTGGGGGTCTTGAGATAAGCGTCAGTTTTGATGTGGGACAGATGTGAATAATTGTGGCCAAGAGGGTGGACTATGGTTAACTGAATTGTTAATTGGCCTCTATTCTTCACACTTTCTTGTACCCCTTGTCTTGTACCTTTGAAGTTCCTCCCCCAAAAGGTAAAATATACTTACCTGCTTCTTGACTTTGGGCTTGACTGTAAGCCTTGCTTGGCCAATGAGATATTTGTAGATGTTACATAAACAGGCTTGAAATGCTTGCACAGCAGGGCCTTATCCTACTGTGCTTCTGCCATCATCGGGAGATGAGCTTCCCCTAGATGGCTGCTTCTCTCTCAGCCTGGGCTCCACAATGAACACACCTGGACCCCGCTGACCATGCACCCACATTCTGAATCAGAGGCTGCCCCACAGATTTGTAAGCAAAATAAATTCTGTGGTATATCACTGAGCTTTTAAGGCTGTATTAGCAATAATTAACACAGAGAGAAATCTCAAATTGTTAGTGTAAGACCTGGTTTAAGACTAGGTATCCTGGGAACTTGTTGGTCAAGTGTAAAACCCTTAGATAGGAAGATGTAGATAAAAAAACCTTTTCCATTCAAAATGAACATGAAAATCAAGGTTCCAAAGCATACAAAGAAATATACCATTAAGAAAGCCTCTCAAAAAATCAATAATCAGAACAATGATTTGCTCCAGATTAAACTGAAATAGGGCAATCTAAAGAATGAAAAATATATATTTAGTATCCTCAAAAAGAGAGAGGTGATTGAATAACATAAATTTTAAAAAAGGATAAATTATGAAACAAAATCAGGCATAAAATTGATCCAAGCATAGGCAGAGTTAAAAAAAAATTGACAGGCTGGTCCCAGCTATTCAGGAGGATGAGGTGGGAGGACAGCTTGATGCCAGGAGTTCGAGGCTGTAGTGCACTATGATCATGCCTGTGAATAGCCACTGTGCTCCAGCCTGGATGACATGGCAACACCCTGTCTCTAATAATAATAATAAATAAATAAAATTTTAAGAAAGTTAAAAAATTAGGAGAACACACCAATTGACATTAAAGACTCAGTGGACATTCTAGACTGCACATAGTCTAAGAGAGAATTACCGTATTGGAAGGCATTACTGAGGAAATAACGCAGAATGCAACAGAAAAAGATTTTAAAAAATAACTGTCGACAGACTGAGAGGCTCCAACTGTCTAATAGAACTTTCAAAAGAAGAAAATAGAGAAAATTACAAAGAAGCAATATTTGAAGAGACAGTAGAAGAGAACTTTCCAAAATTGAAGAAAGAATAACCCCTTAGAGTAAAGGCACATTCTCTATCAGAAAGCACAAAATATAAATTTATATCTAGATGAATCATAGTAAGACTGCAGGCTGTAAAAAAAAAAAAAGATAAAAGTTTAAGAGTTATAAAAGAGGAAAAAAATAATTAACTATAAAGGAATAAAAATTAGACTAATACTAGATTTCTAATTGGGAAAAATAATGATAGGATACAGTGGAATAATAGCTTCAAATTGTTGAGGGAAAATAACTCTGAATATAGAACAATTTTTTCGGCCAAAAGCTATCATCCAAGAGTGAAAGAAAAGCAATGGCATTTGCAGACAAAATGAAAATAAAATGAAACAAAACAAAACCCCCAAACACATCTCATTAAAATAACCACTTGAGGTTGCAAGAAGAAATGTGGATCCAAGGGGAAAAAATTAGATACAAAAAACAACGGTGATTTTATGGTATGTGAATTAAATTTCAATAAAGTTTTTTTTTGAAGAAACAATAGTGAGCATAAAATGGTTGGCATGTTTGAATATTGGTATTTTTCAAAAAATATATTTGATAAAGTTGATACTAAATTTCCAGACAAAAATAAAAGGAGAGATAGGAATCTATTAATTGGTAAATAAAATAATGTCTTTTCTTGTTTTGAAGGAAGATAGAAATACTGAATAACTTTAGACTTTGGTAAAAATTTTATGGATGTATATGTAGAAAACTTAAGGAAGAGAAATATAATTTCTAACTTCCAGATAAAAAGAACATCAAAGTGTGTGTGGGGGGGGTATAGAAAACCTTAGCAACCTGGCAGAAGACCAGAACTGAAGAAGCGAATGTAAATGATGGTAAACAGAACACACAAAATAAAATGGTAAAAAATAAATCCAAATGTCATTAATCACAAAAAATGTAAATGGATTAAACTGACTTACTGAATGGCAAACAGTATCAGATTCCATTAAAAAATAAAATCTAGCTACATGTTGCATGTAAGAGATACATTCAAAGTAAAATGTCACAGAAAATGTTAAATAAAGGAATAAAGATACACTATGCAGAGGTCTGCTTCTGAAAATGATAAAGAAGCTTTTATCAGACTATGTATTCTACAGACCTTATGCTGAGTGAAAGCAGATAAACACAAGAGTATACAGTCAGCCTCTGTATCCATAGATTCTACATCTGTGGCTTCAACCAATTGCAGTTTGAAAATATTTGAAAACAATAATGAATGGCTGTGTGTGTACTGAACATGTAGACTTTTTTCCTTGTCATTATTTCCTAAAAATACAGTGTAACAACTATTTACATAGTGTAAGTTCTATAGACATCATTTAAAGTATTCAAGAGGACGTATGTAGGTTATATGCTAATACTACACCATTTAATATAAGAGACTTGGGCATTGTGTCCTTGGCATCCAGTACATAGACACTCAATACATCATTGTTGAATAAACTTGGACAACTGAGTGGAAAAGGAACCAACATTTTGACCCTAGAGCCAGTCATCCTCTGTATCCTGCCATCTGTAATCCTTCTCTCTTGCTTTTGATTCCTCTCAATTATACTTTTCTCACCTTTTCCTTTCACCTCACTCTCTCAAGGGGTCAAACATGGAATAAAATTCTCTCTCCATTGCAGGCATTATCTATAGGATAAAAATTTTATATTTCACCCTTAAAAACAAACAAACAAACAAAATAAAAAAACAGAACATTGGTTGAATCAAACAGTGTGTGAACTTAAGTGAGGCAATGGAGTCCTATTTCCACAGTGTGAATCCTAGCTCTATTACTCACTTTTTGGCAGAAGTCATTTACCCTTATTGTGCCTCATGGTATTCATTTCACAGACCCATTCGATGGTTAAATGGGAAAATATTTCACAGTGCTTGGGACAGTAGCGATATTGAAATAAAAATTAGCAAACTATTTTAAAATAAGCCTAACAAGTAGAATCTCAGTTTGAAAAGATGGCATCTAAGCAATTATTAGGATATCTACAGAGAATACAGAATTGTTTACAAAATCTCTGCAGTAGGAGACACATATAGGGATCCTTTCTTATAATCCAAATGGATAAAAATTTATTTTGTGCCTGTTATGTGTAAGCTGGGTTTGAGGTTACAAAAATAAAACATAGGCTTTGCTCACAAAGTTTTCAGTCTAGTAGGAGATACAGTATACTTTTTAGATTTTTAAAAATTATACATGTTCACCAAAGAACAATGGACAATGGTGAAAAGCAAATATCTATATGGTTTCTTTTCAAATCCATTCTAACTTAAAATAATTATAAACTGTGATTTTGTATTCTGCTTGCTTTCCCTAAATAGAAAGCATAATTTCCATTCTGTCCTATAGTTTTGGAAGGATTTGCTATTGCATGTTTAATTAGTGTGTGTGTGGTAGTTTCTGTAATTTTGTTATAGCCATTCATATTTAGTACAGCGGTTAAGGGCATGGGGGCATGGATTTTACAACTGCTTGTATCTGAAGCCCAGTGTCCCAATTTGCTGGCTGTGTGACCTTGGTCAAATTACTTTATCTCTCTGAATGTACTTCAGCTTCCTGTTTATAAAACAGGAAAAACAGCACTATTATACAAATAAAAAAAGAAAAAAAAGTAGTGCTTACCTCATAGGGTTTTGAGATGTAAGTAAAGCAACTTTGTATGTAAAGCAACTAGCCCGGTGTCTGGCAAATAGTAAGGACTCAATAAATTTAGCTAAGAAGTTGTTTTAGACACTAATTCACCAATATCTCTGCCATGCCTTCCCCATTATATAGCAATCATGTAGTTGGGGGCAAGGGTTAGACTGGACTTATTTAAAGAAATCAGGCTAATCCCATCCCTCAAGCTAGTAACTGTTTCAAGTAAGCCACACACAATCTAAACAGTCCATGGCATTTGTATTATCACAAGAATGGACAAGTAACCAATTTGGGCAAACAGATCTCATTGCAGTCCTATTAAGGTATGTATTATACTAAGTTTTTTCTCTAATGGGAACTGCTCTTTCGTCAAAGGATAAACCCTATGTGGCAAGGGTAAATTTATTCTTTGAACACATTATTGTACGTTATAATATTTTATTTGGATTTGTTTGCATCCATATTCATAGATGAAATAAAAATCTATAGGTTTAATTATCTTTTTACAGTTGTGGTGTCAAAAGTAAAATTATACAAAATGTAATGTGTATACTCACCTTTTTCTGTCTGCTGGAAAAAATTTATATACCTCAGGAATAATGTGCTTCTCAAAAATTTGGAAGAATGCATAAAGTGATCAGGGGCTCATCTGAGGAGACAGAATTCATTTCCACCTGAATTTTTTCTTTGGTTATTAACCTGTCTGGGTTTTCTAATTCTTGACTGGATTTTCTAAACTTATATGCTGAACATTTCATAAGTGTTTAAATTAAAATAGATAATGGAAGACAGCATTTTTAACAACTCCTGTTTTTTCATTACCTTATTTCTGATTTTTGGAGGGAAGAAATGCATTTGCCAAGAGGTTGCCTATTTATTTTTTGATTTGTTTCTAATTAGTCTTATCTTTATTTTTTGTTTATTGTGTTGCATGTTTAATTCATGTTTTCCCTTGCTATATAATGTCTATCAATTTGCCTTACAGCATGGCTTTAAACACATCATCCTCTACTTTGTTGTCATTTTGTTTCCACTCTATTTTATTGAATTTTTCTTGACAAAACAGCTGTTTAGAAGGGTTTCTAACTTATTTCCAAGTGACTGTGATTTTATTATTTTTTAGTTTTATTACCATGTACAACTTCTGTTTTTTTTTCTTTTTATTTCATCATATTATGGGGATACAAATGTTGTTAAGGTTATATATATTGCCCTTGCCTCCCCTCCCCCCTCGAGTCAGAGCTTCAAGCATGTCCA
>VBSM01001562.1:23553482-23571200 GCA_008086735.1 Cheirogaleus medius | reverse complement strand
AGTATAAGTGGTGCTAGCTCACTGTCATTTCTTAGAATTGAGTAATATTCCATTATGAACATATACAAAATTTTAATTATCCACTCATGAATTGACAGGCACTTGGGTTGTTTCCATGTTCTTGCAATAGTGAATTGTGCTGCCATAAACATTTGGGTGCAGATGTCTTTATAATAGAATATATTATACCTAGAAAACACCATGGATTTGTCCAAGAGACTCATAGATTTGATAAATGAATTCAGTAAGTTTCAGGTTACAAAATCAATATACACAAATCAGAGGCATTCATATATGCCAAGAACCATCAAGCCAAAACTCAAATAAAAGATGCAATATCTTTTACTATAGCCCCAAAGAAAATTAAATATCTAGGAGTATAGTTAATGAAAGATACAAAAGACTTATACAAGGAGAACTACAGAACGCTAAAAAAAGAAACTGTAGAAGATGTAAACAGATGGAAAAATCTACCTTGTTCATGGATTGGTAGAATCAATATCGTTCAAATGTCAATATTACCTAAAGTGATCTACAGAATTAATGCAATCCCCATCAAAGTACCACCATCATTCTTTACAGATCTAGAAAAAATAATTCTTCACTTTGTATGGAACCAGAAAAAACCTTGTATAGCCAAAGCAATCTTAAGTAAAAAGAACAAACTGGGAGGCATCATTCTTCCTGACTTCAAGCTGTACTATAAAGCAATAATAGTTAAATCAGCCCGGTATTGGCACAAGAACAGAAGCATGGATATTTGGAATAGGACTGACATTCCAGAGATGAAACCATCTGTATACGGTAACCTAATCTTTGATAAAGCAGACAAAAATATACAATGGGGAAAAGAATCTCTCTTCAATAAATGGTGCTGGGAACACTGGATAGCTATATGCAGAAGAATGAATCAGGATCCCTACCTCTCACCTCTCACAAAAATCCACTCAAGATGGATAACAGACTTAAACCTAAGGCATGAAACCTTAAGAATCCTAAAGAAGATGTTGGGAAAACCCTTTCAGACATTGGCCTAGGCAAAGATTTCTCGAAGAAGACCCCCAAAGCAATCACTGCAGCAATAAAAATAAACAAATGGGATCTGATCAAATTTAAAAGCTTCTGCACAGGCAAAGAAACTATCATTAGAGTAAATAGACAACCTACAGAATGGGAGAAAATATTTGCTCTCTACACTTCTGATAAAGGTCTCATAACAAGAATCTATCTAGAACTCAAAAGAATTAACAAGAAAAAAATCAAACAACCCCATCAAGAAATGGGCAATGGAAATGAACAGAAACTTTTCCAAGGAGGACAGCATAATGGCCTGTGAACATATAAAAAAATGCTCAACATCTCTAATCATTAGAGAAATGCAAATCAAACCACAATGAGATACCACCTAACCCCAGTGAGAATGGCCTGTACCAAGAAATCCCAAAACAACAAATGCTGGCGAGGATGTGGAGAGACAGGAACACTCTTACACTGCTGGTGGGACTGCAAACTAGTGCAACCTTTGTGGAAAAGAATTTGGAGATACCTCAAAGAGCTAAAAATAGAAATACCATTCAATCCAGCAATAGCACTATTAGGCATTTACCCCAAAGAGCATAAGAGAACTTCTGTTCTTTACAATGCATTACAGGGGAATTGTCAGGCTCTAAAGATTGCTTTCACCTCTTTTACAGTCCATTCAGATGCTAAAGTATGCCCAGTAGGTGGGCATACTTTCATTCTTCCAGAATTCCAAGGAGGCCCATAGGATCTAGGCTTAGGGTGGCAGAGTAAGAGATACCCTTATAATAAGACCAAAGTACTTAGGACAGAGCCTGGAAAGAACATGTTCAAGTGTTTTTTTTTCTAATATTTTTTATCCTGCTGTAAATATTCTAAATCAGCTGATGTGCAGAATCTGAGATCTTTCCGGTTCCCCCATGCTGCCTTTGTTATTCAACATTGCTGTATGGTATGTAAACTATTCTGAGAAAAAGCTGTATTTTTTTTTCTATACATATCAATATTGCTTCATTTCTTTTTCATTTTTTGAGGGCAATTTCTCCTATTTGATTTACTTATGGTTCACAGAATGTGTTACGGTCTCTATCACAATTCCAATACCATTTTAAAAGCCTTTGTACTTCTACATTTTAATTCCCTATTACCCTGAATGTGTTAGAGTCTGTTGTCTTCACTACTGATTGTATTTCTTCAAGTACAGTATATGACTTTCAACGGAATGTAATTTTATTAGTGAATATGCTCCTGTTATTTAGCCTTATACCTTCTCCTTAAATTGTACTCTGAGCTATATTTTGTGTTAGGTGTGGCAGAATCTGATTTTAAATAGTTTTGGTCTTGAGTGGGCTTTTCTTTTGACTTCTGTCACATATACAATTTCATTTTTGTATTTTTCAAGAATTTAAACAGGAGACATTCTGTTATTAATTTTATTATTAACCACCTTAAGAAATTTCAAAAGATTCTTAATCTTACATTTAATAATCAAACTAAAAAACAGAGGTTTAATTTTTCTTTACAAAAGATAAAGATTTTACCCCTTACCTCACCCTCATCCCCACAAAAGAAACTGCCATTCCTTCTTGGCCTTCATTAACTTACTCTAGGGTTGTAAACCTCCTTTAAAAATTTTGGAGTAGATAAATCATACAATAAACTACTTGTTCTAAAAATAAAATTTACAATTATCTGCATTATCCAAATAGTTCCAGTGATTTCAATACTCACCGACTGGTCTTTCTCTCTTCTTTTTTTCTTAATTTTGATTCATTTTGGAAGCATAGTGATTATATTCAATTAATTTTTTCCATAAAGGGCAAATAAGTAGTACATTGCATGTTACAGAATGTCTTTCTGTTAACTTCACAATTTGGATAAGTAGAGAAATCCTGAACTACAAAACTCAGTAGACACTGCTCCATTCCAGCTGGCATTTAAAATGTATAGAAGAGGATCTTCAGACTTGTTCCCTTTCATTTATTTATTTTTGAGACAGGGACTCACTGCCGCCCAGGCTAGAGTGCACTATTGTCATAGCTCACTGCAACCTCAAACTCCTGGTCTCAAGCAATCTTCCTGCTTCAGCCTCCCTGAAGTAGTAGCTGGGACTACAGGTGCTTACCATCATCATGCCCAGCTATTTTTTATAATTTTTTGTAGAAACAGGGTCTTACTATGTTGCCCAGGCTGGCCTCAACCTCCTGGCCTCAAGTGATTCTCCCGCCTCAGCCTCCCAAAGTGTTGGGATTATAGGCATGAACCACTGTACCCGACCCTCCTCCATTTTAAAATATCAACAAGACTTCTTCTATTAAAACTGATTATTATTTGTTGTCTTCTTAGGGAATACCTACTATTCAAAAGAGAAATCTCTGTAATCAGCCTTTTTTATCTGTACCTTTTCTCTTACTGCATTCATTTGAGGGTGCTTTTTATCTTTTGCTCTGGTGCTTTTGATTTATTGTAACTTACTTAAGCTGCAGAATCCTTTAAAAGAAAGCTTATTAAGCACAATATATAACATTGGTTAAGGCAGTTCTGATCTGGTTGATGAACAAGTTGGAGGAATCCTCTCCATCTTCCTTTTGTGGGGTCATGAGAATGCACAGGATTCTGAAAAACAGTTTAACATCCACTGCTCTTCATCATGGATCAGACTTTCTTTAGTAATATAATTGTTTATTGTTTTTGACACAAATTTTAATTTAGCTTCTCCCCTTTCTTTCCTACTCTCCTATTCTTCTGCCTTTTTGTCATCATAATGCCCTCTTGCACTATGGTGGGAGCCAAGGCAGATATTATATTTTCTAATATTTCTTGCTATACATGCACTGGATGAAGAAAGCCCTTTCTTCTAAGTGCTTCAGGACATTGCTTTTCTCTCATACTTCAGAACTGTCTGTTCCACTAGCCTCATGCTGATTTTTGCTTTATTCATTAAGAAACAAACATTTTAGGTCAAATATAAGATAAATACAAAAATGCATAAAGAATATAGTTCAAAAAATTATCACAAAGTTATCATCATTCTGATCAAGAAAGACATAAGATTACCAACATGCTATAAGCCCTCTTTGTGACCCTTCCCCATTCCATTTTGCCCAAAGGTATGTCTTACTTGGTTTTGAACTCTGTGAGAATCATACAGAACATCTTCTTTTCTTGGCTGATTTCTTTTGCTTAACATTATGTTTGTGAAATTCATTCAAATTGTTACATATAGCAAAAGTAACATCATTTCCTTGCCATTGTGTTCCACTGTATGCATTCTGCTAATGGATACTGGCATTGTTTCCACTTTGTTATTATGAATAATGCTAGGGACACTCTTGTATATGTCTTTTTTGTTCATATATGTACATATCTCTGTTGGATATATGCTTAGAAGTGGAATTGCTGAGTTGAGGGTATATGTATGTTCAACTTCAGTAGATGCTGTCAAACATTTTCCAAAGGGGTTGAACCAATTTACACCTTCGTTAGTAGTTTCTGTTGCTCCACACCTTCACCTTGGTATTGTTAATGCTTTAATTTTTGCTGTTCATACAACTGTAAGAGTATCTTAATTGTAGCTGTAATGTGAATCTCCTTGATGACTAATCTGGTTAACATTTAGTTGAGTTTTTAAAAAAATTCTTAAACTTACATTTAACTGTCAAAGTATTAATAAAAAGAATGTTTTAATGTTTTTTTTACAAAAGATAAGGAATCTACCCAATCCTTCCATCCTCTGCCAAAAGAAAAAAAAGAAACTGCCATCCCTCCTTGGCCTTCTTTTGTGAAGTACTGGTTCAAATCTCCTGCCCATATTGTTACTCATTTCTCAGTGGGGTTAGATATATCTAGGCCAATTACAGGGAGTTTTCAGACCCTAGGGATGGCTTTCAGCTCTTTTACAGTCTACTCAAGTGATGATACAATATTTAGCAGGTGGTCAGAAGTTTTAGGCCCATTTTATTTCCCCAGGAAACCCATCAGACCTAGGGTAGAAAAGGGAAAGGACTTTGTTGCAATACAGCAAAGTTCTCAGGACGAAGAAGCTGGAAAGAACATTTTATTTCACCTGCTGTTAAGTATTCTATATCAGCCGATGTGCAGTAGCAAAGACATCTTCCTGTGTCACTTATGCTGCTTTTGCCATCCAGCATTACTCTTCTGGTCAGAAGTGGGATGTGTTATGACTCCCTGCCTCCGGTGAATGCCAGCTGGGGTTCTCTTGGTTAAGGAAACCTACAAGATAGTGCAGCTTCAGGGCCACTAGGTAAGGAATGCAGAATGAAGCCTGTTCCGATGGGACTCTCAGTAGCTGTCTCAAATTACTAACTAGTACAGCCTTCTTATGCATAAGTTAATGAGGAGTTAGAAGATGGGAAGCTAAGGTGTCATCATCCTCTACCGACAAGTTGTTTCAATGTGGAATTTGAGTCAGCTATTTTTTTTAATCCCACCCCTTACTGTAATTCTACTTAATTTCTACTTAGTAGAAATTCTACTCATTTCTATTAATTCTACTAATTTCTACTTAGTAGAAATTCCTTCTAGTTTCCACTATTCTTACCTGAATTTCTATGACTGATATGACTTTTCTTCCTACTTGATGTTTTCAAGGGTACTTTTGTAGAACACTGACAGAGGAGGGTTGCAGATATTTGTATTTACATTGCTAATTATTATCTTTCTTATTTTCTGGTTGAGAAAGCAGGTTCAAAACAGGTGATGTGGGTACCATATATGAAACTGGCTCTTGAGGAACTGGAGGCTAATAACATCAACAAGATCTAGAAGACATGATAAATTCCTATTTATAAATAACTGAAAACTATTAAGTAGAAGCTGAGTAATCCAAGCACACTGCTAATCTTTCAGGATGACATAAAGGAGATCTACGTTCATTCTTTTTTGTGAAATGCTTCCTTTGAGTTAATTACAGTAAAATAAGACTGGGTTGGGTGAAAGATGGGACTACATTTCAGTACCTGGTATAGACTCCTTATGGTCTAGGATTCCCAGATTTATGCTAACAGTGGCAGGAGATGAGTCCTGTTAGGAACTTCTGGTGAAAGAATTAAGCCAAGATGGTACCTAATGGTTGATGAACCCTGGCAGGAGTTGGTGATGATAATGCAAAGGTAGGTGCTATCTCTCTCCTAGTACATTCTTTTTTTGCCACTGTTGGTTCGATCTTGATACTGCCAAAGCGGGTCATCCTGTCCAGTGATCTCAGCAACAATTACAGATTCTTTTGAAAGTCAGTCCTACAAGTAACAAATTGGGTGATCTTCTCTGTCTTCTCTAAAATGTTACACTAGTATTTATATTAAGTTATTAACATACTAATGTGGAAGAGGAAGGATGTCTTTAGTGCCCATGGATCAATAACTTAAGAATGCAAAAATTATCTCCTAGGGCCCAAACCCAATAAAACAGATAGGCTTTGTTGACAAAGACAGGAAGAAAAAATTAAATTATGCCTTTTTACATATCACATCTTTCAGTACATTAGTAGATGACTTTAAGGTAGATGCCTTTCTTTTTTTAGCATTAAGAAAAATAACAGAACAAACAAACAAAAACCCCTAAAAACTCTGAGCTAATCAATGCTATGACATATGCATTGCTAATGCTGGAAAATGATATTAAATTATGAGCAAGAAAATCAGTTAGTTGCAACATCATTGACCTACAAAATCAGAAAACAATCTGTAGGAGAATTCAGAGTGTAGTTTCACAGGAATATCTGTGAGTTAGCACTTCGGTTATCCTACTGTGCTCAATATTTTCCCTAATTTCTATGGAAAACAGTACAAGTATTTGCCTTTTCACATAGTTCCTGAATTTTTGTATCTCAAATACAAATAATTTTCCTAAAATAATCTCCTGATGCCTTCTTTCTCCTCTTTTTGCAGCAGTATGGTCAGACAGGTAGTTTCTACAGTCTTGGTCAACTTTCAGGTTAGCTAGTTCACATGGACCTTGACATCCTGATATTAGCTTCTATTCATACATATATGACAGTCACAGAATTCCCTTTTTCTGTGATAACCACATAAATGGATTTTCACAGGGCCTGGTAACTTTCTCCAAGTATAGTGTGGGAGCTGCATTTTCTCCTGAGGACAAGTCTTTTCTATTTTAAATAAAGTTAAAGCATGATTACTGTAATGAATGAGCTGCAATTTCATATTTTAACTAAATCTTTCTATCTGATCCTCTAGCAATACTATACCTTCAGTTTCCAGGATCCATGTGTTCTTGAGCTACTGTTTCTAGAAAAGGAAATAATGCAATCCATTTATTAGAATTCAGATATTAAAATGGAACTTCTTATCTAATAAAGATGACTTTTGTTTTCTCTTTACTGAAACCATATGTAAAAATAACTGCTATATTTTTTAACAGAGCTTACCACCCACATATGGAATAAAGCCTACATGTGGCTGTAACTCTACATGAAAAGGCTATATAAATATTTCACTTGTTCTTCCCTTCACTGATTTTTAGTATAATGTATTTATTAATGTTACTGAAAGTTAAAATGCACCTGTAAATCAACAGGGTTTTGCATACACCGAAAAGCATTTTAAAAGAGGATCCACCCTAGGATTGTAAGAACACTCATATATACATAGATGTATTTCTGTACCCTTTTGATTATTTTATTTCAGCTTTTTTGTCATTGATAATTATATCTCCTCCATACTCCTTTATTATTCAGAAAGAATCACATACACCTATGTAATTCTTTAGGGCCTCATTCTTTGATGATAATTTAAGTACATAATTCACTTAATGTAAATAAATTAAGTAGAAGCTTTGAATGACATAAAGCAAATAATTACCATCCTTAACAAACATCAAAAAATATTTACTAATATGAAAAAACTGGCCTGTCACTTTGTTATTTGTGAGACTACTGCTTGTGTTTTTCAATTGTTTAATGCAATTCATATTTACTGATATTGAGGGAAAACCAGATGCTTAGTTCTAAAAAAAATGCCCAAGGTAAAAAGACTTGGAAACAACTCAGTGCCTCACTTTTACAACAGTCCAACCTACGGTTTAACATGGAATCTCCTTAGGTCAGTATATTGCAAAGCGAATGCTACTGACCACCCCTATCAGAATCACTTAGGAAACTTGTTGAAGAACCCACCCCAAACCTGCAGAACCAGTATACCTGTATTTTAAGAAAATATCCAAGGTGATTCTGTGGATACCAAACTTTAAGAACCACAGTTTTAGGCAATATAAACACCATCATTTCAGTCTCAGTGCCTGAAGTAACATTGGCAATGTTTATCACCACCTAGTGGTAAAATCCTTTATTTTTATTTTCTATGGGTTCATTAATACTGAATAGGATCCCAGTTAAAACAGAACACAATTCAGAGAAAGCTAAAATTTTAAAGTAATAATTTCCTGAGCATTTTTCATCAGCATCTTGTCCACGGTGGATAAAACCTGTGTAACTAATAATACTGAACATTTTCTAAATGTACTTAACCATGAAAATTTCTTTCTAGTATTTCAAGGAACATAGTTTGGGACATGTTGCTGTAGAAGCAGATCTGACAGTTGCTTTCAGTACCTGTAATCTACTATACAAGACCTGAGTTAATGAATTTACAAGAAAGGTTTGATCAGGCTTTATTTTAAGTATCATTTATATTTTAACCACATATTTGAAAGAGAGGTTTATTGAACTGTATTATCATCAAATTTTTTTTTAATTTAAGAAATATATAATAAAACCCCGCTATGTTGGCAGTTTTAATAACTGACATTTGCCAAGCATCTAAATATTCATATATTATGTTTTTATACTCAAAGAACATCTGAGAAATAACATTTATGGGATGATACAAACACTAGATTACTAAATGCTATTCCTTAGGTTCTAGAATTTCCTCATTTTAAGAAAAATGTGACATTCTGGCTTTTAAAAATAGCTTTAGGGATCAAGTGCAAGAGACAGAGACAGTTGCATGGAAAACATGACTAAGGCTAAATAATTGAGAGGATTAAGATGAAATGTACACTAAGGCCAAAGTAAGCATTGCTCACTGAGTCATGAAACTGGGCAAGTAAACAAAACAGAAGGTTGCACTGAAAAAGCAGAGAAGTGTTTTGTAGATAGAGAGGCATTACACAAGTCTCTTTAGAATTTACATGAAGGACTCAAGGAAATAAACCTATATGAGGCACTTTACTGATACCACAACTGTTTGTTGGTACTGGCTGCCTGACCTTAAATGCAGAAGAAACTGGGATCATTTAATCCAAAATGGAAGGTTGGAAGGTATATGATAGCTACCATGTGAAGGATTCAACTTCTCCTACAAGGCCCAGTGAAACACTTTAATAGGGGAAAATTGTAGGGAATCAGATTTTATCTCAATTATGAGGATTAGCCAAAGATGCAATGGACTCAGGTAGGAGGTAGGGAGCTTCCTTTCTATAAAAGTGTTACTTTCATAATGTTAAAATGAACTATCTGGGCAGAAATATTTTTTGAGGGAATTCAAGCATTACTTAAGTAGCAAAGCCAAATAACCTGTAAGGAACAATTCAATTTCAATCTGTGAAAATTGAACTATGTGTACAGTTAATGATTTGGGGAGGAATGAATTTAGCTTTCGGTAATTAATCCACAACTCTCCTCCACTTAGGTTTCTCATTGCTAAAGAGAGCATTTGCTTTCTTTTTAAAATATACCCTCTGGCTCATGGAAAGATACTTGGTTCAATTCTTGTTCAGTAAATCTTGCCTATGAAGATAAGACTAGAATTTTTCTTAACTATACTTATTAAAATTACTGATTTTAAAAAAAGGATTTTGATTTTTCAATGTAGAGATGTCCAAGTATGAAATACTATATTATGCTTGCTGAATTTAATCTTTCATTATTTTTAATTTAACTCAGGATGTGAGAGGCATATTGAGGAGGTAATTAAGTGATGTTTTAACAACTACATACCATTTATAATACCATTTTTTGAGGTGCCAAGTTCTTGATGTAGATATACCTTTTTGATACATATCATTCAACTCAAGAATAAAAATTTTTTCTTAGATTTTCAAAATACAAGCGGAGCAGGTTCCTGATTTTTAATATTTAATTTCAAAATGACTATGCTTCCTATCAGTCTGTTCTGAAAACTGCTTACATGTCATATTTTTGGAGTGGCCATTATATTTCTGTATTAAAAAGGGAAAAATAGCTATCCCCCTAAAACCACTGATATTTATTTAAACTTATTGTCAACAATAACTTTTAGTATTTTTTCATCACTGTTGCTTTATAATCTTAAAAGATCTTTACAAAGTTATCAACAAATTTTTGTATGACTATACTAATACAGTATAAAAATATTCTAATGATTTGTCTTTTGGCTCTTGTCCTTAGAATAAGTATAGCCAATTAATCTGCATGTGTAGATTCAGTAGGAATTATCATATTTTATTGAATCTAAGATGCAACTGATTGAAAGAAGCACCTTTGTGTTTCATTAAGGAATAAAAAAAGGTTGTCAAATACACTATGGCATACAATTGATATAAAAATGTTTCCAGTTTCAGAGGTGTTAAAATGTGAAAAAATGTGCATCTCAAAATCAATGAAATATGTCATTTAGTCAAATTCTAAGACTAATAAATTTTTTCATTCTTGTCTTTCACATAAATAAGTCATGATTTAGTTAAGCAAAGAAAACTTTATTTCTGCTACACATAACAACATATTGCTCTAAGAAACAACTACTATATTAGTTTTAGCATTGATGTATGGATTCAAAAATACATGTCAGCAATCCCTGCTTCCCAGACAAAACAATGCTGTGCACAGACTATCAGGTATATGAAAAAAAAAGCTGTCAACTGTCCACAGGGAGTGCGTCCAGTCACATTTTCAGTCAGTCAGCTGAGGATTATGTCATTATTTAGTTTTTGTTCTGTAGAAAGAACACAACACAAGTATGAAAATCATCACCTGAAAGGAAATAGCTATTGTATATAGTATTCCTAAAATGTTAGGAGTTGTTCCCTTATTTCAGTATAACCAATGTTATCTGCTTAATCATAGACGCCCCCAAATAAACAAAACCAAACTTACTCAGAAGGATGATGCAAGTAGGTAGTGAATTTCTAGAGGTAAAATGCTGTGAATTAATACAAAATCCGATGCTCTGAAATACTAAAATTTCTATTTTCCTCAAATAGAAAGAGAAATACATTTTGGACATCAGAGCCATCTCAAAATGGAACAACTATTTTTAAAGTTATATTCTTAGATCAGTTTCTTCTCCTATTTCCTAGGCGTGGCTCATTTAATCCCAGGTTATTCCTCAGAGCCAAGAGGAATTAGCTTTCACAAGCTGTGTCTGTGTCCTCTTAAAATTAAAGAAACAAACAAATAATACATCCCCCAATAAAAAAAACATGTCACAATCATGTAAAATTTGGAAAAGTCTTTCATAGTACTTTATCAAAACTTAAAATAAGATATATATTTAATATACCAACAAAGGAGAAGAATCTCAGTATGGAGTCCATGGTAAGTAGAAGATCTGCAGCAAAAATAAATTAAAAAGCCACACTGCAATTAGAAAAAACTCAAAACCAGTGTAGCTAATTATATCCTACCCAAATAACCATTTTCAACTAATCTGACCCTACTTAATCTTTGCCCTGAATATTTAAACAGTTCAAAAAGGGGAAGAATGATAGATTTATATTTTTATTAATAGCCATGCTGAAGAACATGCAATTCCTCTAATGTAGGAAATTGGATGAATTTAAGGGCAAGTATATAGTATTATAAAGCTTAGTTCTCATAGCACCAGCTGGCCATGAGATAATTTTACATCATTAAACTTTTAGTTTCTGATCATTGATGTCATTATTTAGGATGAGATGACATCTCAAAGGTTTCACTGAAACCACAAATGCAAGAGTTTTAGCTTATACTTGCAAAGCCTTTTTTTTTTTTTCATTTTACAAGGAATTTTGCCAATTCATTGTCTCTCAATAACCCTACAAAAAAAAAGGAGCTTCAGAAAGGTGAAGAGACCTGCCCAATCATATAGTAAGTGGGCAGATCTGCAGGTTTTAAGCCAAATATTCTCTTTAATATGCAAATAATCATCAGGAAAGGCTCAACCATAAGATTAATGTATATATTTTTCTTTACTAAGAAGTCTATATTTTGGTCCTTTTTAAGGACAAAGGTTTGTTGAACAAAAGCAAGAAGTATTTATTACCTATATATTGAAATATTCAGACTGGAATAAACACATTTTTTGCATGCTATAGATAGCCTGTATAAATATAATTCAATTCTTAGCATTTTATTCATAAACAGGAAAAACTGTTTATTAATTCTTTTTCACTGGCAATTTAATATTTCTAGGGTTAAATTGCTAACCATGCATAATGTAATGAGAGTGTTTTCTGTAATTTAATAAAACATTTAAAAACATTTTAAAATTAGGATTATTCACAATGGGCCCAATGGGCACTTTCTATTGCCAACTGCCTTCTATGAAGGAGGAACTAATCACCTGACTTGCTCTGAGAGGAAGGGCCATCAGCAGGAAGGGCTGAGAGGACTCGCTCTGACAACCGCTAGCTCACGTAATTGGTCAGAAAGAAAACCTTAAGTGAAAAAAAGAAATGGTTGCAAGCCAGTAACTTCAAACTGAATTCAAAATGCTTGCCAACTACTACCATTTGACCTGTAGTAGACTTGGGAAGCTGGAGTGTGTGAGAACAGGGAAACAGCTTCCCCTGAAACTCAGAATTCATTTACAGAATAAAAAAGTCTAACTTTAAGGAAAGTCTCTCTAAACCACAGAGATATTAAAATGACTGTCTCAGAAAAAAAAAATTATAGTTTAATTTTTGAAAACTAATAAATAGGAAAAAGAATTCATATGGCTGTATATATTATTACTTATAATAGATAAGAGTTTTTGGTAAATTGTCAAGTTTTTAAAAAAATATCTGTACATGAGAATATTTTCTGGATGTATATAGTTTTAATGCACAAATTCACAAATATAAGTCCAGAAAACACCAACATTTAGGTTCAAAATGTCCAAAAAAAGATATATTTGATATTGCTTTTTAGGCATTTCTTTAGTGAGAAATCAAAACATTCTTTATAAAGACTGTTATAAATTACATCAATTCATAACTCAAGATACTGATTCTTCAAGTTAAAAATCTTTAGAAACATTCAATTTTAAAGTTTATGTAAGCACACAGTAAAAGGTCCAATTCTTAAAACTTAACATATTGACAAACAAAAACTATTTAACTTTCTGAACTGAAATTTGATTTTATTTCATAGAAGAGCAAAAACATTCTTCCAGTTAATGTCAACAACATTTTTTTTTCAGTAGTTTAAATTTTAAAAATATACTGTAAAAAATACTTGGCTTTATCAGCTGAGTTTTAAGTCAAAGTGCTTTTAACAGTCAACTTTCCAATCACTAAAAAGAAAAGTCCATAATTAAAGTACTTACACATATTTCTCTTGCTATACACTTTAGCCAGTATGTATTAAAATTCAGATTAAAAAGTGCTTACCTCAAGAATCAGTAAGTTCTTTGCCGTTTGTTAGATTCTTCTCTTGGGGAATCTGCCAGCATAACTTTAAGTCTGACCCCATTGAGAATCTTTCCATGTAAAGTGGCAATGGCATCATTAGCACTTATTCTATCTGCATACTTGGCATACCCCACATTCTTTCCTGACACAAGGTAAACTTCGATCAGGTTACCAAAACGACTGAAACAAAGTGAAAAAATCAACTGAAATTGATAAATACAGCTGCTCAGGTCTAAAACCAGGGGTCCTTTCTTGACTCCTTTTTCACCCTTTTCCCCATATCCAACAAGTGATTCATGTCAATCTTCTTAAACATATCCTCCTCAATCAGTCAATTCTCTTCATTCTCACTCAGGTCTCTTTCCTTACTCGGACCATTATCTTTTCCTTAGATTACTTTAATACCTTCTTCACTAGTCTCCTTGCCCCTTGTACTTGTCCCTCTCCAATCCATTCTCCACCCTGTCCTCTGAGTGAGCACAGATATGATCCTTTACTCCCTACAAATCCCCTCAGCAGCCCCTCATTGCCTCTAGGGTAAGAACAAACTTCTGAAGATAGCTCGAGAGCCTCTCTTGACATGGACCTTAGCCTCTTTAGTTTCACTTCCCTTTACAGTCTCTCAAATTCCAAACTCAAATGACCTCCTTTTACTTTCTCCCTGGCAGGAATAACCATCCATACCCCACCCATACCATGGTGCATAAATATTTGTATCCTTCAGCTTTCCACCTACACCTTGCTTCTCTCAAGAAGCTTTCTCAGAATCTCTAAGGTAGGTGCCCATCATATGTATTTTATACATTCCTTAGCATAGCACCAATGTCTCTAGGTGGTAATTTACTATTTACTTACTTGTCTTTTACATGAGAATAGCTCTAAGAGGACAAAGATTATAATATAATGTCTTGTTCATTTAATATAATGTTTTGGTTACATAATGTCTCTAGCACTCAGCACAGTGCCTGCGGGCACAAAGGAGAGATACGAGAAAAAAACTAAATAAATCAGTTAAATAAAGGTCAAAATATTTGAACTACATCCCTGATATTTTGTGCAGCTCTTTGAAAAGCTTCCTATCTGTCTGTTTAATTCGCTAATATTCTTGTAAGGCAAATGGGAAAAAGACCAAAAAGAAAAAGCTAAGGAAGGAGTTATAGTAAAAACATAGAAATAAATAAAAACCTTCCCTTTTCTCTAATACTTATTATATATTTTCCCCTACAATCAAGTAATTACTTACTCAATGTGATTATATAATTCTTAAGGACCCAATAGTGCACTGACAAAATAGAAGCTGCTTAGTAAATAGTGTTCAGTTAAATTACAACTATAAAAAAAAGATATGTAAAAAGGATTCTAGTGGATAGGTCTATGCAGATGTGTCTTCTACCAAGAGACAAATGATTGTCCATTTTATGTCTTCAAAATAAAATAAAAGGAAATTCTATGTGGAAAACGATGTGTGACTGACAAAAGGAAATGATCAGAAATTGAAAAAATGATACAAATAAGTTTTTAAAATCACAGAATAAATTATCTCTACCTGATAGGTAGTGGATAAAGGAAGTCTCAAGATTGTAGAATGCTTAAATTATTAATTTAAATCAATTATATAAAAATCATAACTTTGTAGAATTGAAATCTTACCAGAATATATCTTCTAATACATCTAAAGGTAAAGGATGAGGATTAAACACGATAAAAAGTCTTTCTTTCACGGGAGTTTCAGGAGGGGCTTTTTTTTTGCATGGTGGAAGTACAACATCAGTATGGATTTGAGGCAACTGTGATCCAGCACTTCCTCCAAATTGCTGTTGAACAGTTAGGTACAAAATAAGAAAAAGAAAAACTACACTTTAGGGATTTCTGGCCAAGAGCTAAAGACACATGTGTATCATGGCACCTATGTGGTTTTCTACTATACCTCTGACAATTGTCTTACATAGGTAATAAACAAAGGTCACATATATTTTATACACTATTGATGCATTAGAAAAGTTAAATCCTTACCTACTTACCATAAATTGCTGCTGACTTGGGTTATTCCACACCATTGATGCAAGCTGTGCAGCTACCATCTGCGTTGCCATTCTTCTAAGGAGACTGGAGACAATAACTGATAATTTACAGAAAACTAGAAATATTCAGTCCCTTAACAGTAATTTGTTTTGTGTGACTTTCTCACCTGAGAGGTCAACTGTTTTCTATTTTTATTCTTCAAGTCATACCATGTACACCCAAAGCTTGGCTTTAGGCACTCCTGGAATGGTACTTACTCTGTTGCATTACTTCCATCATCAATGAAGGAAACACCTATCCGATTGCCAGGAGGGTACTGAAATCCATGTAACTTGTGTTTTGCATAAATAGCTGATGCTACATTAAAATACTGAACCACTCCATGACCTAAAATAGAGAACATACAGAAATGAAAAAGAAAGCATTTATTACCAAGGATACATGTAGGAAAAGAAAGTACGAAAAATAAAAAAATAAAAAAAAGAGAAAAGAAAAAAAAGAAAGCAGATTGAGCGCCTAAGGCCTATGTTACAATGTATCTAAAAAATGAAACACTTTAGAACCCTAGTATCACACAACTAGTAAACAAAGAATCAAATGTATCAGAAAATACAGTTGTGTTATTCATGTGTGCAACACTGTATTCCTAGAAAGTAAGCCTAATTCAGATTTTGGGAAAACTATAAACATGATATTTAAAGGAAAATGGAATATTAGCATACATTCTGTCTAATCAATTTAATTTTAGGATACTAGCTTTTCTTATATGACTGATATACTTAAAAATCTAAATTTTTATTTTTTGAAATTTTAAAATTTTCTCTATCACACTGGATAGCCAATGAAATGAGAAGTGATATTTGAAAAGAATACATATTCATCTTGGCTAGCTGAAGTAGAGGGCGGAAAGTGATTTGAATGAAAAACACAGAAGGTCTCCTATCATTAAGTCCCATATTTCACATCCTTTTGAAGAGATTTCAGCTAAGGGGGCAGATTTCAATTCAGGAGTGTGAGGCTAAATAAACAGAAGGAAATTTTACTGGAGTCTTTAAATGGAGAGCCCAGGAGCTTGTGAAACAAACCAAAAGGTTTCACGATATATTTATAATATAATCCACTTTGGGAAAAACCACTTATAATTTTATGTTCCTCTCTAAATCTAAGCATCCAATGTTTTAATGAAATTAAAACAAAACACAAAAATCAAAGGACCATACACAATTATTTCAAATAGGATTCTAATTATATGATGACACCTCTATTAATAAAAAGATGTTCCAATGATACATGTTTTTCAGACACATCCAAGCAGAGAAACAATATAGAAGGTATAGGGACAAGTACACTTTTACCTACCAGATAAAAAAGAGGAAAAACACATATAGAACTTCCTGTGAACATAACAAATGTGCCAGAAAATATAAAATGTGTGCCTAGTAAGTCTTAGAGCAGAGGATGACAGCATAAGATCCAGGTTAAGGCTGGAGATGGCCCGAAGTTGGTTCAGATGGACAGTGCTGCTACAAGACCAGTGCTGGGTAGGTAACAGTGAGTATGTGGGGGGTGTCTGTGTGAAGAGTGAAGTTACTTTAGGTCTACTGTTCCACGTGATCAGGCTCACTTCCCTACTTTCTCCTCAATACCTATGTCACTCTCAAAGGATTAAATCAGGTATACCTGTAATACTGGAAGAGATGCCAACCAAGTATGATTTTTCTCTACCAACTCTCACTTCCAATTCTTTAAAAATCAAAAAACCCTTACTTTTATGAGTGCCAATTACATACCAGGACTTGCATTAGGTTATTTTACATTTATTATTTCTAAGTCTTACTTAACCCTGGTAAAGAAGGTATTGATCCCATTTTACAGATGAGGAAACAAAGGCTCATAGAGGATATGCAATTTGCCAAGGTCTCAAAGCTGCAAGTCACTGCCAGGATTTGCATCTGAGTAGTCTGATGTGACTTATTAGGGGTATAAACTCATTTCGAGGTATAAAGTTTAAGAGAGGGCCGGGCGTGGTGGCTCACGCCTGTAATCCTAGCACTCTGGGAGGCC
>VBSM01001562.1:23497048-23553382 GCA_008086735.1 Cheirogaleus medius | reverse complement strand
AAAAAAAAAAAGAAAGAGACTTTAGGATGAATGAGGAGGAAATTTTGAGTTTCATAACTTGGTTTAGCATTAACTAAGAATATATACAGAGATCTTACTCTGAGGTGTTTTTGTTGTACAACCAAAAACAGAGAATGCTCTATTTTGTGGGAGTTAAAATATTTTTTTTAAGTGAATGACTTTGTAAAAATGAGATATATTCCCAAGGGTTTGTTTATTAGGCATCACTGCACTTTAAAGTCTAAAGTAGAGGAAAGGGAAACATAAAATTCCTGTCACACAATCATAAAAGTGACAGGAATTTTACGTTCTGACATAAAAGTGCCATGAGAGAAAAGCCATTTTAACAAAACGCAGTATATTTAAAAAAAAAAAAGACATTTTACCATAATTTGAATAAGGATCTCGTTGAACTTCACAATATTCCAATCCTGGTACTATATCAAAAATGCTGAAAAGCTGTTCTTCAGTGAAAGGAACTCTTGATACAACTGACAAGCGTTTGGAGATAGCTTCCTGGCCTCTGATGTCATTCTTGTCAAAACTTGAAAATTCAGATGGTTGTTCTCCAACAAGATTAAAAAAAGTAAATTTTTAAATTTCTATAGATTCAACAAGTCATTTAACATTTTAAGGATTAGAAAATAAAAAGTCCATTGCACTGAATAAAGACACTACACTTTGTAGTATGCTTTTGGGCATCAAAACTACCAGAAAGGACCAAGACAAGGAAACAGACAACTCTCCCCACTCCATGACCTTAAAGGCAGAAATATATGCAGAAATGCATATCTAATTTCACAGGAATAAATTTAGTATGCAAAACTGAAAAATATGGCAAGTATTTTACCTGAAAATCTAAGCCAAATAACATTCACAGGCTTTACTTATATCACTCATTTTTCCCTTTTCTTTAAGCTTCTACTTGTGTCATTCTTTCTGTAGCCCTAATTTTAAAGTGGCAGTAGTTTGAGGGCAAAATTTTAGGATTCCTACTTAGCGGATATCTGTACATGCCTTTTGTATGTTTTGTTCCACTGCATAGAGGCAGAAGCTCACTCAAAAAAGTGGCAGTGACATGTGGCAGTGGCAGTAGTTTACTATGCAGATAATGTATGACTAAACAGAGAAAATTGTAATTGGAAATAAGCAAAATAAGTGTTACATATTAAGGACATTAGGAGTCATGACCAACTTTTTAGGAAAAAAACCTTATATTTAAGATCTTTATTCACTAGGTGAGATTTATAGACAGCTGACAACACAGTATTTTAAAAAACTCAAATTAGATTGCATATACTACATACACTATTAAAGGTAGCCCACTTACCAAAGGGAAACATATTTATTCTAGGTTCATGTCCCAGAGCGTCTTGCCTCATATTACTGTAATAGTCTTGCTCAGAGGATTCAGATGCTTTATTTTTAGGTTCAGCCAAGATTGCTCTAAAACCTGGAAAAGAGAGTCCATGAATTTCAAGCTTCACAGCAAATTTAACATACCCAAAAATATATCTGATTGCTAGACCATGACTTAGCTTTGTAAATTTAATTATACAAAGCAAAATCTATACAATGGCCATCTCTACCAGACCTACTTCTTTGCTTTCTGGAAGATGGCAAAGAATAAATGAGAAACCGGAAGAATCCCAAATTATGGGTCAGTTTAGAAACGAAACACCAGCAATTCTAGGCTATCCCTTCCAATCTCCCCCTACCACAGGTGATACTATCATTCATTCACCTAAGCTTCTCAACATCAAAATCCTATAGAGCTTCTTCACATTTAACCTGTCACCAAGATTTTCTTCCTTTGAAGTACATACACTTAGAATATGTTATCTTTCACTCTAACTTCCTTGTTTGTTTGTTTGTTTGTTTGTTTTTTTAAAGAGACAGAGTCTTGCTCTGTCTCCCAGGCTGGAGTGCAATGGCCCAATCATAGCTCACTGCAACCTGGAACTCCTGGGCTCAAGCAATCCTCCTGCCTAAGCTTCCCATAGCTGGGACTACAGGCGCACACCACCACATCTGGCTAATTTTTCTTATATTTTTTAGAGACATGGTCTTGCTGTGCTGCTCAGGCTGGTCACGAACTCTTGGCCTTAACTGGTCCTCCTTCCTCAGTTTCCCAAAGCACTGGAATTATAGGTATGAGCCACCATGCCTAGCCCCCGCCTCTGTTTTTATTTTAGATTCTCTTCCATTAATTGTAACAGCTCTTTAACCAGTCTCCTTGTTTCTGGATCAAGGGTTCTTAACTAGGGGTCCAAGGATGAGCTTCAAAAGGGGGGAAGATCCCATGAACCCTTGGAGTCTTTAAAAAAGTGCTTAAGCATATACGTACATATGGGCACATTTCAAGAGTTCATAGCTTTCATTGTATTATTCAGTGGCTTTAAAAAGGATAAAGCCAGCCAAAGTGAATTTTTCTCTGGATATCTATCCTTAATCCTGTGGCTAGATCAACTATTCTAAAAGTTTTTATTATTTTTCTCTTTTTAAATAATCTATAAGGGAATCCTAACATGGACTAAGCTTGAACTTTTAATAACCTCCCATATACGGTTCCAATGTACCTAGTTAACTGTGCTTCATAATGCTTCAATAAAAATATTGTGCTTTACTCACAAAGTTGCTTCCACAGCATTAAGCACAAGACATGTTTATTCCTGGCTCTGTGCCTTTGCTAACACTGCTCCCCCGATCCTGCCCACTATACACCAGATGCAAGGCCCATCTCCTTGGATGTGTTTCCATGTTCATCCAGTGCACCTATTTTTCACCATTGATAGACTATACCACACACTTTTGAACACTTTTTATTTTGCAAAGTCCTATTGAGTCTACTATAAATGGCAGTTACTTTGAGATCTCAATAAATTTTTATTGAAGGTCCTAGTACTAGGTACTTGGGGTGACAGAAAGACAAATAAGACATACTTCTTGCTTTCAAAGAGCCTTTAAAAAAATTCTATCATTCTTCATTTTTTGCCTATTAGATGTTGGCTACCCAATATAGCTATAAATTCCTTAAATGCCAGGGCTGCCATATATTTAGTTTGTATTGCCCTACTTAGCATATTGGTAAGTATGCCACAGGTACCCAATTAATGCTGGCTGAATAAAAAATGTAGAAGCATCTAAGAGAAAATTTTGGTTTGTACCTTAGGAGTAACAAATAATTCTGATTAACAGTGATTCTTTCTAGTATATATAGATTTTTATATCATAAAACCCAGTAATTTAATTATTCCACATCTCGTTTCTAAAGGTTACTAAAACTAAAAGTATGACCACAAAGAATATTCTCCTTGGCTTTTTAAAAAACCTTATCCTTCATTATGTATACAGCAACAGCAAAAGATCCAATTAATGTCACTTTTGCTTGAAATTAACCCTATCTATATTAATTATCCATGTTAGCAAACCTTATAAATCCTATCCTTAACCTACTGGTCTATTAGTATACTTAATACTCTTGGGGGTTTAGCTCAAACTTGAATATAAAGAATATGTTAAAAACCCTGAAAATGTAAGTCAACTTTTTAATACTTAAAATTCTAAAATGTTAGAAAAACCCCAAAAACCTATACAAATAACCAAGTATGCCTTTCACTTACTAAGTTAATGTAGTTGCTCATGTATCTCTTCAAGATGGTACCTCAATGAATGCTTAATCACATCCCCAGAATATTTTTCATCCTTGGACTACATATATTTAAACACCCACTGCTAAGATTAAGTTAGTAGGTATGGTTATTAGCAAAAATCAATATTAGATTCAATTATTTAGAATAACAAGAATTTTTAAAAAGTCTTTAACAATGTTAAACAAATACATCCTTACTTCGATCACAGTTTTCTATTGCTTGGGCAGCTTGTGATGGTTTTAAGTATCGTACGTAGCCCAAACCTTTACTCTCTCCAGTGACTTTATTCTTAATAATGCTGCAATACTCGATATCTCCATACACCTATGAGAATTAAAAGAAAGGATCTTAGGGGACTCCAAATTAATAATTGAACAGATTATTTCAGAACTTCAAATTTATGTTTATTTATTTGTATCTCCTGCATGTAAACAAAGAAATCCTTCAAAGAAATATAGATATTTTATACTGCTTATCTCACACACAATGAAAGCAAGGCCTTAGAGAAATCAAATAACTTGGTTAAGTTACAGAGAAGACTAAGTCATGGAGACAGAGTAAGAATTTGTACATGGTCTGGATAGCTTCAAAGTCTTGCTCAGTAGTGGTTAAGAGCAACGGTTCTGGAATTGAACTTTGCACATTCAAATCTTGGGTCTGCCACTTATTAATTAGGCTATTTACTTATTATCTCTGTGGCTTGTCTCTTTATCTGTTAAATGGGGCTAATAGCAGTACCTACTTCACAGAGCTATTTTAAGAGTTAAATGAACTAACACACATTTGGTCCTTATACAGGGCCTGACACATACCAAACACTAATGAACATTAGCTAAATTATTTGCCTGTCTCCTAACAGGAGCATAAATGATTGCATATTCTTTTGAAGGACAGCCTCCCAAAGTATCTCTCTAAAGTACACTGGTTCACTCAGAAAGTTAATACTCTATGTGAGAAATATGCAGTAATGTTTACTTTTAGTGTTGAAAGAAGTATGGAATACAATTTCTTGGTATTTATTATTTATATAACAAAATTCTCATGAAATCAATTAGCAACTTAAGTATCATACATTTAGATTAAAATGTCATATTTGTTCACTCAGAAAAAGATAAAAATTTATAAATTTTTTATAAACCTTTTTCTTACTATTGGAGGAAGTATGGAATATATATTTTTGGTATTTGTTATTTTTGGAGCATTTTACTGAACTCTCATTTGGACTAAGAGAGGAAGTTAGAAAATTACTTTTTACTGCCTGTTTCTTTTCTTTCTTGCTTGCTGCTTAACCATGTCATGGGAGAATTAGGAGAAAAGGGATTAAAAAAAAGAAATTTTAAAAGAATTGCTTTTTAATAATTTTTGTGAAAGTTTATCACTGTATATAAAAGTTAAGGGTTAAAAAGATTTAAAATCATCTTCAAATTTCATTTACCATAATCTATAGTTCAGAACTGTAGTCAATGTTTTTTTTCAACTATAACTCCTTCAGAGGCCCAATTTTAGGACAAAAACTCTTTTCAAAGAGTGTCAACACACTGTAGGCCTGTAATAGACAATATGGTTCATACACTCAGGCCTGCCTGACTCACCTCTACATGAGAGGCAATACAGGGGAGTGACAAGAGAGTGTTTTGAAATCTTAAAGACCAAGAATAGGTTTTGGTGCTTGCTTCGGCAGCACATGTACTACAATTGGAACAAACAGTAGACTCTGGACTTAGACAGCTTGGGTTTAAATCTTGGCTCCACCACCTACTAGGTGTGTGATCTTAGACTCTGAGCTTTACAATTCCTTTCTCTGAAATGGTATTTTCATGATAAAGTTGAGGTAGGGATGGGGGATACCATTATTACTATTTTCCAGTCTTTATATATTCTTTAATTTAAAAAATTAATTTATTCTATGTTAATATTTAAAGACCAGACTGAAATTGTTGACCTAAAAATAGTTATTTAATTTCCCACCACCACTCTAACACTGTAACTCAAACAACACTTCAGATTTAGTACCCGTGCAACCTATTTAGGACTATGAATTATCACATATGCTAGCTGATAGAAAACATAAATACCTTAAATTTTTCCCGTAGATCTTCTTCTGTATAAGACTTTGGTATCATAACAAAGATTCTTGTAAGTTCTTCATCTTCAACATCTCGATGACTTCCAGATGATCTGGACTGAGCAATGAAAACCTAAGAAACAAACCAAACTCAAAAAATAATGTCAACTATTTTCCTATTCCTTAAGTATACTTACTTCATGATTATATCTATGCAATTCATGTTAGATAAAAACACAACGTGATGGGATTGTACAAAAAATGTTTTTCAAAAGCAATCTTCATTGCAATGACTTTAATGAGATAATAGCAATCTCTGCATTGAGGTTTTTTTCCCCAAATATATTTCTTTTGCATTTTTGTTTAGCAAGAGCAAGTCACTGCACTTAAAAAGAATGTGTATTTTGCAGTTGTTGGGTACAGGAGTCCCCCCTTATACTCAAAGGATATATTCAAACACCCCCAGTGGATGCCTGCAATTGTGGATTGTACTGAGCCCTATATATACTATACTTTTTCCTATACATATTTACGATATAACTATGATTAAGTTTCATTTATAAATTAGGCACAGTAAAAGATTAACAATAACTAATAATAAAATAGAACAATTATACTGCAATAAAAGTTATGTGTATATGGATTATCTCAAATATCTCAATGTACTATATCGGGGGTAAGGGGAAACTTCAGAAAGTGAAACCACAAGTAAGGGGGGGACTATTATACAGTGTTCAATAAATGTCAATGATATAGTTGATTTAATGCTTCGTGCATATTGACATTCTATGATTGGCTATGTAAACACATGGAATTGTTACATATTTTTTGACTGATATTTTTATTCTTATGAAAAACCCTATCTCTGTTAATAGTCCATGTATTAAAGTCTATTTTGTCTGATACCATACCAGCTTTTTTATCTTTGTGTTTAAAATATGTCTCTTGCAAACAGCATTAAATTGGATTTTTTTAAAAATCATCTCACAATCTCTTTCTTTTAATTGGAAGAGATTAATTAGAGTGTTAAGTCCATTTACATTTAATGCAATTATTTAAACAGTTGGGTTTAAGTTTACATGGTCATATCTTTACTTATTTTCATTCTAATATTAATCTTCAGAAAAAGTTAACATGTTCTGATCTTCAGCCATAGCCCCCTCCAAAAAAAAGTAACATAATAATATTCTAGTTCATCTTAGTGACTATCCAAATGGTTTCCTATGTGAGGAGGAAAAAGCACAGGACTGGACTTGAGACTATTTTTCTAATATTGGCAACTTAGTTTCATTGAAACATTATTTGTAATATTAGATTATTACTTTGAATTTAATTTGCATTGTAGTACTGCTTTTTATTTAATTTGTAAATTTGCTTTGTTTTTATATTATTCCAGAAGAATGTCAAAATCTCTAATTAGGATTATAGATTTATTTATAGCTATAAGCATAAGATGTTTAATGGCTAGTTTTATTTTTCATAACTTGAATAAATGTAATGAAATTAACTAAATCACCAAATGCATAGGCCCTTCAAAATTTTTCCCCCCTTTGAATTTCATAGTAGGAGGCAACAACTGAAAGGATATAGAACTTAAAAAGCCATGGGATTTTATAAATATTGAAAAAAGAACTCTGGGACCATGGGAAAAGAAAGTCATTAGGTTCACTGGGAAAACAGCCTTTGATAGAGGTATATAATCCTGCTTACAAGACAGAGCTGGAGACATACCTAGATAGAGTCTACTTCCAGATATTCCCTTAATTAAGCACTTTATGAAGTATTAATAATAGAGTACTGAATAACAGAGAAATGGTCCACTAGAAAGTTAGTCTAGTGTATTACCAGTAATGAATGGCAATAGGAAAATAGAAATAGGTAATCTTTAAGTATATGCAAAGACACCAAAGGGAAAAAAGAGTCTCAGATAAGATGAAACTGGTGGTACCATCAGATCACAAATTTCTAAATTTTAAGGACTGAGGTATTCCAAATCTCTGATAAAGACGACAGTATCTATATCGAACACATGTATAATAATCAACCTTCTAATGGAAGATTTCTCCTAACACAATTTTACCTTCACAGATAATGAATGCTAATACATACGTTCTAGATCAAGAAGCATTCTTCTATTTTTTTTTTTCCTTCTTCAATGATATGGTGTTTTGCTATGTTGCCCAGGTTGGTCTCAAACTCCTGGGCTCAAGCAATCCTCCTGCCTTAGCTTCCTCAAATAGCTGCGATTACAGTGCATGCCACCATGCCCAGCCTAAGAGGCATTCTTGCAAAGCTAAAACCAAGATTTTTCTCTTCTATTTTCTAGGTTTACCCCTTTCCTACAGATAACATAGCTGGTCACAGAATAACTTTTACTTGGGCAATCTTTTCTGGCTGTAGGCCTGGTTCTGTAATATTCTTGTCTTGTAGATCCTTTGGAACTTTGCAAAAGCAAAGTACATCAGAAAAATTAAAGCTGAATTAATTTAAGTGGAAATACTGAAAACAACAACTATGATCCAGTGAAAGACAACCCAAGCTGCAGCTGCTGAAGAATGAACCTAGACTCTCTAGGTAGTTACTGTTGTGAAACAACTTTCTGATTGAAACAGAGTTAAAAAAATGTGAAAAACAGAATTGTAAACTTTAATTCTTGGGAATAAGCACATAATTTCTCTGTGGCTAAAAGAGAGGGTGCATTTCAGTGTTGAGACTTTAATTTCTCTTGTAGGAATTTCTCAAGGGAAGGAGGTCCATGAATTTCAAACTTGGGGCATTTTTTTTGGTTGCTCACATGGGCTCTCTGGTCATGTTATACTCAAAGTATAAAGTGCCTCTCCACTAACATAATAATTGGAAAGAGATGAAACTTATCAATCCAGTGCAGGGATCAGGACTCTACTGCTCCATTTTTTGGTGCAGCCCATAATATAAGAATTGTTTTCATATTTTCAAAAGGCTGTTAAAAACAAACAAACAAAAAAAGATATATGACAGAGACTGTATGTGGCCCACAAAGCCTATCCAGCCCTTTCACTATCCAGCCCTTTACAGAAAAAATTTGCCAACCCCTTATCTAGTATATGCTGTAGCTCTACAATTAATTTTGTTGATGCTCCATTTTGACCATGTCTCGGGTTGGAGAGGCAGGAGGAAGGGAATGTCTACTGTGTTGTCAGCATATTTCAAGATTCTTTTTCTTTTGTGGATAGAGTGCAGGCAAGACCTCCAGAGACTGAAATATCTCTAAGTCCTTCATCTACATAAGTCCTTATTAATATCCTTCTCTAATTTTTTGTAAATAGAAAAAAATTCTAATTGAGGTAAAAAGAATAATTTTTGTGGAAAGTTTCAACAGAAGTACATATACTGCAACTATTTCTACAAAACAGGTGAAGGGCAGAAGTTAAGCAATCGCCAGATTCACAGGACTGGGTCCTAATTTAAGGCCACAGCAAGTAAGCAGTGACATCTTGGCTACTATTGACAAATAATAAAGATATATCGGGGGCTTACCTTGTGCTTAAAAGAGACTAAATCAAATACCCTTCCTGCCATGCGTCTTTATCACAATGATTTAGCTCTTCTTAAGGCAGTTTGCTTTGGTCTGCTTTCAAAGACAAGTGGCAGTAACAGAAAGGGTCAAGAACCAAATGTATGCTATTAATACCTTCACAAACTGGGCTCATTTAAAATAATTTTTAAAAATCACGAAAGTGTGATGAATATGTAATAGTAGTCGTTTCAATCACCTGCACTTGTTATTTTATACATGCACACTTTTGTCTGGTACTGGGAAAAGACCCAACACCAGAGGGCCACAGGGTAACATATTTTTGTCAAGTTAAGCCCCATGTATATCTGAGGAAAGGCAGAGTTATTCGTTTTTATATATGGCACTTTAGGGTACTGAGGAAGAGGGTCAGAAAAGTCCTCAAAGTAGGCCGGGATGAGTTGGGCCATAAACTCTACAGTTGGCAGAGTAGTGAGGGCGGGGTGCGGGGAAGTCTAGCCACTAGTGGCCCGAATGCCTGGTCCGAATCCCCTCTCCAAGCACCCCAGCGCAGCCTCCGGGGGAGGGGGAGGATCCTTTCTTCAAAGCCACTCCCTCACTCACGACAGGTGCTGCCTGGTCAGCTGCTGGGAGAGGCTGTTCTACCCCTCCCCCAGCCTGGCACAGCGCCAGGTGAAGGGAGGCCCGAGAGACCCATCTCCGCCTTCCCTTCCGACCCCGGCATCCGCACCTTTATGGGCTTGGTGTCGTTGGGGCCAAGGCACTGGCCGTGCATCTCTTCCATGGCCCTGCAGGCCTGGGAGCTGCGGGCGAACTTGACAAAGGCAATGCCCTTGGACTCCTTGGTGTGCTTGTCCCGCACCACCCAGATGTCCTGGATCTCGCCAAAAGGCGAGAAGCGCTCCCTGAGCACCGACTCGGGCGTGTACTTGCTGATCACCAGGAAGATGCGGCTATTGGGCGGTTCGTCCAGGCTGTCCACGCCCGGGCGGAAGCCTCCGCCGCTCGCGGAGCTGCCAGCTTCGTCCATGATGCTCCACCCCGGTGCTGCAGTCTCGGCTTCTGCGGTGCCCGCCACTGCAGTTGTAACACACCCAGCCGTTGCGGGGCCAGCGCTCCGCTTCCGGAAGGAGGAGGAGTCCGGCGCCGGGCGCTATCCAGCCGCGCAGGGTGCCGGTCTCCGGAAAGCGACCTGCAGCGCCCCCTGGCGCCCCGGGGGACCCTGACCGGGTCCAGGCCTCCAATCTCGCTGAGCCCAGACCCAAATGTCAGTTGAGCAATCCTTGTTCCCTGCAGGCAGAGCAGTCCTGCCTGGTGCGCAGGCTTTCTCAATGCTGGCTTTACTCCAACCCTAAGGCCAAGGATTCTTCCCCTAAACTTGCCATCGTTAAAGAAAAAATTATTCATGACACTTGTTGAAGATAGTAAAGCAGACTATTTTCAAGAGGAGCCAAGGTGATAGGTACAGGGTCCACTGCAATGGGATCTTGCAGTGGGGGACAGAGGTTGGACTCCATTCCGACTCTAATAAGGACAAGTGACAATTTATAACCAAGAAGTATATGTGTGGGGGTCTATGAATGGAAAATTAAGAAGAAGAAATATCATGGGTAAGGGGGACTCTTGCTAGATGGGCTTAACAGAATTCTTGCTGAAGGCAGGCCAGGGTGATAGGATATTGATGGTGGTCAGGTACCAAGGGCGAGGATTTTCACTACACTGATTTAGCAGGGTTCTTGCTCACACTGGATTCTACAAGGACAGAAAGCCCAATGTTGGGTGTAGTCAAGCAGAATACTCGGGGGAGCCTGACTAAACTATGGTCAAGGAGAGAGTCTGTCACCATCTTGGTCACAAACTCAACAGAGGGTCACAGAGTTACAACCATAGAACCTTAGAGTTGAAAGGAAACTTTGAGATCATCCAATTCCAGCTTCATTTGTTAGAGATGAGAAAACTGAGGCTCACAACATAGCCAAACGTAATAAAGATACAAGTAACAGAGCCAAAACCAAAATCAACTCCATCTGTTGATCTACTCAACTTCCACAAGCACTCCTGTGGATTGAGGGCAGAGAGGATGGATCGTTCAATTGTGGAACTAGGAGGCATTTTAGGGTACAAGCAAAGTAGGGAATGCCTAATAACTTCTAAGACTTCTTGTTAACAGGCCTTAGAGGAGAGGTCAGGAGAAAACCAGCAGAATTTCAGAAGTGAGACCTGGATTTATTAATAGCAGTGGTATTGGAATGAAGTGAAAGGAATAAACTCGAAAGTGGACAAGGACCAGGGTTCCTTGAACGTCCAAGTCCGTGTTGCTAAAACCTGGGTTGCTATAAAGTCAAACAGATACATATTTATTGTGAACCGACTATGTGCCAGGCTCTGTGTTAGGAGTGAGATATACAATAGGGAACAGGAAAGACATGATCCCTACCCTATTTTTTTTTTTCTGTTGTGGAAATCATACATATAAATACACAATACCACGTAACGTCAAATTAATGTTCTTGTTCCCTTTGACTATGGTGTCCACTCTCCAACCCTCAATATTTTGTAGTTGTGTGATAGTAACTAAGAGTCAGGGATTCTGGGTGGTCACCTTGGATTTAGTATTAATACTAACAAGACTGTTATAATTTCTCCTTGTGTCACATTCCTTACTTGTAAAATGAGGGCTCTGCTTACCTTGGGGAAGTCTAGGAAGTATCTTAACTTTCCACCTCTCTTTATCTCACCCAGACCAAGCAAGGTGAATGACAATAATATGATAATGTAATAATTTTATTGATGTGAGGATGTGCAAAGATTCTGAGCAATACTATTTGCACACCAGTGCCATCTAGTGGAAAATGTGTAATTTTCTTAAACCGTACTGATAGGGCAATCTATTATTTGTAAAATAAGACTACTGATAGGGGTCCTGAAAATTTTAGGCTGATATTCAGAGCCATGAATTTTTTTCATAAAAAAAGGATAAAAGATTGCATAAAACAAAACCAAAAACAGAAATATTGGGAAATGCTAGGAAAGCAAAATTTCTTTACTACTCAATCATGTGAAATACCACATATTCAAGGAAAATAAGAAATTTACTTATAAATTACTAAAACATAAATATATTTTCTTTATGTGATTTACTTATTTTAAACATATTTATTGAGATATAATTCTTATAGCATTCAATTCACCCATTTGAAGAGTTCAATTAAATGGTTTTTAGTATGTTCAGAGTTGGGAAAACATTACCACACTCAATTTTAGAACATTTCATCACTCAGTAATGACAGAATTGTCATGTTACAAATCATATAAAAATCTTTGAACATGAATTACATATAACTGAAACATCTTAAATGTCTGAGCTTTGAAAAAATGATTATTAGTCTTTATGTTTGTTTGTTTGTTTTTGAGACAGGGTCTCACTCTGTCACTCAGGCTAGAGTGCAGTGGCGCGATCGTAGCTTACTGCAGCCTCAAACTCCTGGGCTCAAACGATCTCCCCACCTCAGCTCTGGAACAGCTGGGACTACAGGCATGTACAACCACACCCAGATAATTTTTCTATTTTTTGCAGAGATGGAGTCTTGCTCTCGCTCAGGCTGCAAACTCCTGACCTCAAGCAATCCTCCCACCACGGCCTCCCAAAGTACTAGGGTTATAGGCGTGAGCCATCACGAGTGGCCTAATTACTGTTATATTAAAGAAAAATGTGCATTTGCAGATTTTATTTTGAAGGCTTTAAAACATGTAGCCTATAATGCATGATTATTAGAATGATAAACATTATGGTTATTTCACTTGAAATTCATATGTCCTTTGAAATGTTTTCTACCCCAAATTTTATGAATTTTTTTCTTAAAAATGAGAGGTGACTGATTTTTGAAATGCAAGAAGAAAATAGTAAAATTTTGTCATGTACAATGGGGCTTACTTGGTTGGTTATATTAATCTTCATACATTATATTTAATAACTAGAAATATTTTGCCCTATTTGCAAATTTTCTATAGATTTTACCACTGATATTTAAGGGTGATCAATTAAGAACTTTCATATTTTTCCATATGAATATGGTCCAGAGCCTTCATTTGTCCCATCTGTAAGGCTTCTGGCTGCTAATAATGTATATAATCACTTACCTTGGCCTGTAACAGGCACTGAAGAAATGGTAGTCTCCTTCTTGAGTTTGCATGCCTTTGTTAGAGTTTGAGAATAATATTTAACTCTTGATTTTTTTTTCACAGTATACCGGTTCTTTTGATTCAACTTAATGACGTACATCCTTTAAACGTGTAGATCACGGGACAGAACTTAGAGGTACCACTTAGAATAGTTTCATTCAACCATCTGGAGACTGTGGCTATTTAAAAAATTAAAATAAAATTATTTAAAATAACCTAAATTTAAAATTAACTAAAACTGAAATAATTAAAAATTCAGTTTCTCTGTTGAATTAGCCACCTTTCGATTGTTCCAAAGTTGTTTGCTGGTAGTGGACAGCAGCCATGCGGAGCCAGCGCACAGCAGATGCAAGTCTCTGGGAGAGTTAGGATCCCGCGGGATCTGGGGGCCAATCACCAGGGCGAGTGCAGCCTGGTCTGCCATTGGCTGGCGTTCACCGGAAGCACATGCCCAGCCACGCCTGCAGCCCAGGGTTTCCAGGTGCTACTGAGGGACTGCCAGCCTTGAACTTCGGGCCTGGGCTCTAGCCAGGTGCCCGCCCTGGGTGACTGCCCCGGGAGGTGGAGGGCAGAGTCCTCGGCCCTGTGGTAGGTGTGGGCCCAGTTTGAAGAGAGTGGGCTGGGCAGCCATGCTGTCTAAGCACCAGTAATGCCTCAATGCATTTTGGGCCTGGGTCCATCCAGAGAGAAGTGTCCAACTGTCTGGCGTGTGGGAAGTTCACCCCCGCCCCAGCCTGGTGGGGCCGGGTTGCCCTTATGTGCAACAGAAGCCTATTTTTTTTTTTTTTTTGTGAGAGGCCCCTGTGCAGCTTCTCTCATTTTTAGGTGATACTAATTCTGCCTTCCATCCACAGTTGGCAGAAGTCAGCCATGACAGAGAGGCTGGGGCATCAGCACATATTGGGAGTTTGGAAAGCTGGATTCTTGTTCTAGTTCAAGGCTCAAATGTAGCCACTTAGAAGGGGAGAAGACCATAGACACCTGTGGAGATTTATAGATGGGAAATGATTTACTCAGGCTCACATCATTATTACTGCACTCCACTTAGGTACTCTTTCCATTACTACAGGCGGAATCCCACTTAATCATTTTGAGTCTGTTCAGTATTC
Source organism: Cheirogaleus medius (assembly GCA_008086735.1). Taxonomy (NCBI): domain Eukaryota; kingdom Metazoa; phylum Chordata; class Mammalia; order Primates; family Cheirogaleidae; genus Cheirogaleus; species Cheirogaleus medius. The sequence goes on along the minus strand of VBSM01001562.1, from coordinate 23,538,859 downwards.
ATCCTTAAACTATTCTAATGAGCTTCCCCTCCCTCTTTCATCACTTCAGTTATTTGGACTTTGTAAATTTTGAAAGCTTTATTGGTGCCTTGATTGTACTGACCACATTCCTCTTCTTATGCAAACTTAGATGTAGCAGTGATATGTATCAGTATTTCACCTAGTTGTCTTTAAGCACTCTCAGCTGGGCAAAAAAATTTTAAGCATCTGCAATGTGTCAGATATTGTGCTCAATACAGGGTTGCCTAGATCACTCTTAAAAGAGAATTGTTAAACTTCTAGAATTATAGATTTGATACTGCCCTGCCTCTCACCTTTCACCATCTCTGGACAACCAGTCACTTAATCTCTCTGTGTGCCTCATTTTCCCCATGCATAAAAATAACAATATTAATATTGTCTATCACAGGGCTATTGTGAGGATTAAATGAGTTAATATATAAAGGGCTTGAAAATATGCCTGGCATATAGTAAGCACATACAAATGTTTGCTACTCTTATTCTGCCTATTTAGTATTGGAATTACTTAATTCTTGGATGAGTGATCATTCTCATACTAGATGTCACATTTTGCTTATTTCAGTGAGATATTTCTTCTTAAACACTAAACACTGGTAGAGTGCCAAATGATTATAGGACAAAATGAATTCCTTTGATATTTTTCCTATCCTCAGGATATCCCTTGATATCCTTCCTGCCATTGCTGAATCTATTAGTTTTAATGCACTTGGAAGAGGGACATGGATAATGCACCAGCAGAATTCTTCTGTGATTAAAGATGGCAGCAATAAATGTTTTAATTATGATTAATACTGTAGTTCAAACAGTGATAATGGGAATTTTTGTAAGTGACTTTCATATGAAATGTGTAGCTTATAAGTAATGATGTTTTTTGGGTTTTGTTGTTTGTTTTTTAAATGTCTAGTTTTCTGAATTGCCAGCAACATTTAATTAGTATAAAATCAATCTGAACTTTCTGCCTTGTATAAAAATTGGAAAATAAAGATCCTCAAGGTAGTACTTAGATAACTTTTTTTATAATGCAATCTTTATTGTTATAGTGAATGAATTTTGCTAAAAGGCCAAAAATGTGCTTTTTCTGACTGAAGATTTACCCTTTATGGCCCCTGTTCAAAGGCTCACTGAATTCTGAACCTTTTCAGATGATTAATAGCACTGATATATGTAGAAGTTGAATGCAGTATTTTGATTGATGTTTGGAATGTTAAAGTAAGCTTCTCTTAGATAAAGTAAATTTCCTTGCCTTGCTTTCTATCAGATCTAAAACATTGATTTTAGCTGTTTTGAGACACTGCCCAAAGAAAACTATCTTCCCTTTAGGATTGTGGATTATTAATACTGTTGTGAACTTCCACATAGATTTAAAGTTAGTAAGATATTAGTTTTGCAGGTTATTGTATATAAAGCACTAGCTTTTCTCAAAGTAATAGCTAACTTTAGTTAAATAATACTGTATTCTTCAATATTGACAGAAAAACACAAACGTTCCCTATTTCTCAGTTGGGTTATATAAACAAATATGTGCTTGGGATCCTACTATCAAAGAATTAGATATTTTCATGATTTCTGTAATATTAATTTCCATCCAACTCCCATTTCCCCTGTACTCATTCTTCACAGAACACAAAGAGGAGGAAAACAAACCCAGGCAGTGCATTTCTTACAATATTAAAGTACAAAATATTTTATTGTTTGAAATTATTTTAATTATTGCATCATTTTAGATGGATGAAGCATTTATTTAGTTATGTCATACAGTTTTTGACAGTCTTAACCAAAATATCTTTGTACAAAATTTATTGTATGTGTCTATCATCATACAATAAGATGTGTCCTACTTGAAACCATGTATTTTCTACTACATTAGTGTTAAACATGTACTAATGTTCACTGAACTGAGTAATGTTATTTCTGATTGCTTCCAGATAATGATCTACACAGTAGATTTATTTACAGCCAAGAGTAGAGTATAAAGTCAATAAGAAATTGTTACATATAGCTTGCTGTGGCCTCATTCTTTTCTGTATGCTTTTTAATTTTATAGTTTTATTGATTATTACAGGCATGTAAGTACTTATAATAAATATAAGCACCTTTCCAATGTGTTCTATCCTTATTGTTAGGTAAGGGGATGAAAAATTAGACCTATATGCTTTACATCATTTTTTGCACATATACTTTTTAGAAATGAAAAGGAATTTGATTGACCTGGATAAATTAATTTAATTGTTTGAAGGCTGAAATAAAGCCAGAGTTATACCAATAGCACTTTCTGAAGTAGCTATGGCTAGAACTTTAAAATAAGTGTGATAACCGAGATGTATAAAATTGGGTGCTATAATAGACCTGTGTTTTTGAGCACTCAGACATTAAAGCATGCATGCTTTAAATGATACATTTTTGTTTAATATCATTAGCATTCACTTCAGCCAAAGTGATAGAATTCCTTTTTTCCCAGCCTTGCAAATCTGATATTTGTTTTGGTCTGTGGCTTAATGTTTCAGTGCAGAACAAAATGGGAGATGCTGAAGCAGGCAAGAAGATCTTTATTCAAAAATGTGCTCAGTGCCACACAGTGGAAAAAGGTGGAAAACACAAGACTGGTCCAAATCTCTGGGGCCTCTTTGGCCGAAAAACAGGACAAGCACCAGGATTTTCTTACACTGATGCAAACAAAAACAAAGGTAAAAACCAGCAGTTGTGAGAGAGAACCAGATGCCTTGTAGCAAAGAAGAAAGCACATGATTTGAAATTATAATAATTTTCTAACTTGTAGCATTAAAAATAGACCCTCATAATAGACCCTCAATACTGAAGTATTGATTTATATCATAAGACCTGCATTTGAATAACTGGTCATCCTTTTGATCAGAAGAATTAGCAATCTTGTGTGGCATAGGTTTTTGCTTATATAGGTGTTTTATTTTATGTAATACATTTATCTTGAAAAAATATGAGCTAGATTTAAAAAATCGTATTTTAATGGTATAATGGTAGTGATTCTTAGCATGGTGGGGGGAATATTATAGTTTGAAAAGCGTATTCAGCAATTTATTTGTTGGTGGAAAGGGAGTAAATAGTACTTAAAGTGAGAAGGGATTTTAGAGTTGAGATAGAAAATGGTTGGAAAAGGCTATAATATCTTTGCAAAGCAAATTGTTACTCCTTGATATGTATATATACATATATATACACACACACATACATACACACACACCCCCACATACACACATAAACACACACATATATGTATATATATATACAGATGTGTATATATATTTAAGGATTATTAGATTTTATTAAAACACGGTACAACTCTATTTTGAACTTTCCTTGGAGGCCTAACATATCTTATAGGTTGGAATTTCAGATTACTACTATTTGGAATAGGTTTTATTTTATTTTTTATTTCTTTTTATTATTTTTATTGAAGTGAAATTTATATAATATACAATTAGCCATTTTAAAGTGTACAGTTCAGTAGCCTTTAGTACATTCACAATGTTATAAAATCACCACTTCTCCCTAGTTCCAAAACTTTTTTTATCACCCCAGAACACCTGTATCCATTAAATAATCACTCCCCGTTCCCTCTTACCCCTATTCCCTAGCAACCATTAATGCTTTCTGTCTCTTTGGATTTGCCTGTTGGATCTTTCATATAAAAGGAATCATATAATATGTGGCCTTTTGTGTCTGGCTTCTTTCACTTAGCATGTTTTCAGGGCTCATCTAAATTGTAGCGTATATCAGTACTTCATTCCTTTTTTTCCTCGTTATTGAAAATATTTACCCCACAAAATACAACAAACAAACACACACCCCAAGAATACAAAAGCTGGTACTGAGAAACTAATAATTTTTGATAATAATCAACACTTCTTACGATCCTTTTCATTCCTTTTTATGACTAAGATTCTAATTATAGCCTGTAACTACATAATTCCAATCTCTGACTTTGTTATCACAGGATCCCTGTTTGCCTCTGTCTTCACATGGCTATTTTCTTATAAGGACACTAATCATATTGAATTAAGGGCTCATCCTCTTCCTATGGAATTAGGACCTTATCTCAATTGAACTAGTCACATCTACAATGACCCTATTTCCAAACAAACCGACAGTCTGAGGTTCTAGGGGTTAGGATTTCAACATATCTTTATTTGGGGGTATTCATAATAAAGGACCATACATACATATAAAATAAATACATACTTGACAAAGTAGTAAAAGTACTACTAAAAGTAATAGAACAAAATTTGATCTTTGTCAAGTCAGGAATATTTTAGCATCTTTTAAAATATCAACAGAGTTATTATTAACACAGTATCATTGTATTTCGGATGTGTAAAAATCCTGGTAATTGGTATCGTATAATAAAGAATTTGTCTAGCCCTTATCCTGGGTTCCTGGCAGGGAGTCTCTATAACCTTGGAATTTCTGGAGTGATAGGAGTGTCTTTATTATTGTGGTTTGCTGCTGGAACCAAAACCTGAGGTATGCTAAGAGATGCCTAATGATGAGCTCCTAGTTTCAGGATGGGGGCTGATGATACTACAGTGACCAAACCATTCAGTCCTAACTCCAGGGACAGAGTGGGGGCTGGAGATTGAGTTCAGTCACATGGCTGGTGATTCAGTCAATCATGCCTATGCAATGAAGCATCAGTTAAAAACTCTAAACAATTTCAACCGGAAGCTGTGGTTGAGCTTTCTGGTTGGTGAACACTTCCTTGTGCGATGAGTCCTGATTGTACAGAGAGATGACCCAGAAGCTCTGCATTTGGGACCCTCCCAGACCTCACCCTATGGGTCTCTTCCTCTAGCTGGTATCCTTTTATAATAAAACTGTAGTTGTAAGAAAGTGCTTTCCTGAGTTCTGTGAGTTGATTTGAGGAGATTGTGGGAACTTCTGAATTTGTAGCCAGTTAGTCAGTTTGAGTGGCCTGAGGGCCCCTGTCCTGGTATCTGAAATGAGGCAGTCTTGTTGGGAGCCTGCACTAACTCTGGGCAGTTAATGTCAGAATTGCATCGAAGTTGTTACAATAGGATTTTCAGCTGATAGACTACTGAATAAATCCGTTTTTAACTCACATTTAGTGTTTGCATTTACATGGCTCTTTGATTTTTCAGGTAGTATTTCTCTGTAGTGTCATTTTATTATTTTATTATCCTATTACAAGAACAGTCAACTGTTGCAGTTCTAATTTGTAGTTATAAACTAATATTTGCTCCTCTAGCTGCCAGTATTTTGAGAAATTTATTGCTTATTAGCATTGATTTGGAATAATATTGGAACTTATTACAAATATATCTTTTATTATAGATTATTGTCAAAGGTTGAAAGCTATATAAAAGGCTTGGTTTTAACATTATTCAAGAATTGGAAATAAAATTTTCCTAAATCAGATTGATTATGTAATATATGTGACTTATTTGGGGACATACTATTATTTGTTAGTTCCATTGATGAAATAAGAATAATAAGTAGCTTAGTTGCTTAACCAAACTAGGATTTTAAAATAAGATTATAATAAAGATTTAAAGAAATAAAGATTTAAAAAATACTGTAGCATAGCTTGGCCAAAGACAGACTTGAATAAGAAGAACCAGGATACCAATAGTATAGCACTGATACAAATTGCAGTATACTGTCAACCATATTTTATTTTCTGTGCACGATTTTTCTGTTGCAAATAATTGCAATATTTTTATTTTCAAAAGAATACGGAATTTCTCATATCTTAAAGAAGATTCTTTGTCCTATGTGACTTGCGTAGAGTACAGTTTTACAAAATGCATGATTATAGAGATAACCTTATATAATGTGGTTTTTAAAATTGTGGGAAAATATATATAACAAAATTGACCATTCTAACCATTTTTAAGTATACAATTCTATGGCATCAAGCACATTCACATTGTTTTGCAACCATCACCACCATCTATCTCTAGAACTTTTCCATTTTCTCAAACTGAAACTCTGTACTCATTAAACTGTCCGTGGCAACCACCCTTTTACTTTGTCTTTGTTAATTTGACTATTCTAGGTACTTTATATAAGTGGAATCATACTGTATTTGTCCTTTTGCGACTGGCTTATTTCACTTAGTGAAATGTCTCCAAGGTTCATCTATGTTGTACCGTGTGTCAGAATTTCCATCTCTTTAAGGGCTGAACAATATTTTATTATATGGAGATAGCACATTTTAATTATCCATTCATCCCTTGATGGAGATTTGGGTTGCCTCCACCTTTTGGCTATTGTGAATAATGCTGCTATGAATGTGGGTATACAAATATCTGTTGAGAGGAGTCCCTGCTTTTGCTTTCTTTGGGTATATATCCAGAAATGGAATTGCTGAATCCTATGATAATTCTGTGTTTTATTTTTTGAGGAATAGCCATACCATTTTCCACAGTTGGCTGCACCATTTTATATTCCCACCAGCAATGCACAAGGGTTCCAATTTCTCCAGACTTTCACCAACACTTGTTGTTTTCTGTTGTTTTGATAATAGCCATCCTAATGGATTTGAAGTGCCATCTCATGTGGTTTTGATTTGCATTTTCCTAATCATTAATAATGTTGAACCATCTATAGTGTGTTTCTGAAAACATCATTAAATGTATACAATTTTTCTTTAAGCATGATATCTTTATAGTGCATTGAAGTGCTGTTTGCACTCTTGGGCAGTGATAATTGAAGCAGGTTTGAAAAACAAATTGTTTGAATTAATCATGATTTTTCCAGGATTCTATGCTAATAGTGACAGAACTAGGATTTAAACCCAGGTTTACCTGGGCCTTTAAAGCAATCTTATCATGAGGTTAGCAAAACTAACTTATTAGCTAAACTAACTTATTAGGGATTAGGCCTTATCTTTTGCTTATTGTCATGTCAAATCTTGCAGTGGCTACAGTAGGACACACTAAATCATAAATGTGTTAATAACTTTAAAATATTTTGAAATCCATGTACATTATATTGTACAAAAATTCAAATAGTTCAAAAGAATATTTCCCAGTATGAGTGACAAGGAAATTATATGTTCACTTTTCCTGACCTTTCCCTATTCTTCTCCCTCTATCAACTAATTCTGGTAAAATTATTCTTTTTCATTTTAGTGGCCATATTTGTACTTTAAATAATATCCATATGCCTCTACTATTTGATTTATCTACATAAAGCAATATCTCTTTATCCTCTACTATGAAGGATGAGAAAAATCAAGGTATTTATACAACCGTCCCTTTTTTTCACACTGTCTCCTAACTCTGGCTACTTACATCATTATTTCTACTCTGATATGATCTATATCATTTATATCTCATGTAACCATAATTACCACAATTGTTTTAACATTTATTCTACATTTAAATGATATTAGTGGATGTTCCCAGATATTCCCAGCTTTTACCATAGTATCTTTACTATTGACTTATCTTTTTGGTTGATGGATGGTTTTCTATTAGTAATAACACTAAGAATTACTAGAACTATATTATCCAAGTTCTTGGATGTTTGAAAACCTGTCGGGATTGCATTACACTTGAATGATAATTTGGCAGGGCATAAAATTGTTGGGAGACACTTTAATTCCTCAGAAACTTATATCTTTCATGTTGAATTATTGTTTGGAGAAATATGAAACTAGCCTGATGGTTTTCTATTATGAGTTACTTGATTTTATTTTTATTTTATTCTTTTTCCCTTAAGTTTCAGTAACATTCTTATTGAAATTTAGTAACTTTGTTAGGCTATGTCTAGGCCTTGGTTGAGCTATTGTAGTATTTGCTGGGATGTGTTGTGCTCTTCCAATTGGTAAATTCAGGGATTTTATTTTTGAAAGTTTTCTTCAATAATATGTTTTAATAATTTTATTATATTTTATTTATTTTTTAAAAATCTTACTTTAGCCACCAGTTGTACAGATCTTATATCTCCTTTGTCTGAATATCTTCTGTATCTGTCATTTTCCCTTTGATCTGATAGCTAATCATTTTAAACTCTTCATTCTTTTGTTTTTGTTTTTACCAGTATTTTCAAACCTCATTGTGCTAACAGCAACATCTGTTAATTTTGCTGTCTTGTATGCCTTTCTCTGTTTTATAATTTTCTACTTAAGCCTTTGTAGCTCTACTTTGAGCCTTTGATTCATAAAGACCTTTTTTGAATCCATGAGAATGTGGTCCTGAGTTTCATCTGCTTAATTTACATAGTTTCTGAAGTGTATGTTTCATTTAACTTTTGTTTTTTCTCCTCCTTTCTGCTGTGTGTGTATAGTGTATGTGTTTGTATGTGTGTGTATGTTGTGTGTTTGTATCTTTGGTACTTCTTTGTGTTGATTCCTTTTTGATTGTTACTCATCTTTTGATGAAGATAGTTCTTCTTGGACTAGTTATTTGTAGAAGGATAGTAAGGGTGAGGGTCTGAGTGTTCCACTTAGTTGCGTGGTCTTCCTCACCCTCAGTTATGTTAGAGATACGTGTATATGTCTGAGTGTTTATGTTTGTATTTTTGGTGGAGGTGTTATTTGGCTCTTTACTTCAGCTGGTAAAGACTGGGCAGCCTTAAGGTTATGCAACCTTTGCAGTTTCTCTTCTGTCCTATAATAAGTTCTTCTTTCAAAGATGTATGTGCTTTCTTCATTAATCCGGCTCCCCTGGCCCTCCATAGGGTCAGACTGAATTTAAGGAGACTCTCATGGCCAATTGATATACCCTATTCTTTTTGAGCCAAACAAAGGATTATGACTTTGCCTTACAAGGTGGGTCACATACTTTGAAGATCTCTTCTCTTCTCCTGAGATTAGTGAAAGGTGTCGTTTCACTCTGGTCCAGGATTCATGTCCTTGGTAGTCTTCTATTGTAATTATATCAAGTTTGGAGCCATAGGTACTTCCTTAAAAGTTTTATCAAAAGTGAAGTTAGCATTTTTGTTTCTCTTTGTCTATGTTCTTTTTGACTGGTTTTAAAAAGGAAAAAAATGCAGCCTTTTTCAGTCAACTTAAAACTGGATTTCTGAATTTATAGATTTTGTTGGAGATCTGAACAGAGGCAGATTGGTATGATTGGTAGAAATAACATTGAAATATGAGTTAGTAGTCACAAATTCTTGACTCTAACTAGCTTTATATTCTTAGGGCAAGTTACTTTCCTCTCTTTGGGCCAACATTTACTTATCTGCAAAATGAGGGTTGGCTTAAATGATGTCTAAGATATTTTCTAGAAGGAACTCATTGTGATTTGTAGGAAGATGAGGTAATGCTTAGGCATAATGTCTGGGGTGATAGTTCATTGCTATACATTGGATAATCCTAAATAGCATGTGACTGTTGGATTTCTACAGAGAGCCAAGGAGTGAAGAATAATTTTGGAATTTTCTTATAGGTCAGAATGTATAAGTATTCCCAGTTATAATAGTCTTCCTACTGAGTCCAAGAGTAATCTTTTGTTCACATATGTGGGTCATATCAGAAAGTAAGCTCTACAAATGTAGCTACACAAACTTAAAACTTATTTTCACCTTTATAGGTATTATCTGGGGAGAAGCGACTCTGATGGAATATTTGGAGAACCCAAAGAAATATATCCCTGGAACTAAAATGATCTTTGCCGGTCTTAAAAAGAAGAGTGAGAGAGAAGATCTTATTCAATATTTGAAACAGGCAACATCTTAATGAAATGCTATTGCAACTTCAAAAATATTAGTTATAAGCCAAAATTTTCTAATTTCAAATATTGCATGTTTAAAGAAGCCATATTTGATCTTTTTGATCAGCCTGTAGTAAGTTTAACATTTTAAAATAAAGGTTGATATTTTTGATTGTGTGTAATCTACTGACCAGATACCCTTCAGAGTCTGAACTTGCTTTTTTCTGCTCACTAAGGATGGGGATAGGTCAGGATGGAGAAGGAGAGAGAAGGAAACTGAAATCTATTGTGCTTTGGCAGTCTTTATATGCACAAAATATTTTATAAGCCTAGCAACTGCTGATGATGATGGTTTCCACATATTTAATTTTATGAAGCTGTGTTTGCCTTTTATTATAAACAATGCTTAAAGTAACTTTAAGGGAAAAAATTAGGAAAAATGAAGTCAAATAGTTGATCTTACCTTAGGAATATTTTTGGAAAAAAAAAGAGGAAATTATTGACCCCAAAATAAAACCTAGAGAGAAGGAGAAAAGCATGTCTTATATTAATAAAAATTTATATCATATAACATGTCATCTTTTTGCATTAATATTTTAATGATATCCTGCTAGTCCTGAGTAATATAAAACTGGGCTACAGGAGGGAAAGCAAGGATACTGAGAGAGAGAAAAAAAAATCCCCAAACCCTCACCATAATTGTGGAAGAGAGGCATGGTGGGACAGGTCTAAACAGGGCCTGTGTGGAAGAGAACAGTGGCTCTGTGTTATGTGAGGCAGCCCCTAAGCAGCTGTGCAGTCCTACAAGTACTCTATCACCCAAGTGACACAGCCCTGCAAGATGGAGAAGCTGTTTCCATACCAGAGAGAGGGGTATTGGACTGGTCAGGGGCCATTATGAATGAAGGTAGGAAACCCATTATCTCATTTACACTTCACAATAGCACCCCATGATATGGGTTTTTACCTTCGATGTTAAGACCTAGAGAGATCTGGTGCCAGAAGCAAAACTTGGATTTTCTACTCCAATTCCTGGTGACTTTTCACCGTTATCATAGGGGTAATATGTTAGCAAAATAACCTAACAGTTTTCTCAGAATGAGGGGAACACAGTTGAAAAAACAGTGATTTCCAGACAGCTCCATTAACTCTGCCAAGTGCTCAGGTTTACTTTTAATGCTTCTGGTAAGTGAGGGAGAATGCATTTCTCTTGGAGGCCAGTGCCAGTATTGTGTAGTAAAGAGTGTCTCTGGGGGCCAAGAGATAGCTTCAGGCAAAGCCGAGCTTGTTACTCTCTCCCTGGAGGAACTTTTTGATGAGGGCAGAGACATCTGTAGGTCCCATAGTGTACTAAGGATATTGCCAGTCTGAAAAGCTCAGTGAATTTGCAGAGATGTAGAATTAGGTGACATACCTCATATCCTCATTTGCATGGGGCCAGAGGCTCTATGAAAAAGAACTTGGACTCAGTTCACATTCGTAATTACAGCTCAGATTTATATAACCCTGAAGAATGGACTTGGTGGCATTGATAAATGCCACATTGTAGGGAGGGATACGAGGGCCTCATGTTTGGAGTTTAAATATGTTTGACTTGGCAGAATTAGAAAGAAGATAGTATGAGGAGGGCTGAGATGATAAAAGGGAGGTGAGTGGAAATGGAAAAGTATTAAGTAGATTTCCATTCTAAAAATTGATAATATGTTGAATATTGCTTTAAATTTATGTTTATCATAGAGAAAAGTATCTCTGCTGGTAGCAATGTTTCCTATATTAGATAGAAAAGAAAAGTTGGAGGAAAATTTGCAAATGAATGCAGTAATTAAAATTCTGTATGTGATAGGCTTTATTGAATGTATATTATCTCTGAGAGGCTCAAATCTATCTTAGGATCAATTTACATAAAGGAACTTCTGGATACTGTGACGACTTTATACTGTGCCAATCTAGCTTAGCTGGAACTACGTCTCCCAGGACTCTCTTCTCTACATGGTACTCAGGACTGAATTTGCTGAGATTTGGAAGACAGTGGGACCAGGTAGAAATCTCCACATTTGGAAGGTCAATTCAGGGCCCCAAGTACAACTTACACATGTTGTAACTAACTAATCTGTTGGCTTGCCTTCTTTTGGTGGGGCAGTGGCTCTTCCAACTCCTGCCAAATCTTCTATTATGGCTTCTCTGAGTCCTGGGCTAGGGAATGTGCAGTGTTGAGGGGCAAGGGCCCAAACATATCACCCAGGTTTGAAATGGTGAGAAACAGATAACACAAGTACCAGTTTACCCTCACAGCTTTGTCTTTGCTCTCCCTGTTTTGCCTGCAGCTTTGCTTCCCAACACCTTGCCCTGCTGAACTACAACTTTAGGCCCAATACTGGATGCAAAGACAGTAACAAAGACTCTCTCTTTTGGCCAAACTTGAGTCAGGCTCCTCTAAGCCCCCTTCTCAACTAGCCCCCAACCTTGGGCTCTGTCCTTGGCCCACTTAGTCCAGTTTTAGTAAGAATCCTGCTAAATCAGTTTAGCAAAAATCCCCCACCCTTGGTATCTGATAAAATTCCTCATCCCTCACCTGTGGTATCTGATCACCCTGGCCTGCCTTCATAAAGTATCCCATGAAGTTGATTTAGCCAGAATCCCCCTTACCCCTAATATTTCCTCTTAGTACTTTTCCATCCACTGCCCTTCCACCCTGCTCCTTGACTATGAACCCCACTTGTCCTTGTTGTCTTCATAGTTGGGCTCGATCTCTCTCCTCTACTGTAAAACTCTCATTGCAGTAGTCCCTTCTTCAATAAAATCTTCCTTATTATCTTTAACAAGTGTCAGAATAATTTTTTCTTTAATATTAATAACCTTCTATGCATAATTGTCTTCACCAGCTCCACTTTGTGGTCTTAGTGGCTTTGCTCTGATTTTTTAGCTATCCCTTTCTGGACAGCTAGTAATGACCAAGGCACACTAGCAGTATTTTGTTATTGAATCTCTTCACCTAAAGCCATTAGATTTATTACCTGGCATTCAAGTTATTGCAGGTGACAATTTCACCAAATATTTTATCCCTGCATAACATAGATCACCATTTTTCCAACTCCTGATAACAATTTCCATGCCACTCTCTGTCAGGTGCTGAAGATAGGGCCATATATTTTAGTTATAGCAGCACTCTACTTGTAGGTGCCAATTTTTGTATTAGTCAACTTTGTTACAGTAACAGAACCTCAGGGGCTTGCAACAACAATGTTTATTTTTCATTCAAGTGGCATGTTGGCTGTGGTCAGATGTGGTGCTGCTCCAATTATCTTCTCATTCTGGAGCCATGGTTAAAGGAGTACCTGTAGGGACATTCCCGTTCTTGTGGCAGAGGGAAAGTTGAAGAGCCCTGGAAGAAGCCCCTGATGCTTCATAAAACTGCTCAGATGTGGCCTACATTAATGTGTGCTCACATGCCATTGATCAAAACATGTTAAGTGTCCAAGGCCAATGCCAGTGAAGTGAGGAGGTATATTCTCCCCTCAAGAGGAATGGCAAGTCACATGACAGTAGTTTGTTATCCTTTTAGAGGGACAAGGGTAGTGAATAATTGTAAACAAAATGCCATCTACTGTAAACATGTATACGCATTTCCTATGTTGATATTTTCACTTCATACAATCCCTCTGTTGAACTCAGTCTCATTGCTCTTTGATTTGCCTATTACCCTGAGCAGTCACACCCTCGATGTCAACTTTGCTTTGTTGTTGTTTCTCTTTTCTATCCTTGCTTGCAGCCTGCCTGCTCCCATGTCAGACGTGCTTGTGTCTGCATTCTGGCTTGTGACACCGTCAGCTCTGTTCTTACTATCCCTGCTTTCCTACTGCTTCTCCAATTCTGATATGTGAGAAAAAAAAAATCAAGCCTTTGTAAAATCCAATTTTAGATTGACTGTAGGATAATGATCAAATTATTGTACAATTTTCCTTGAAGCATGAAAAAATTAGGTAACTGAGATTCTTTGGTAGCTAGGACTAGAAGATTGTATTTCACTATTATACCCAAGAACCTCAGTGAACTACTCAGGGAGATAATTTGTCATTAGAGGTTGAATTCTGATTTAGCAAGAAAATTATTTCTCTTATAAATCTGGATAGAATAAACATGGTCTTTCTTCTTGGAGTGTTAATTTTACTTGAAGATAAAAGCCTTTTTTGGATTTTTATGCTTTTAAAGGTTTTATTTGTTCTGACATGGAAGTATGTCTATAAAACACTATTGAGTAAAGAAAACAAATTCTGATGAATCTTATAGAATAGTTCAATTTTATATAGAGTTTTTTCTATACATATACAAAAATATGTATAAATGTGTATATATAAAGGTAGCTAGATAGCTATTGTCTATTGATACATACCACACTGGTAAGCATGTATTCCTAGGGAATAGAGATAGAAGATTTTATTTCCTTTATATAAGCTTATGTTTAAATTTTTACAAACATATATTATCCTTTTCATAAAAGAAGAAAAACTAAAAGTATAGCTCAAAGTCACTAAAATTTTGTCAGATGCAAAAGCAAAATCTGTGAAACCTTTTCTCTGTCACTAAATTTCATATTATTTTATGAAAATCCAGAAAGAGGAACATTTTTGTGCATAGCGAGTTATTGGAAAACTTATTTGGAATGTATTTTGGGAACGTGGTGTTATTAGTTACACAGCCTGTCAAAAGGCATGCTGAGCAGCTGTAACAGCGGGGAGTAATGCTGACACTTTCTGGTAGGGCTCTTTGTGCTGTATAACTCTCCTACTCCCGACTTTCTTGGCCAGTCTGTAGAAACCAGCCTAGTCAGTTCTTTTGAAAAGGAAGTGTGTCAGTTTTCCAAGCAGTATTATTTGTTTTGCATTTTGTTTTTGTTTTTTAGCTTCTCAAATTGGTTCAATTTCCTGCCACAGTTGTGTTCCTTCAAACATTTGGTTCTGCGGAGTTCTATTTTTCTCTACAGTGATTTTTCAATTACCCCTAACTAGCAGAAATTATGATTTTTAAAATAATTATTCATGTTAGCATTTACTTTCCTTATAAAAAATGAGTATAAGTATTTTAAAAATTATATTTCTTTTAAGCATGTGGATTGGTGCTTAAAATAACGATCACAACAACAACAACAATAGAATGCCTAACATTTATTGACAGTTAATATGTGCCAAATGCTAAATGCAGTACACATATAAACTCATTTAATATTCACAATTCTATTAGGGAAGCAATTTACATTTTACAGATGTAGGAACTGAGTCATAGAGAAGTGAAGTAACTTGCCCCACCATGGCTTGACACTAGTGAGAATATGAAAAATGGGGAAATGGAGATCAATTTAAAATATTTAAGGGCGGTCTCAGAGATAACATTGTGCCTGAGGCTCCCCACAATGGCCTTCCCTGTGACCAGGTGATAGATAACACCACTCCCATTTTATTAGGAAATCTTCTAAATGAGAAGAGTCAACCTAAAAATAGTCTCTGATACATATTTAAAGCATGAGTTTTATTATTGTAGAAATGCAAATGAGCTTCAATCTTGGTGTCCTTTTGTGAGTAACGGTTGGCAAAATAAATGTGGAAATGATGACTTTTAAATAATATTTAAAAAATCAGTCACGAAAACATTGAAGGAAAATCATCACAATTTTTCACAGTTAAAGAAAAAGACTAGACTAAAAGTAATGCAATGGAGTCACTACCACAAACAAACAAAATGCTTAAAACTCCTTCCAAGGTCAGTGTCAGAATATCCTTGGAAGGTGAAGCTTATTTAATAAGGGAAAATTTGGTGAAGCCCAATCTGTAGAGATGGGCGAAAGAGTGTAGGAAAAGGCAGGCAGGCTGAGAAAGATGCTGTTTTGGTCATTGTTAACAATTGACACATTCTACTGTGCTCAAAAGAATATTTAGATGAGAGACTGAAATTAACCAAATTCTTTATCTTATGATTAATATTATAGTATAGCATGGATTTAATAATTTGCCCAATTTATTGTTTTTTTTTTTCTTTTTGTCTATATTTATAATGGTGATACCTGGTAAGAAATTTAAATTGGTCTATTTCTTGGTGGTAAAATAGCTGGTAAAGAAAATTTCCTATACATACAGGTGTCTCATAAAAAAGCAAGTTATATACTGAAAAAAATATGTATACACAAGTGAGAAAATTTTTCAGAGGCTAACCTTCAGGAATATGCAGCATCAGATTCTATCTTGGATTGACTGGTTCCGCAATACACAGGGCTACATTCATTAGCTATTTTTAGAATATATAGCAGTGATGTAATTAGTTTCCAGAATGATAACTAATTATGTTAGCTACTATTTCACATTATATTTCATATTAGTAAGATTAATTTGGCAAGAGATTCCTGGTTTTTCATAGTTCAGACTGTCTTTAATTTTGACATACTTATTTTGGATAGGAATTCTGACATTAAGGCATTGTAAATGTTTTATGAATAAATTGTATAGTATATTTTAAAAAATGCTTATTTGAAGCTGCTTGGTCTTGCTCTAGTGTTTCATTTATCATGATCACTCACAAAATAAAATAAATAACTGAGAATTGACATGTTTGTTTTTTGATATTAGTTGCTGTGAGAGTCACTCTTGGGAGTAATATTTCATCTTTGAATCAAGCCATAAAGATAAGACAAATGGAGACTGTCTTTTAAATGATAAGGCATTTATATTCTATTCTTATAAAATTTTTCCTGTAAGACATCTAAAGTAGTGCCTGGAATGATTAATTATTTTTGATTTAGTGAATGAAGGCATGGCAATTAAGAAGAAAGGCATCAGTATTTAAAATTTATTTCCACCCTTCTTCTATATTAGTTTCCTAAATTAAAATCTAAATTAAAATTGGAATTTTTCCCTCCAATTTTTTCTCCTTTTGTTCTGATATTAGTAGGTCTACACCCTCAATATTAATACTAGTTATGGATTACTATTAAACATAAACAATATCATATTGTATTTAAGGATACTTGTGATTTCTTTTATAGATTTCCTTGTCTGTCATACTCCATCAATGGTATCTTGTGTTGTCAGTTGTATTAATACTTTAGTGTAAATGTTCTACCTCCCTAGCTAGACTGTCTATATTCTTTGAGGAAAGGGATGATTCTTACTCTATTTTATATCTTCAGTGTCTAACTCAACAGTGTTGATTGTTTAAGATATTTTTAGCAAAGTTACCTATATGAAGATTCAAGGAATATTTTAAATAATGAATTTATCTATATTCTACTGTTTGAGTCTCCAAATATATAGAAAATATTTTGGACAATTAAAAGCCAATCAATTTATTTAATCAACAAATCATTCTTCAACAAGATGCTTTAATTATTGAAGATTTTTCTGATGAGTTAAAATACTCTGTTGATTTTAAGAAGAAATATTGAAAACATTTATGGCATGATATTGTTGCTTATTTTCCTGTAACTTTATTATTATTTTTTAGAGATGAGATCTTGCTCTGTTGCCCAGGCTGGAGTGCAGTGGCATGAACAAACACTTATTCTTTTTCAGCCTCCCAAGTAGCTGGGACTAGAAGCCCATGCCACCACAGCCAGCTAATTTTTCTTATTTTTTTAGAGACAGGTCTCACTATGTTACCCAGGCTGGTCTTGAACTCCTGGACTCAAGTGATCCTCCTGCCTCAGCCTCCCAAGGCACTGGGATTACAGGTGTGAGCCACTGCACCCATCTGATATTTCTATTTTGTTGTTGTTGTTGTTTTGTTTTGTAGAGACAGGGTCTCACTATGTTGCTTAGGCTGGTCTTGAAATCCTAGCCTCAAGAGATCCTCCTGCGTTGGCCTCCCAAAGTGTGAGGATTATAGGTATGAGCCACAGTGTCTAGCCAAAACCATTTTTTAAAATGGAGAATTGAATGTGTTGTGTTGAATAAATACTAAGTGTTAAGTGATTTACAGTAGATATTTGACCAAATGTGTGGAATCAGGACAGCACACATAGGACAGAAAACAGCTTTTTGTTGTGGAAGGAGGTAACATTTCACATTGGATATGACATTTCAAATAGTTCTTAATGGAAGAGATAAGTTTGAGAGATTAAGGAAGGGAGAAGGACATTTTAGGAGGAAGCCCAGAAGAGAGAAGGGGAGAATGATTGAAGAAGGTATGGCAGGAGATGAGAATAGAAATGGAACATAAAAGTGTGTCTTAGTCCATTTATGTTGCTATAAAGGAATACCTTGTGGGCTGGGTAATTTATAAAGAAAATAGGTTTATTTGGCTCACAGTTCTGCAGGCTGTACAAGAAGCATGGCACCAGCCTCTGCTTTTGGTGAGAGCTTCAGGTGTCTCCACGCATGGCAGAAGGTGAAGGGGCATCTTTGTGTGCAGATCACATGGCAAGAGAGGAAGCAAGAAAGAGGGGAAGGAGGCACAAGGCTCTTTTTAAGAACCAGCTCTTACAGGAACTGACAGAGTGATAACTCATTCATTATCATGAGGATGGCATTAAGCTGTTCATGAGGGATCCACTCTTATGACCCAAATACCTCCCACTAGGCACCCCCTTCAACACTGGGGATCAAATTTCAGCATGAGGTTTGGTGGGTTAAATATCCAAACTATAGCAAGGTGCAATGATGAGAGGTCTTGCACTAATTTCCTAGGGCTACTGTAATAAACTACCACAAACTTGGAGACTTGAAACAACGGAAATTTATTCTCTGACAGTTTTGGAGGCCAGAACTCCAAATTCAAGGCATTGAAAAGATTGATTTTTTTTTTCTAAAGAGTCTGAGGGAGAATCTGTTCTATGCCTCTCTTCCAGCATGGGGTGGCTGCCAGCAATTCTTGACATGCCTTGGCTTGTAGACCCATCACTCCAATCTCTATCTCTGTCTTCATATCAGCTACCCCTCTGTGTCTTTGTAGCTTCTCTTATGTACGTATGCGAAGGAAAAGTATTGGCTTTAGGGCCTACCCTGAATCCAGTATGATCTTACCCTTAGCTGCAAAGACCCTCTTCCAAGTAAGGTCACATTTACAGATTCTGGATGGACATATCTTTTGTGGATCTAAAATTCAACCAACTACATATCTTTTGTCAAGGATTTATATATAGACTTAAAAGAGTTTATAAGCAGGGCCTGCCATTATTACACTTGTTATGTGGAAGACAATACTTACTGGTAGAGAATGAACAGGTAATGAAGGCTTGAATTAAGGGAAGTGGGTTTGGAGAAGACAGCTGGATTCAAAGAGAAATTTCTGAGGTATAATATACAGGACTGAGTAATTTAAGGTGGGGAAGAGTGAGAGTGATCTTGACAATGATAAATGTGAGGTATCTGTGAGACATTTGGGAGTGAATGTGTTGTGGCAATTGGAAATGGGGGTCTGGGCTTCAGGAGAGAGCTTGTACGGTCAGCTGTTAGATGAGTGGCCAGTGAGCCACACCTGTGAGTATTCACATCCTTGTCCCTCTCTCAACTGACTCTGTACTTGGCTATGTGGTTGACTTTGGTCAATGGGACATTAACAAGTATTATGCAGGATTGATAAGCTCTTGCACATTGGGCTTATCTTCCTGAAACAGTCCCTCTTGGAATCCACCTGCTGTACCATAAGGAAGACCAGGCTGTCCTACTGGAGAGAGGAGCCATGTAAAGAAGACCTGGAGAATGAGACGCCACATGGAAACAGGCCTTCTGGAGGAGAACTGAGCAGCTTAAGCTACAGTCAGCACCGAGGCCGTAGATATGTGCCAGAGGCCTTCTTGGACCTTCTAACACAGTCTAGCTGCCAGCCGAATGCAGCCACATGTGTGACTCCAGCTAATACCAAGTGAAACAGAAGAAGCACTGGTTAATCCTGCAGTCCTCAACCCCCAGGCTGCAGCCCAGTACTGGTCTATGGCCTGTTAGGAAATGGGCCACACATCACTGCCTGAGCTCTGCATACCACCCCTCTTCCCCATGGCACCCCCCTGCCCCACCCTGCCTGATCCATGGAAAAATTGTCTTCCATGAAACCAGTCCCTGGTGCCAAGAATGTTGGGGACCTTTGTGTTAATCTACAGAATTGTGAGAAGTAGAAAATTGCTGTTTTAAGCAACTAAGTTTTGAGGTGGTTTGTTATACATCAGCCTCCCTTTACATATCTGGTGATGCTTGCTGGTCACACAATGAGAATCAGTGATGTCTGTTTTAGGAGAGGGAATGATAGCAGGCATGCTTAGGAGACAGAGGTTCATTGGGCTTCAAGAGGTTGGTACTAAGTTGTGGAATGTTGGTAAGTGTGAGATGGAACCAGGAGCAGATCAAGGTTGGCTTGACAGGTGACTTTAGAGGAGTATGTTTCTGCTCTACATCTAAATTTCCATGTGTGTGAAATGTGGAATCTGTAGTATTAGATGGTCTCTAAGGTCCCATCCAGTACTAAAATGTAGTGGGTTCCCTTTGGAATAACAAAAGTTATCTTGCATGTCACCCAGTGTTTTGCACATTAAAAGTACTCAAATGCTAATTGGCAAAGGCAATGATAAAGAAATAGATACTTAGATCAAAAAGGAATCCCTGATTCTTGAAAACTACAGATAGGAAGATCCGTTTATCTTCTCCAATGAAAGGCTACTTGGACAATGTTTCCAGCTTGGTGAAGAGAGGGAAGCGTAGATGGGGAGGGAGTCTGCAGAGCCTCTTCCTTGAGCTGAATGATCTGTCTTCACCATATCATATCTTTTGAGGTATGATAGTTTGTGCCCAAGGGGGTTCTATAAACTGCAAATGTTGTAGATTGGATTCTAGATAGTTTTGATGGAATTAGCAGATGAGCAGAAGAGGGCAGAATTACACAGAAAATTATTTGGAGCTATATTTAATGAGGGAAAATATCTTTTCTTTTATTTCCTAAAGAGACCTCTTGAAAGTTCCATATTGGGCCATTATTTCCTACGGGAACTTCTTCAAGATTCCATATTGGGCCAAGTATCCTCCATTTGCCCCTCTAGATCTTACATATCCTCCTTTGTCCCCCTTGCTCTCTGCCCAGGGAAGATATAGATTCCATCAATAGGTTCCAACACCTTCTAGCTTCTGGTTGGGTCTGGTCACTGATAGGAGGGAGGCAGAAGAATGAATTCAAGGTATTTATTCCTGATATCCCTTCTTTGAGGTCAGCTTGAGCTGTCTGAGTCACTGCTCCCCTTAAGGCAGATGTCACTAACAATCCTCTCTCCTTTTGGTTCCTGGTAACCTTTCCCTGCCTCTTCTGCTCAGGTCTAGGAGAGGTGATTCTCTGCTGCTATGAGTACCAGGTTTCTTCACTATCCCTGTGGTTTACCCATACTCCACCTTTGTAGTTAGTCCCTTTATAAATTGACCCTCTTGGAATTTGAGTGTGCTGTGTTTCCTATTGGGACTATCACTAATACAAATACCATTCTACAGATTGAGAGTGAGGAGGAAATGACAATTGGGGCCACATTCCACACACATTTTTCTTTGCAGCCCTCCATCACAGCCCTCTGGACCAGGTTATGTGTGCTCTCTGTCACCTGCTCACTCTTTTCTCCAACCATTAATCATTCTTCCTCAACCTTTAGTGACCTCATGTACCAAGCAGGTAACATGGCTACAGCCAATTCAAAACCAAGCCAGAAGTGTTGAATTCATTTCCCCAGATCTCTCTTCTATTATTCTCCCATCCTTCCTGGTATTCTTCTCTACTCTCACTTCTGGAGCTGTAGACTGTGAGATCAAAAGCAGAGGTTTTGTCTTGGCCTTCTTTTGTCCTTAGAGCCTGGAACATGATAAATGCTAAATAACTGCTTGTATAGTGAATACATGGAAGATGGCATTAAGTAAATGTCTATTTATTAAACCTAGGCAGCCCAGGGCTGGTCTACTTCTCTCCCTTCCCTGAGGATGAAGGGACAGCTCATTGCCTCATGTCCTGGCTCCATGTACAGCACTGCTGCTGTATTGTCACTAGTCTTGTGCTAGGAAATTGTTTTTATTGTTTTGTAACAGCTTTATTGAGATGGAATTCACATACCATATAATTCACTCATTTAAAGTGTACAATTCATTGAATTTCAACATATTCACAGATTGTGCAACCATCACCACAATCAATTTTAGAACATTTTTATTATTCCCCATCCGCTAAAAACTCATGCACATTAGCAGTCACCCACCTTCCTCTCCATCTAGAAAGTAATCTACTTTCTGTCTATGGATTTGCCTATTTATATTTCATACAAACAAAATTATCTAATATGTGGTCCTTTGCGAGTGGCTACTTTTACTTTGCATAATGTTTTTAAGGTTCATTCAAGTAGTAGCATGTACTAGTACTTCATTCCATTTTACGGCCAAGTAATATCCCATTGTGTGGTTATATCACATTTTCTTTATCCATTCATTAGTAGATGGACATTTGGATTGTTTCCACTGAATATTCATAAATTTTTAACAATTAGCAATCTATAACAAAAAAACCCTGACTCGTAACATTTGCTGATTTCCATGGTGTAAATGTTCCCATCATGGCTGATTGCAAGCTACATGATGTGACTGAATGCAGAACTGGAAAGAGATGCTCCTGTGAGTCCAATGTACCACTAACCATCTGATCACTCAAGTGACCAGAGATGTGGCTACCTGCAGTGAAATTTCCATACAATATTACTTTAGGATAATAATCATGCCAATAATAGAAGTAATTATTACAACAGCTAACATTTCTTGAACACTTTCTATGTGCCAGGCACTGTGCTAAGCACTTTTTCTTTATTTAATTCTTGATCACCACTCACCTTTTTGGCTGCTGGCAGCTTCAAACTACCAGTATTCTATGCTTGGTTTACTGTCTCTAGCTGGTCTCCCTGCTGTTTCTTAAATACTTCAAACACATCATATCTCACAACTCTGGCACTTGTTTCCTCTACTTGGTACATTTTTTTCCAGATATCAACACAGCTTATTGACTCATTTCCACCAGATTTCTACTCAGCTGTCCTCTTCTCCTTAGAAAGGCTTTTCTACCACCCCATCCCTTTATCTAGTCTGTTGCCAAGCTTTATTTTTCTTCATTGCACTTATCTCTAACTTTCTTGTACTCTGTATATTTATTTTCGTATTTGTTTGCTGGCTGTCTGGAAGGCAGAGTCTTTGTTTTGTTCACACTTGCATCCAGTGCCAAGGCCATACCCTTACCCATGCTGACTAAGCCGGGAAGTTTGGAACAAGTGCCTCTCTTCCCCTCTCAGCTTCTCCTGGTGCTGTCGGAGGAATGTGTAGAGGACAGTCTACCCCAGTCCCTGTATCGCTGTTACTGGCTCAAATCCTAACACAGATAGGATTCAGCTAACATAGGTGGGAGATAATCCAGTGATGTAGCTAAGAGTGAGTCTCACCCTGGAGCCAAACTAAATGGATCTGTACCCCAGCTTGGAGAGATCTGACTGTGTGCCTTGGGTAAGTTACTCAGTTTCTCAGAGTTTCCCCATCTTTAAAATGGGATAAGTCCCCATCTTATAGGTCTGTTGTAAGGATTAAATTAATATATTAAATTTATCAACACATAGCAAGCTCTGTATACACCTTGTGTGCTTAGCTGTTAGGACACCTTCCTGGAGTGAGCCTGCCTTACTGTGTAAGTCACCTGTGTGTGTCTGCCACATGGGAGCTCTATAAAACTCTCCACTGCCCCCTCTGCAGCTCTTTCTATGACCCTCATCACCCCCATTCTGTAATTCTGCAGGACTAGTTATGTATTGTCCTGTTGTCCCAGGTTCTCCACCTGCTTTCGTTTCTCCACCTGTTTTCCTGGACTTCAAGAGAGCGTTCTCAGCCTGCCCCTCTTTCCTGACAAATCCCAAGGGAATCCTGATGTGATTCTCTGGCTGACTAGCTGAGACCAGCAGATCCGGAGCATACCCAGGACAGAAGAAAGAAAAGCCTCCCACAGAGGTGACATTGTTACACACAAGTCCCAGGGCACTGACAGTAAAGGAAGACTTGGTGGTCTTATGGGATTGAGTGGAGGAAGAAGGAGGAGACAGCAAGTTATCAGGAAAGGGGGAGAAATCCCCCAGTGTGCAGGGCCAGCTGGAAAGAAGCCCCCTGAGCCCCTCAGGTCCACTTTGCTATAAGCCCCTGCTAGACAAGGTCTCCTTAATCCAAGTACAGTCCACCTCTGTGTCCGTGGGCTCTTCACCTGTGGATTCAACCAACGTCTGATTGAAAATATTTGGAAAATAAAAATGGATGGTTGCGTAGGTACTGAACATGTGCAGACATTTTTTTCTTGTCATCATTATTCCCTAAGCAATACAGCATAAAGACTATTTACATAGCATTTATTATACATTGTATTAGGTATTATAAGTAAACTAGAGATGATTTAAAGTATAGGGGAAGGTATGTGTAGGTTATATGCAATCATTACACCATTTTATATTAGGGACTTGAGCATCTGTGGATTTTGATATACGCAGGGGTCCTGGAACCAATCCCCCTCTGCTACCAAGGGAGGCGTGTGCTGTGTTTCACACCCTTCCTCCAGGTAACCTTCCCCCGCCCTGGGTCCGTGAATTTGCTTAGAGTCATGAATTGCTCACACAGGGAACTTCGTTGGCTAATTTCAGGGAAATTCAATTCCGTTAATATTAACTGGACGCCCACAAGGTGCTGGGCAGTGTTAGTGGGCAATCCCAGGAATCCTAGGAACCCACACTCCACTCCCAGAAACACAACCCTGCCTGTCTCTGAGCATCCCGATTTCCTCGGAGTCCGCTTCTGGGTTCGGTCCCCGCGAGACGCCAACACTTCTTCTTACCAGGGCTCCCCGCTGGGCTCCCGCCGGGCCTCCCAGAACCGCTAACGGATTAAGGGCGGGGAGTCGGGAGGGCTGGGGAGGTGAGGAAGGAAGGAGGGGGAAGGAACAAGGTGCGTGTCCCTCTTCTAATCGTGTGCCAAGCAGGACTCGGCCGTGTTCCCAGGCGCGGGTTCCGGCCGTCCGGAGACTCTTCCAGGAACCGCCTGGCATCCCGGGCCGCGCACTTCGGCTGCTCGGCGTCCGCGGCTCCCTCCTCCCGCCTCTCTCCTCCCTCCGGGGTCCGTGCCTCACTCAGGGGCGTGTCCTGCCCTACCTCCCTGTCACAGTGGTCCACTCATCCGGTTACAGCAGCACTAGCGGCGGCGGCGGCGGCGGCCGGAGCGAGAGCGGCGACAGCTCCCGGGCTCCAGGACAGGAGCCGCGGCCGCGGCGGCAGCTCAGCGCCCGTCACCTGAGCGGCGCAGGAGTAGCAGGACCAGGGGGTGGGGTCGGTGCCAGCCACTCTGAGCCAGAGAAGGAAGGGGCACCTCCCAGCTGGGATTCCACTGCTGGGCATAATCTCCGGCTGGCTGGGGAGGTGACACCGAGCTGGGAATACTGGAGGGGTAACCATGTGCAGGGACAGCTAGAGGCCTCGGGGCAGGTAAACATTCGGTCCAAGTGTAAAGAAGCAAGGAAAGCTGTGTCTGGGACAATGGCAGCCTCTGGCCTGGACTTTGGGGAGGTGGAAACTTTCCTGGACAGGCACCCAGAGTTGTTTGAAGATTACTTGATGCGGAAGGGGAAGCAGGAGATGGTCGAGAAGTGGCTGCAGAGGCACAGTCAGG
Source organism: Cheirogaleus medius (assembly GCA_008086735.1). Taxonomy (NCBI): domain Eukaryota; kingdom Metazoa; phylum Chordata; class Mammalia; order Primates; family Cheirogaleidae; genus Cheirogaleus; species Cheirogaleus medius. Next base: position 23,513,511 of record VBSM01001562.1, on the reverse strand, counting down.
GGCAGGGGGCTTTAGGCCCAAGGGCCGCTTCGGCTGGCACCGGCAGCTTGGCTCACAGCACCGGCAGAGATGGCGGCAGCGTTGGTGGTGGCACTGGACCAAATGGCTCTGCCCACAGCCAGCCCGCTCCTGGTGGCGGGGACTGTGGTGGGGTCCCCCTGAGTCCCAGCTGGGCCAGTGGCGGCAGGGGTGATGGGAGCCTGCAGCGGAAAGCTTCTCAGAAAGAGCTGAGGAAGAGTTTTGCCCGCTCCAAGGCCATCCATGTGAACAGGACCTACGACGAACAGGTGACCTCCCGGGCCCAAGAGCCCCTGAGCAGTGTGCGGCGGAGAGCACTTCTCCGGAAGGCCAGCTCCCTGCCCCCCACCACAGCCCACATTCTCAGCGCGTTGCTGGAGTCAAGGGTGAATCTGCCTCAGTATCCCCCTACGGCCATCGACTACAAGTGCCACCTCAAAAAAAACAACGAGCGTCAGTTCTTCCTGGAATTGGTCAAGGATATCTCCAATGACCTTGACCTCACCAGCCTAAGCTACAAGATCCTCATCTTTGTCTGCCTCATGGTGGACGCTGACCGCTGTTCTCTCTTCCTGGTGGAAGGGGCAGCTGCTGGCAAGAAGAGCTTGGTCTCCAAATTCTTTGATGTGCATGCAGGAACCCCGCTGCTGCCCAGTAGCAGCACAGAGAACTCAAATGAGGTGCAGGTCCCCTGGGGCAAAGGTATCATTGGCTATGTCGGGGAGCATGGAGAAACGGTCAACATTCCTGATGCCTACCAGGTAGGACTTTGCATCCTCTTCTCCCAGAGCCCACTGGCTTGGGAGCCAAGCCCTGGGTTGGTTACCCTTTGGCATCCAGAAACATATTAATTGAGGCTCTTTACAAATACAAATCTTGCTATTTAAATTCCTTCTGGAGTTTAGACTACACCTTCTTTGATGTAATGATCTTTTCTTAATACACAGTGGCTTATGGGAAACTCATATATCACCCAATAATATCACATGTTTCTCTGTCAAGATACTCTGTCTTTAATATCAGTGTATGGTTTTAGTATGCATTGTGAGTTGTTAAAAAACGATGGCTACTCCAGAATTCCAATGTTAGTCTGAAAAAAACGGGCAGTTTGTTGTTTCTGATGTAGGACCATAATGCATTTTCATTGTCTAGTTCAAAGTTGGAAAGGGAAAAAGTGCCTAACTGCTTCCCTATCCTCTTCTCTAGCTTAAAGTTTATGAGTTCCAAGGTAGGGAAAAAGAGGAAGGGGAGAGGAATGTCAGAGGAAGAATGGGCCTCTGACCAGTTTGTGCCTTCTCAGCACTTATTTTAATTGTTTATGTTGTTGAGGTTAGATAGGTTGAACAAACAGAGGAGCTAGTTATCTTTAGGCTGGAATACAGCATTATCTGTAGTTAACTTTTGACAGGATTGAGGAAATAGGTTTTTAGTTAGTGAAAGAAGCAAAAATGATATTTGGGAGCATTTCAGTTTTTGGAAAAACAAAAAAAAAGTTTTAAAAATGGATAAATTTTTGGCAGCTTTAAAGCCAATTAGCAGGGTAAACATGCTAGTTTCAAGGTGAAAAGGAAACTTGACATGCTGTTGTCTGGTTTTTCTAAGCCTTTCATTTTCATAGCGATTTGAACTTGATATTAGATACTGGATCTGAAAACCAGTCAGTTCTAATTTCTTCAGTATTTATTCACTGAATGTGATGCAACTGGATGTCACTTTCCATGAGACTTCAGGGTTCATAAGAATTGAAAGTTCTTATACTTGGTTATGAAAGTTTTATAGTCATTGGATGAGTACGTCTTCCAGTGGTCTCATGGAGCCACATGTTTTTCTAGAGTTTGGTTGTTGTTGATCAGAATAGCAAAGTGGTGGGAAGGGCACTAAAGTTAAAATTTTCTCTGTTTCTTCTGAAAGTTGACAATTTTACATAGAAAATTGACTAGCTTGTACTAAAACCAAGTTTCATATTTTTGTGAGATGTCTGTCAATAGAACACTTTACTATTAAAGGTTGCCTGTCAAAATACTGTTTTTGTTAACCTTTTGTTACTGATTAGGTACATTGTTCACTATAGCCTTCCTAAAGACTTTTATAGGTTTAGGTCAAGCAACCAATTAATGGTTTTCAACAAGTGTCTGTTTCTCTACAAAAAATAAAAGAATTTAATAATTCCTATGTTGAAGATTCTGTAAAAAATTGATGAACAATCACAAACTCTTTTCTTTCCTATTATTTCCATATCCTTATTGTGTGCTTGGGCTAAAAAAATTCCTTGCTAGTTGCATGATACTTGTTATAGCCTGGAATTGCAGTCTTCTTTCTTTATTGCCTTTACTTTTTTTATTCATTCCCCAATAGATTTTCTCCCATTTCTATAGCTTTTATTTCTTACTGTCCTCTTTTAGCTCCTAATTTTTATTTAGTACTGTTCATATACTGTCCTTTCTCCAAGAGCATAATTCTCTGCCTCTTCAGCAGTTAGTTTGTCTTCCAGCTGCCTAGAATTGTGGCTATAGGTGTTAACACAGGCATAGAAAATCAGGTTTTCAGCAGCTGCTGCTTCATGTGGGCTCGCCCCTTAGTCTGCAGACAGAGTGCAAAGCAAAGTTGCCTTTTAACATTTGGAATCTGACATTGGGAAAAGGGAGTTTTTTTTTCTCCCAGGGTAGTAAGGATGGCTGTAATAAAAGACAGGATTGTTGGAAGCACTGACAAAAGGCAGATAGGGGAGGGATGCTATACAGGTTGGGAGTTTAAGATCTTGGTTTACTTTGCTTTCATTTCTATCTGGTTAGAAAGTTTTACTTTTCTTTCTCCATTGGTTTCTACTATATGTTTCTGTGTTTTTAACTTGGTTTGTTTTCTTTGTCTTATTTATGCTATTCTTCTTTGATAAAACTATTTTTTCCCTTTATTATAATACACCACAGTCACCATTAGTGTGACCTTGGGAGAATTTCTTAATCTCATATAGTCTCAATTTCCTCACCTGTAAAATGGGAGTAATAATACCTACCTAGCAAAGATTATTGTTGTGAAAATAAAATGAGATATTGCATTAAAGCCCCTATAACAATACCTGACACATTGCAGTCACCCAGAATATAGTAACAGTTTACGATGACAATGACAATGATGTCGAGTTTGCTAGTATTCTGTTTCTTTCTCTTTACCTTATTTTCAATTGTTTTTCTCCTTATCTGGCACTGAGATGTGAACTCAATGCATTTTGACCAGCCTAATCTTTTGCTGAGCCATGCTCCATCCTTAAATTAAGTATTTTAGAACCAGCTTTACATTCAAGGAATATAGAAATATCTATCCTTTCACTCTTTCCTTAAAATTCCCTTAAATGTGGTTGGTAACACCTAACTATATCCTAGCCTACCAAAAATTTGACACTTTGTTCCTATTAGTAACAACTCATCCAATATAAACTTTTTATAGGCTTCTATTAATGTTGCTTCCTTCCGCAATTCTAGCATTTCCCCCATCCTTTCCATTTCTAGCTATTACAGAATTATCTTAATGAAAACTGATAACGTTCCAAATGCATGTTCTTTTATCATATTGTTTCAATTTTTATCATATATAAAGAAATGTCTTGGAGTTTCGATATAAAAATATAACCATCCTTCCTGATTCTTTATTAACTACTATATTTTTAAGGTGTTTCTGCTCACATTCAGCTACTGTACTTTTTTTCTTCAGGAGGTGAAATTTTTATCACACAGAGTTTCAAATTTTGATAATTTGATAATTATATTGCTGATCCTCTTGGAGGATTGTAATGTGGGCAAGAGAAGGGCATTGAAGACACTTTTGAAATTATGATAAGCATGGCATTTTGGGGACAAGGGTAGAATATTTAATGAAATGGTAAAGTTGAATAAAAGTTTTGATAGCAAAAACCCTCAGTTTATTTCATTATTTTACATTACTTTCTGCAATTTGTTCTAAAAAACAGACTTGAAATTAGGAGAAAAATAAAGAATTGCAAGTGGGGGAAAAAAGCTCCATTCATTTTAGGTATCCAATATGGATCATGGTGACTGCAATTTACCTTTTTTTCCTCCAACAGTTATAAGTTATTAAACAGCCCACTTTAATATAGTAATGAAAAAATTGCCCTCAAGAGGTTGAAAATAAGAGCACTTAAGTAACAGGTGTTCTCTTTGAGATTATTCTAAGCATTCAGAATATAGCACTTTAAACATTAATAAAAAGTGTGAGATGAATTTTTGTTAGTGTTGATAATGATGATACAGGTGTTTGATGGGCTAGGGTCTGAAAAGCAGCAGGATGTTTTGTTAGGTGAACTGAGAAGAGGAAAGAGGATGACGCAGAAGGGTTACAGGTGTGCCAGGCTTTCAGAAGACCTGATCTGTTTACACAGCAGATTCATTTATTCATTAGTTCCAACAAACATGCACCAAGAGCCTGTTAAACCTAAGGCCTTGGGTAGGGGGCCTATGGGTGTACAAAGGTGAGAGGACATGCTTCTTACTTTCCAAGTGCTTACAGTCGAGGGCCATGTGCAACACAAACAACAAACTACTAGTATCAAGCTGTACTTAATAAATGGCAGAAACTATATGGTAGTATTGTCTTGGAGGAAAATGGAGTCACTTTGTGACTGGGCTCAGTGGTGGAAGACTTCCTGGAGGAGGTGACCTTCAAGCTATTAAACAGGGAAATCTAATCCCAATTGGAGATGGTTGTTGGGTATGGGCAGGTGATCCAGGTATAGAAAAATGGCTTCAGCAGAGACACAGTGATGACCAAGCCCAAAATATATATAGGGGACAATGGGTGGTTTAATTTGGCCAAAATATAGCATGTGCAAATTATAGCATGTGCCAAAGTATAGCATGTGCTATAGAACGAATATGCAAAAGTAAGGCGAGGGCAAAAGAAGGAAGGAGTTTGAATATCTGTCTAAAGAGTTTGAAGTTCACCAACAGTAGGCCTCAGGGAGCCATTAAACATCTTGACATGATGGTGTCTTGGGTGACCTGGTGGCAGTGGCTGAATGGATTGAACAGGGGAGGCTCAAAGCTATGAAAACAATTAGAAGTCTATTATGGTGTTCTGGTGGAACCATGATGAACAACTAAACTCAAGCAGAACAGTGGGATTGGGCAGCTGGGGACAGATGGGAGATGGCCTGCAGGAGTGGATTTGGGTGAGGAAGGAGGGAAGATGGTGACGACTCAGAGATTCTACACTGGGGAGATTTGGGGAAGGGTAATGCCTTTATCATAAACAGGGAGAGAATCTGGGTTAAGGGGAAAGATTCTAAGTATGGCCAGCTGCATAATTTGTGGAACCTAGAGCAAAAAGATAAAGCAGGACCCTGGCCAAGGGGGCCTGCCCTCCAACCCACAGCAACCTCCTGACTGGGAATCCTAAAGGATTGCAACCTCCAGGCTGGAAAGTTCTCCATATCCGAATTGGGGGTGAATGAGAAGTCCCCACTGAGCTGCCTGCAGAATGTGCCTTGTTGCTGCCAGTTCTGGGTAAGGATGACAATTGCTCCTCTCTTAGATGGTATGGAGCATGCACCTGACCCTCCCCATGGCCCATCCAGGGACCTCACACAAGTTCAGAGGACAAGGGCAGACATGGCTCATGGGCCTCTCCCCCAACCCATGTGATCTGCTTGCTGCCCCTGATCTTGGGGCAGGGGTGAGACTGGGAGGCTGGATGGGGTCTGGGACACCAGGGAACAGGAATGGGAGGGGCCAACAACCAGTTCTGGGCAAGCAGTGGGAAGGGGACTGCCTGTGAGTCAAAGCTCCAAGGCTCCAAGGCTCCAAGCTCTGGGCTCGTACTCCATTGTCCCACTGGACTACTCTCACAAAACACAAGTTCGAAGATAAACTTGGTAAGAATTTCACTCAGCACAGCATTAAATCTCAATCAGGGGGCCCTCACACAACTGTATTAGTCACGTGCTCATGAAATGGGACCTGATTCTGAGTCATATTGAGTCTAAGTTGAAGGTCAATTTTATTTCAGCCTAGTGTCTATGCAGCCCTTCTCATGGCCTCAGCTCCATCCTAATTAAATTACTTGCCATTTTCAATGCCTGGGTAGTGCTTTTCTATTTCTGTGCTTTGCATGCTTTCTGCCAGGACTACTCTTTCTCCATCCTTGCTCATTCCGATCCTGCTCTGCCTTCTCATGGTTTGAGAAGGGAGAGCTGATTGCTTATGCTTGAACAAAACAAAAAAATTATACATAAAGTTGTATTTCAGAATACATTGTACTATACTGATATATTTATTATGTACATTAGGTAAGAATATAACTGATGATATTTAATACTTCATTTTAATTAAATTTAATTTTAGAATAATCTCCATTGAAATAACTACCTGTAAAGTGTTTGCTTCAGAAAGAATTAATTTTAGAATTAACCCTAGAAAATTCAGTGATGAATTTTTCTCTTCTTTCCCTCATGAGCCAGTGCTGGCAGACATGGTCTACAGTCCTGTGATTGAGTTGCTGAGAATTGCTTAAAAAGGCAGATGTTGATCCTACTCCAATCCAACACTAGTATTATGAGGGAGTTTCATGAAATCTTATTTCAGCTTTGCATATAGTGTTTTAAAAATTCTCCCAATCCCATGAACATATTCACCAGCCCAGAACCAGAACTGATTTTGTTCCTGAAGCAGGAAACATTTGCTATATCAACTCCTTTTCCTGACAGACACATGATCATGATAAACACGGTGACAAATTGCATTTGCTGCTTTGTACATGAGGATAGATTACAGAAAAGTACAGTTCCTACACAATCATGAAGAGGTAATTTAAGGTTAACTTAATTTTTTTCCCAGCCCATAAGCTAAATGTTTACTAATCTGACCAATTTATTTTGGTTCCTGAGGTTTGGGTCACCTATTTATTTACAAGCCTGGCTTAATTTGGAAGTCAGTGTTTCATGTTTAATATAGTGTTGAAGAGTCAGATGAAGCTTTCCTCTGAAATAGCTTTGAGTTGTTTTATAGGAAAGTCAACAAGATCCTTGAGGTACATTGCTTGCTACTTTAGTCACTTATTTTAAGGGTAGTATTTTGCAATTTGACCACATTCTTTTGGAAAGTGGAATTTGAGTCATAAAAGGGCTTTTTATTCATAAAAGAGAGGGTTAAGTTTCTAATATTTTATGAGAAACTTTGGTTCATTTATAGACATTGAGGTTATATTTATTTATTTATTTATTTTTAGGATTAAAATAGTAAAGAAGGCTTCCTGGCATTAAGAAAAGTGTATTTTCTATAATTCCCAAGATCTCTTATTAATTGAATGATTTTGACTGAACAGTGGTTTCACACATTAATGATAAATTATATTTCTATCATAAAATATAGCTTTAGGCTGTCGCAAATTTAGGATAAGAAATCTTTTTCACCTGAATGAAAAAAAAATAGTGACCCTATGAGATACCTTTTTAGGGTATCTATTTTTTTTTTTTTTTAAGAGATGAGGTCTTGTTATGTTGCCCAGGGTGGACTCTAACTTGTGAGCTCAGGTAATCCTCCGTCCTCAGCCTCCCAACATGCTGAGACTACAGGTATGCACCACTGTGCCTGGCGAGGTGTCTTTTTTTTTTAAACATAGTGATAGGAGGTAAAGGAAAGCTTTACCTTCTATTAATGTTGATTAATAATAATTCCATTTATGTAGTACTATGACTCAGGCTCATTAGCAAGCACTGTCTCTTTTAATCCTCTTAACAATCCCCTGAGGTAGTAACTATTACCACCTCCATTTTACAGAAGGAGAAATTGGGGCTTGGAGGGGTTAATTTGCTCAAAGTGACTCAGCTAGTAAGTGGGGAAGGTGAAATCTGTGGCCTGTGGAACCTTCATGCCCAGCCACTCCCAGTGTGGCCTCTCCTGACCATTAACTATTGTGTGCATGCTCACAGCTGTCCCTGTGCCAGTCCAAATCTTCTCACACTTCAAAACCTATTTTCATGAAACTCTTGCTAATCCCTGCCCCATCCTACCCAGGCCGGACATGATCTCTCTCGCCTTTGAACTTCTCTAATGCTTTAATGTACTTCTTTCTACTTAGCACTGTAACTATTTGGGTACTTGTCTTAAATGATTTCTTGACCGTGAACTTTTTGAGATCAAGGTCATGACTGCCTCGGTTCACATACACTTCAGTGGCTTGGCATAGGGCTTAACACAAGATTTTCTATTCAACTGATTAATTATCACCAATACCTCTCTTGGTCACTTCAAATACCTCTAAGCAGAAAGTTCAGCTTATTCAGGCAATATAGACAGATAAATCAGGAAATTCATCTCTTGACCACATCTTTTAACTCTTTGCACCTTAATTTGAAGATTTTTTTTAAAAATAGAACTTATGAAGCCCAGAAAACTGGCAAATTATCTGACTTGCTTGTCTGCATTAATCAGGTCTTCATGGTAATTGCTCTATCTCTACCCACCATGGCTTTTTTGTTTTTGTTTTTTTCTTTTATTTTGTTCCATGTGGAGACCATGTGATAGAGACAGCACATTGACACTAACCAAACAAATACTAACAATAAGCACCAGCCCACTGCCACCTTCTTCTAGGAAGGGCATAGGATGGAGCGTGACTGCTCTAGATAGCTGAATTTGCTAGTTTTCTCATGATTACCTCATTCATACAATATAACTTATTGAAGGGGTACAACACCCCTTCCAGCATAAGGCCTTACAGACATTAGGATTTTCTTTTAGAAAATGCTTTCAGACGTGGGAGATTATATTGACCAGCCTTGTAATATTTTATTTTTCAGGAACATTGCACTTCCAAGTTTATTGATTACAAATCATATGTTTCACATATCCTCAAAAGGTCTCAAAAAAATTCAAACTTCTGAGTTGGTTGCATTTACAACCTCTGCTTTCCAGAGGTGCAATTATTAGATGTTCAGGGGGCATGTCCAAGTGAAAGCCATCTCTTTCCCTTTTGCTCCTTAAAATTATCATCTATAAATTGGGCTGGGTGCTACACTTCTCCTCTTCTCCCCTCCCCAAACTGCCATCTCTAGATCTGAAGAGGAGGCTGCAACTACCCCTACCCTGAGAGAGAGCTACAGCGGTGGGAGAAATGTCACCTGGCCAGAGCTGGGGCCTGGGGAAGAGGAACTCAGCCGCTGGCAACCCAGGAGCTGGAAGATAGGGAGCCAAGGCCATAATACACTCCTCATACCTCTGTCTCCTGCCAGCGCCCCTCGTTGGCTGACCACACCTGGAGGCCAAGAGGTCAAAGGGAAGCCTGGTGCAACAGTTCTCAGGAGTCAGCCTCCGGGCACAGAACAGGGCAGTGAACGGTGGCAAGTGCATCTAGAGAGTAAAGTGGGGACTGTCTAGCACAGCTGTGCATATTAGTTTGCTCACCAGAGGGGTGTGTGCAGAGACCAAGTCAGGTATGAATAGCCACCTTCGAATTGAACACTGCCTTTCATCAGCATAGAGAAAGAGCGTGGGGATTGAAATCTGTTGAAAGCGAATTTAGAAATGCCATGATGATATTTGACTACCTTATCCTCTCTGAGTAATTCTGTTTATTCTCAGTACTCTATATTCCCCAAGAAACTCCATGGGAGATAACCTGGGCCAAACACATCTACAGGGAAGAGATGACTTTGATCTAGTTTATGGAACCTTTTCCCTAAACCCATTTGTTTGACATGCAAATTCTGAGGTTACTAATCATGTTGTTAAACTGTAAAAGACACTAATGTAATAGAATATGCTCTAGACTTAGAATCAAGAATTGTGGATTCTATTCCCAGTTCTGCCTTAGTTTTTTTTGTCTTTTTTGGCTATAACATAGGTATGATATATCCAGACACGTCTACCCCGTAGTATTTTATAAAGCTCTAATCATTAAATGTAATATTGAGATTATAATGAGATAATGGAGAGGCATTTTCAAAAGGATAAAGTCAGAAATATAAGACTTTTTTAAATGTTTTAAAATACACAGTCCAGCAGGCTTTATCGACAGAGCTGGCTCTGGAAAGGACTTTGAACATAAGAAAAGAGGAGACTTTTGATCTAAAACGTGCTAGTACCTGTATTGAGTATATTTCCTGATTTTCTACAGTCTTCATGCTCTGGCATTTGGGGCCTTGACCCTGGAAAGACTGCTCCTCCCAAGGCCATCTCTTTCCTATAGAGAGCAAAGGATACTCTTTTGATGTACAAACCAACCAATCCAGAGCCCACACCCCCAACTATCTATCTTCTTTATCAAACTCTCACACACCAGCCAATATTCCCCCTGCCCTAAATCACCCCAGGGCCAGGTACCTGACAACTAGAGACTATCCCTACATATGGCCCAGGGCCCATGGAAATTGTTCAAACTAGCCAATCCTAAGCTTACTCAGGTACCTACCCTGCTTTGCCCATTCCCACCATGGAGACACTAGTAAAGACCCTGATCTGCACCCTGCCTTCCTCCTTCTTCCTCCTGACTGACCCTGGTCCTCCCCTCATGGCCCATTTATCTGATTAAAACAAATCCTAGGCACATTTTCACACAGTATGACATATACATAATGTCCTAAACACAAGAAATGATTATTTTAAAATATAATCAAATGATTTAAATGAACATTAGGCTGTTTAGGATTTAGTGGCCATACTACATATTCTGTCTTTGATAAACACAGGTATGTTAAATTTCTTTTTACAGTTGATCAATATCCTTATTTTTCTAGTACAGTATGTAATTTTTTAAAAGTATACATTGCGTCTCTATGCTATAAATCCTTATAGGAAGTCTCCAGATTGATGATATATAGTTTTATTGTTGAAATCTTAAGAATTTTTAAAAACGATGGTATTTGGATCAAGCACTTGTAAACTAAATTCTAGCAGCTGACATTAAAGGATAAATGAGCCTCCTCTTCCTCCTTTTGCTTCCAGAGAACCACTAAGGGAGAGGGTCTGGACTCTGTGCAGCTGTTAAGTGTGGCCTTTTTTTCTCTCTTCAGGTATGTGAGACTGGGGTCAGATTCTACTCTCATTTCCTCTCTTTGAGCACTGGCTTTGAAAGCCCAGGACAGCCATAGCATCTTATACTTATAATCAAGATGTAATAATTTATTAGGCTAGGTAGAATCTATGCCACAATTTTATTTCAAATGTGTTGACTATTCGTTAAATAAAAGATAGGTTTTCTTTATGTTTTTCTGTTTGGAAATGATGTTACTTTTAATACTAGCATTATCCTTTTTGCATTTATGCTGTATGTACTACTTTATCAGATTACCAGAATGTTTTAACCTTTACTTTTTTCAATTAAAAAAAGTTAGATGGTACTCCTTTTTCATTTAAATGGCTGTGCACAGCTTAATGAGCTAACAATTTTTATGGGTATTTGGCAACTTAATATGCATGATTACATATTTAAAGTTTTAATAATGGTTGTAATGGAATTAAGAACTGTAGGCTTGGGACATTGTGGGAAAGATTATCCCAGGGTTGCTAAGGAAACCAGTCTAAATTTTTGTTCTTTTCTGAGTAAGGTCCTCTGGAAAAGTGAAGCTCTAATCCCCGCTCTCTAATGGCCACTTTTATGGAGTACCCACATTTTCCTGTTAGCCTCCTCTTCCTCGTTTTGCTTCCAGAGAACCACTAAGGGAGAGGGTCTGGACTCTGTGCAGCTGTTAAGTGTGGCCTTTTTTTCTCTCTTCAGGTATGTGAGACTGGGGTCAGATTCTACTCTCATTTCCTCTCTTTGAGCACTGGCTTTGAAAGCCCAGGACAGCCATAGCATCTCTTTTTTATCATCACCCTGAGATTACCATGCAGAGAAGCAAAGAGGAGAAGAGTCAGTGGCAGCAAGTGTGCCAGGCATCAACCAAGCAGGGACAGGAGGCTGACAGGACAGCTGGGAGCTGAGGCATCCCTCCCCTCTCTCCTTTGCCATCTATTTTTTAAATGAATAAACAGGAGGAATAGCTTCTGATTTGGTTCTTCCTTTTACTCATGCCTGCTGTGAACAGACAGAAAGGAACTTGCATTCAATGAGTGCCTACTAATTTAAAATATAAAGGGCAGGAAAACAGTTTTCCACCTCTAAATTAACCAAATTGAGAATATCTGCTATGTTAAATTAAAGAACAAAAATGTTAAATTAAAGAACAAAAATAGGGAAAGAAGAGCCACTGTCATCATAAGAATACTTTCATACTTAAGACCTTGGATTTCTGTTGAAGAAAGAACCAATTTTATTCTTTAGAAATAGTCTCAACCGAATCAGGATCAAGTGTTCATGCATGTAGCAATATAGCAATACTATACACTTCTATATTTAATGCAGAATTGTATGAAATTAATTTAACAGAAAATTATTTGGAAAAATATGAAGGCATAAAATGAAATACATATGATTTCTCAATAGCAAATTAAGCCAAACTTTATTTTCAAGACACCTCCTGTCTCTACTCTTCCCTGTTAATCTGACTCTCTTCCTTGAATCCTAACTTAGCACCTACCACAGTGTCTGGCATATAGCACGTACTTGGTAAATCATATTTGAATAAGTAGAAGAGCCTTTATTATAGCCTTTATTTTGTCTTAAGACTAACACACACTGATGGGACCATTATATAGGTTAGGTTTCTTAACAGTGGTACTATTGACATTTTGGACCAGATAATTCTTTGCTGTTGATGGGGTGGAGGAGGGGCTGACCTGTGCATTGTTGGATGTTTAATAGCATCCCCGGTCTCCACCCCCTAGATGCATGCCTAATCTCCACAAGTGAAAAAATCTCCAGACATTGTCAAATGTCCCCTGGGGACAAAATCACCTCCTCTTTTGGGAACAACTAACAATTTAGCAATAATCATATACTACCTTAAGAATATTTATATTAATAACTTCTTATCTAACAATTCCAGGTCATCCTAAGGAAATTTTTATGGATGTGTGCAAAGATTTGTCTATATCAATACTCATTGTAATGTTATTTATAAAATTATCAACATCCAACAATTATCAACATCCAACTAGAGGATAAATAGATTATGGTGCATTATGAAATGGAATATTTAATCAGAGGAAATTGCTCACAAAATACTATTAAGTAAACAAAGCATATTAGGAAACAATAGAATCTGAATTTTCTTGACAATAACAATAAAAGCATGAGGGAAGTGGTTAAGGGCACCAATTTTGGAATGAGGCTGGATATGATTCCCAGTCCCTTTATCCAAGGGCTGCATCATATTTTACCACTCCAGTTGTTAGTTTCTGCAGTCCTAAAATGGGGACAATGATTTCTATCTTAAAAGGTTGTTGTCAGGATTAAATGAAATTATATGTGAAAAGTGCTTAACGTGCTGCCTGTCACTTCATAAGGACGCAGTGAGAAGGGTAATGAGAATAGTGCATGGTGAATGGCTGGGAGTTGATATGCCAAAACATTAATAGAGGTCATCTCAGTGGTAGGCTTAAGAGAATTTTCTCTTCTCTTTTGTGTTTTCTTTTAGGAGTTTTTCCAAAATTTCCAAATCTGTATTAATTAGTAGCTAAAAAGAAACTGTAGTTGCTTTCACAGATACACCTCCAAAGCTCAATGGCACATAGTAGTCACACAACAGAAGCTTATTTCTCACTCTTCTGAAGCTCAGCACAGGTCTTCCTGATGAATGAGTGGCCTTCCTCCAAGAGAGGATTCTTTGCTTCCTGAGCCTCCACACCTTCAACACAGGGCTTCCCAGGCTGCTCTTGGCATGCGCGTCCCTCAGCAGATGAGGGAACAGAGAGCGAGAAATGGGAAAATGAAGCGGGAGTTTTCGGAGTCAGATTAAGAAGTGGCACAAGTTTCCTGCTCACATCTCATTGTCTTTCTAGACTGTAGAACTCAGGCATGTGGCCAAAGCTAACTGCAGGGAGGCTGGCAAATGTAGCTTCATCCTGCCCCAAAGCGGACCCCAGCCCCAGCCCCAGCCCCAGCCCCAGCCCGTCGCTGCATGCTGCTCACAGTCAGGCCTTCATGTGGTCAGCTTTCCTCCCCAGCAGGTCCACACAGTTTCACAAGCCTGCACTCATGTGCACAATTAATCACCCATAACAAGATCTGAGAGGGAAAATCAGTTGTGCTTTGGGAAAGGGATCAGAAAAACCTGGGGAGACAATTCTTACTGTTTTATTTTCCACTGTTGAGAATGACTGGAGAATAGGACTCTGGAGAATAGGACTGTAGAGGTTGGAAAATTGCTAAGGAGATTGTTGCCTCTAAGCTCAAAGATCTGAATGTTACAAGGTCAAGAGTTGGGACTAGGCTGGCTACATAATTTGTAAAACCCAGTGAAAAATGAAAATGGGGGACAGGAAAGTCAATCTCTCCTCCTTTCCCCACAGGTAAGCCACCCCACCCCATGATAAGTGGGCAATCTCCAAGGGATTGCAGCCTCTGCGCCAGAATGCGCTTGTTACCTGGATTGAGGTGGGCAAAAGTCCCCACAGAGTTGATTACTGAACATGTCATGTTGCTGCCAGCCTGGGGTGGGAATGGCCAGGGCCTTGCCTTACTCTGAGACACTGAAGGACTCTGTATACTCCCCGTACCCATGCCCAGGACCCCTCTAGGGCTGGAGAACCCATTAGGAGGCCACACTGTGTGTGAATACCCGAGGCATGCTTCATCAGACTTCAGGGACACAACACAGAAAGAAAACGATTAAGAATTTCAAGACAATGACTGTAGAGCATTCAACTTCAAGGTTGGGGGGGGGCTCTTCTTGGCGTGGGGCCCCGTGTGACTGTGCTGGATGCAGGCTTATAAAGCCAGCCTGGGAAGGGCCTAGACTATGACTTTAACTATAACAGTAAATAATGAGAATGGCAAACTCTTCATAGAAGCTCGTTCTTTTTTCTGCTTCCTCTCATACTACTTGGCTAATATGATTCTTGTTATTTGTTCCATTTTTGGTTGTTTTGATTTTAGCTCACTTGTCTTTCTCTCCATTAAACTCCTTGAGGCCAGATGTGATGACTTTTTTCTTGCCTTTGTAGCACTCCTTGTGTGTGGCACAGCACCTAGCACATAGTAGGTAGGTACTCAATAACTATGTTATATGTTGTATGAATAAATGAGGAAAAGGAATGTAACTGAGAATTGGTCACAAGAGCAGGTGGCCTCAGTACCAGCACTAGGTTACAAGGTCTGACTAGGACCAGGGGTTTAGCTCATGATGGTGGACTAGGCCACTTACAGGCTAAGGGACTTTCGTTTTCTCATTCACAGGGGTAAGATGTGTTCCCTGGTCAAGCGGTCAGGTACAGGGCTGTGGTGGTCCAGGCTGTGAATGTCAGAGAGATGAAGGTGCAGGGGACCAAGCAATTCATCTATAACCAGGGGAGAAGAGGAATTAGCAGGGTTGGGAGGATGAAAGGAAGTGGGAAAGATATGAACTATGACTCCAACAGCAATGATGTAGTTAATATTGACAGTGTTAGAGTAAAGGAGATGTATTCTGCTTTTCATATGTTTATTTAAATGACATTGATGATACCTTTTAGGCAGGGCAGGATGATTCTCTGGAGAGCGTATAAAAGATCAGACTAGTAGCTCTCTGATGTCAAGGTTGTTACTTAAAGAAATTAATGTATATAGAGAGCCAGTGCTAAGCCTTGGAGGAAAGCAAATGTGCCGCCCCACCACCGCTCCCCCTTTCCCTCAAACAACCAAGAGTGCAGCGTGTTTATGTTTCTCTAGCCTGTGCAGCTGTGCTTGTTTCCAGGAAACATCCTCCGAGGTTGTCAGGTTCTTATTTGGACTAAAGATATTTTTCTTTGAATCATCTACCATTACTCTAGAAATTATTCAATCCTGGGCAGGTACGGTGGCTCATGCCTGTATCCTAGCACTTTGGGTGGCTGAGGCAGGAGGATACTTGAGGCCAGGAGTTGGAGACCAGGCTGAGCAACATAATGAGACTGGGTCTCCACAAAAACCAGAAAAATTAGCTGGGCATGGAGTCACGCACCTGTAGTCCCAGCTACTGGGGAGGCCAAGGCAGGAGGATTGCTTGAGGCAGGAGGATCATAGCTATGATTTGAGCCACTACACTCCAGCCTGGGAGACACAGAGCGAGACCCTGACTCAAAAAAAAAAAAAGATTCAGTCCTGTGAGAAGTGTGCAATTCTTCTAAAGTCATCCATAATTCATTTTGTTAAACAGCTAAATGACGTTTCCAAAGACAGAGATCACAACAGTTCAGGCTCCAAAGCTCTAAGGAACAGTGTTTACCCAACATCCCTCTGCAGCTCCCCACCCCTGCTGCTTGCTCACCTACCCAGCTCTCCTTTTCCCGTTGGCTTCCTCTGCTCCCCCTACTCTCTCCATTTCTTCCTTTCCGATATTCCACACCTGTCTTCTTGTGTCTCATGGCTTCCTCTGGCCC